>BQKN01066753.1:219109-236804 GCA_022839385.1 Asparagus kiusianus
AGTAATTATAGTATAACGTATTTATTATAATATTATATAATATTTTAATAACATATATTATTATATAATTAATTTATAAAATATTATTATAGTTATTATATATATGACATACTATTATAATATAATATAATAATTACTTTGAATAAAGTAAAATATTATAATATTTTATAAAGTACATTATATCCTATGATACTATATTATAATATATTAAATTAAATAATATATTATTAAAGTATTATATTATATATATTATTCATATATTATATCAATTATTATATAATGTAGCAACTAATATAATGTTAATTAGTAATTATTGTATAACATATTATATTTTTGTATAAATAAAATAATATATCATATTAAATATTATATTATTAAAATATTATATTAAATATATTGATATTATATTATATTAATTATTATATATAGTATAGCATGCTAATATAATATAATATAATACAATATAATAATTAATAATAGTAATTTGTAAGTATAGTACAATATATTATATTTTAATATAAAGTAAAATAATATTTATATTATAATAATATACTAAATAATATACTAAACCAATTGGATAAGTTAATTTAGAAGTAATTAATAGATAAAATTATATTTTAATAAGGTGCCACATCATCAATTATCCCACATGAATTGTCAAATCAAAGGCTCAAATTATCTCATTATCCCACTTTATCCCACTTTACCCCACTCAAGATATCCCAAAGGGGTAAAATTGTTCCATTGGAATAATTTTCCCACTTGATCCCAATTTGTCCCAACCAATAACCCCCCCTTAACAAATATAGAAAAAACACAATTAGAAAAAAATATTCTAAAAATACAAACCCTCAAAGAAAATATTCTAAAAATACAAACTCTCAATTAGAGATAAGAACATACAAAGAAGAAGAAAATATAGTCTAAAGATCCCCTAAGTTTTATTCTTCTTTTCTAAGAAGTCACCAACTTACTATTTTCGACAATGAAGCTCATAAGGAAGGTCTATACATCTTTTCTTAGAAGCCCCTAACTTTCTATTTTTGATAAACATGCGCCTAAGTTTTACTTTTACCCTACTCTTCTAAGAAAAGAAGCCGCCAACTTTCTTTTTTTGACAAAGGAACCTCTAAGTTAACAAGAAGACTTTGAGGGCTTCGTAGAAGAGAAGGTTAAAACTTAAGGACATTGTAGAAGAAAAGGGTAGAACATAGGGGCTTTATTGTGAAAAAAAGAATGTTGAGGGCTTCGTAGAGAAGAGCTATGGGCTTCTATGTCAAAAATAAAAACATAGGGGCTTCTTAAAAAAAAGGAGTAAACCTAGGGGCCTCTAGACTATCTCCACCAAAGAAGAAACATAAAATAGTTTAATTCAAGTGAGTTTAACAAGCATCATAGAATATAAAAGTGAGGACAAATTTTCAAAACCAACCCCTTTCACTACTTAATTGCAAGAAACGACCGCTTTTCAACTTATTTAGAAAAACCGACCTGGTTTCAGCCCTGTCGCTGAAACCAGGTCGGTTTTTGAAAAAAAAAATTACGAAACTTCACAGGAGTTGAACTCTCGTGAAGTTTAGCACACTTTTTAACTTCACGGGAGCTCAACTCCCGTGAAGATTAATTTGGTGAATAAACTCCACGGGAGTTCAACTCCCGTGGAGTTGCAGGCCAAATTTCCTAGAGAATCATTCGCTGGGAAATTTGGCCTTAGCTTCACGGGATTTTAACTCCCGTGAAGCTGCAGGCCAAATTTCCCAGCGAGCGATTCTCTAGGGAATTTGGCCTGCGACTCCACTGGAGTTGAACTCCCGTGGAGTTTCGGCCTATATAAGCACACGCGACAGGGCTGTCCCGATCTCACTTCTCTCTCATCGCAACCGCCCCAAACCCTAGCCCTCTCTCTCGTCCTAACCGCTACCGTCCACATCAAAACCGACCGCCTCCCCCCATTTCCGACCGTCGGAACCCGACTACAACCGCCGACACCTCATTCCGACCGTCGGAACCGCCGTTGTCCTCGGAGTTCGCCAGATTGAAGATAAATTCCTCCCAAAATTATTTATTCTCTTAATTTCTTGTATTTTCTCACTATTTCATAGTGATTACATGTAAAAATTAGATTTTAGAATTTAATTATGAATTATGTGAAGAAAACTTAAATAATTTTGTCGATTTAGAGGGTAAATTATTATTAATGTAAAAAATAATGTTACTACATATGTATGACATCTAATTGATTTTAAAAAATAGTGTTATCAATAATTTTGTCGATTTTAAAATTTCATTGTGAATAATTTATGAAATTTGCTCAGAAAAATTACATAATTTTGTGAATTTTGTGGATTTGGAG
The DNA here is from genome assembly GCA_022839385.1 of Asparagus kiusianus. Lineage (NCBI taxonomy): Eukaryota > Viridiplantae > Streptophyta > Magnoliopsida > Asparagales > Asparagaceae > Asparagus > Asparagus kiusianus. Next base: position 221,463 of record BQKN01066753.1, read on the forward strand.
GTGAAATTAAAAAAATGTAAAAATTAGTGTTATATGACATCAATTAGATTTTAGAATTTAATTGTGAATTATTTATGAATTATGTGAAGAAAACTTAAATAATTTTGTCGATTTAGAGGGTAAATTATCAATAATGTAAAAAATAGTGTTACTACATATGTATGACATCTAATTGATTTTAAAAAATAGTGTTATCAATAATTTTGTCGATTTTAGAATTTCATTGTGAATAATTTATGAAATTTGCTCAGAAAAATTACATAATTTTGTGAATTTTGTGGATTTGGAGGTGAAATTATAAAAAATGTAAAAAATAGTGTTATATGACATCAATTAGATTTTAGAATTTAATTGTTTTATTTATGAATTATGTGAAGAAAACTTAAATAATTTTGTCGATTTAGAGGGTAAATTATCAATAATGTAAAAAATAGTGTTACTACATATGTATGACATCGGTATATGAATTTGGGTAAAATTATGGTTCCCTAAAATTGATATAGGATTTAATGATAAGTAACAATAAATTTTTAAAGTCTTTTCGTGTAATATTGATCTTGAATGTTTTACTCTTTAGAGGTAATGATGAACGATCGAATCGTAATTTTGTGTTCGTATAATAAGAAGATTAACTACCTCGAAAATAATATGCCCGTTTATGAAGGAGGTGCGACGAGACCATTGTTTATTACAAAATCGTGTACTTTCAATGAGTTGGTTAATGAATTACACAAACTTACATTAACCAACTCACGTGGGTATCACCTTAATGTTATTTGTAATTATCCTGTTATAGAGAACAGGACAAGCGACATTCAAATATCAAGTGACTACGATATGAGTCTCATTGGAGTCTTACATGACGAGAAGCGTTCGATCGAATTGTTCATTGAAAAACATCAAAAGAATTTGGGCAAATCGTTGAATTATGACGGAATATATTCCCGCATGTTGGAGGACCCTGATGTTGATTCTGTTGGCTTTTTATCTCCTCAACAAGATGAATGTTGGACACAATCACAATATATGAGCGGTCCTTCGTTTGTGGGCACTTCGAATGCGGTCGATACTAACACGAGAGTTCAAGAAGATAATACAAATGTTAAATCTGAGAATGATGATGAAGAGGAGGGCTTACAAATTAATAGCATGAACTTGATAGATCGTGATGAATGGGACAACCACCACATTGATGGATGTTATGCTAATAATGAGTATGTTATCTTAGAGGATCCGTCGCCCGATGAACTTAAAGAAGAAGAATGGATCGATAACTCTGTGATGGAAAGTGTTCCTATTGGCACTAATAGCGGTCATAATACACAGGGCGAGGACTTCTCATTCGTGAAGAGAGATCTATATGAGAGTAAGGAGAAATTGATCCATGCGCTTCGCTCGTATGCTATTGCAAAAAATGTCAAGTTTAGATCAACAAAAAATAACACAACAAGCTATAATGCGGTTTGTTTTTATCGCAAAGATGGTGAAAATGAAGATCTTGATGGACACTACGACGGGAATGCGAATTGTCCTTGGAAGCTTAATTCACGTTCGGGTGTAAGAGTAGGTGGGCATTTTAAAATCGCGGCGTACAACGGAGTCCACACATGTAACAATCCTCGATTGAAGACAAATAACAAGCATGCGTCCTCTTCTTTTATATATCGATTGATTTTACCGCATCTGAGGGAGGATCTTGATCTATGGCCAAAAAATATTCGTCTTTTAGTGCATAAAGCGATCAACTTGGATGTATCATACAATAAGTGTTAGAATACTAGGAGGAAGGCGATGATAAAAATATTTAGGGATTGGGACAAATCTTATGAGATCTTACCGTATTATCTTGAAGCACTCAAAAGAGAATCCTAGAACTGTATATGAAGTTTCATCAGACCCTCTTGATGGCGAAGAACGACGATTTACGGGTGTATTTTGGACATTTGGGCCTTGTATTGAGGGTTTCCAATATTGTCGTCCTCTTCTTAGCATTGATGGCACCCACTTATACGACAAGTACAAAGGCGTTTTGCTTGTTACCACCGGAGTTGACGCGGATGGCAGTTTGTTTCCTTTGGCGTTAGCAGTGGTTGATATTAAAAATACAGAGAATTGGGTGTGGTTTTTTGCATGTATTAGATATCATATCCCTAGTGTGGGGGCGCGGCCGATTACATTCATATCTGATAGGATGAAAGGAATTCCAAGAGCACTCCAACGTCATTTCCCGTCACCACATGCACATCGTTATTGCTTGCGACATATTAGGGACAACTTTAAAAAGAAATATGAAAACGGTCAGGTTTAAGATCTTCTTTGGCAAGCCGGTTGTGCAGCAGAAAAATTAGTTTATGACCAAATACGAGAGAGGATTAAGTTTATTTCTCGAGCTGCACATGATTGGATCGAAACTAGTTTGGAACCACACAATGTTGATAAGTGGGCTTTATGTGAAGATGGCGGGAGACGATTCTGTATGATGACTACGAACGCTTCAGAGAGTTTCAATGGCGTGCTCAAGGGAGCATGCGGTATGCCAATAGGGGAGTGCACCATCACTTTACAGGACGTGACCGTCATACTTGGGCTCCGGATCAATGGGCCGACAGTTACGGGCACCGATGATTATAGTTGGCCGGAGGTATGTGCTAGGCTTCTTGGACAGGTTCCTGACTTGAGGAGTGGTGCGATGAAGCTATCGTGGCTTCGTCAAACATTTCAGGACGACATACCAGAGGATGCCAGTATGAAAACGCTTCAGTTCCATGCTCGTGCGTACATATTACACATGATAGGGTGCGTGCTTTTTCCTGATGCGAGCAAGACTCTTGTACATGCACGATGGCTGCCGTTGCTGGAGGATTTTAACGTATGCGGCACACGGTCGTGAGGCAGTATGGTGTTGGCATACTTGTATCGAGAACTGGGTAGAGTATCCCTGATGCAGAATAAAAAATTCAATGGATGCTGCACATTGATATTGATAAATATTTTATTTTATTTCAGTTCAAGTGGAGATCCTGTACACTGTCGGAGCTCGATATACATTCTCTTGCACCCATCTGCCGAGATAGTCCCGACTTGTGGAGAGCCAGAGTTTCATTGATTTATTGGGAGATCGTGGAGATGCATGTCCCTGACCGTGTGCTACGACAGTTTACGCTCTCTCAGCATGTGTCAGATCTTGTCGAGCAGATCGATCGTCGATGGTGACCTACTTCGCACCATACCGACTGGGCCGTAGTCCGTGCGGCCTACATAGACAGGTGGGCTCACAGGTGGGATTTCATCCAGAATACAAGGCCCACAGCTATTAACTATACCATGTATATGCATTGGTATTGGAGTATCGCACGTAGATGGATCACACGTGACTCACAGCCATTAGTTGGACACATGTCACGCCTACCGACAGACAGTTACATTCCTAGTGGGATGAACGAGAGAGATTACGTAAGTTTCTAAGTTAAATTATAATATTTTTTTTCTTAAGTTGGTACTTAATAAATTGTTTACCTCACAGGTCCGTGTTTTTGATAGCATTGAGGCTGATATTGATGCGACCGTGCCTGAGATTCAGGATCAGGTGGCGTTAGGACTCCTCAGCAGGATCAAGAAGATCATAGCACATGTGTTTCATAAGACTCACGTCGACGAGTTCGCAGACCGTGAGGACAGGTCTCGATCATTTGGGCAGGCGTACACTCGGCGCCGACGACCATGTGACGATGACGCCGGCACTTCGCATGCCGATGGAGCCGGCACTTCGCATGTTGATGGAGCCGACACTTCGCATGCTGATGGAACCGGCACTTCTCAACCTCATACACAGCCGGATACTCAGATAGTCAAGGCTCATCAGCGCGGGGGATGGGGAAGAGCGAGGGGGAGGGGGAAGAGAGGGAGAGGAAGGAGAGGAGCTATATTAGGTTGTATTTGAACTTATTTTGTTAAAATTTGTAACTTGTATGAATTTTCAAATACTATACTTTTGTAGATCAATTATAGCTCGATATGTGATCTTTTTGAGTATTGTTTGATTCATGCATGTTTAAATCATATATATATTGTAGTAATTGCTGTTAACAGGTAAATAGTTATACATATGAGTTAAATAGGTAGATGTATACAAAATAGGTAGATGTATACAAAACATGCACAGCAGCCTGTGCATGTTTTGTAAAACCTGCAACTTCACGGGAGTTCAACTCCAGTGAAGTTGCAGTCTAAATTTCTCAGAGAGCGATTCTCTGGGAAATTTGGCCTGTAACTCCACGGGAGTTGAACTCCCGTGGAGTTTTAAATCCTCCAACAAACTACACGGGAGTTCAACTCCCGTGAAGTTTTTTGAAGAAATTAAACTTCACGGGAGTTGAATTCCCGTGAAGTTTAAAAGTATGCTAAACTTCACAGGAGTTCAACTCCCGTGAAGTTTTGTAATTTTTTTTTCAAAAACCGCTCTGGTTTCAGCGACAGGGCTCTCAGCCCAGGTCGGTTTTTCTAAATAAGTTGAAAAGCGGTCGTTTTTTGCAATTAAATAGTGAAAGGGGTTGGTTTTGAAATTTTCTCCATAAAAGTGATCAATCAAAAAAAAAACCCTCTCTTTCCCCACCCAAAAAAAAATGCAACCGCTTCTGGATAGTTGCAGTACATAAAAACTAAAAAAAAATTGAGCAGAAAAACAGTGGGTGAGATGCCCTGTTCATAATAAAAGCTCAAATTTTGAGCAAATTAAACTCGACTGAATCCTAATTAAATTCTACAAAAACCAGCATTTCCCTCCAAATAAAAAAATGATTTTTTTGGGGGAAATAGTTAGCATTTATACCGTAGGGGCGACAACAGTGGCAGCCTTAATCGCCAGTCCCCTGAACCTCCTCCGATCGATTCCAGGTCCCAACGATCCAATTGCGGGAGAAACCCTAAACGTCGACGGTGAGGATCCAAGCCCACCGAAGCTCGGAACTCCCTTACTCATCGCCAATCGCGATCCAATTTGCTGTGAAGTCGCCATCAATTATAAACTGCGATTAAACAATTTTGGGAACCATTTTCAGATTGAGCGAGAATAAGAAATGAGGAATTATAAAGGGAAATAGGGATCGCATTACGTACAGATTGGGGGGGAAGTTGATAAATTTGAGAGATTTTGGAATTTATGGATAAACCCTTGGCTGCGAGAATTGGAAAAAAGCCCTAGCGCGCTTTATCGGTTAGGATGGTGTCGGTGCTTCCTTAAGAAGTCTTTATCTAATCCGGTACCATCACGCGCCGTGCGTTGCAGCGCTAGGACTTGATAGTTTTAATTATTGGGTAAATTACACTAAACCCCCAAAATCTTTCTTTATGTTGCGCTAAACGCCAATAACTTTCAAAAGCACATCAAACCCCATTGGTTTTTGCAGAAAAGCCCCGTAATCAATTAGCCCAAAAGAGTATACATAAACCAGGATGTTGTTATTTGACACGTCGACACCGCAATTCTTAAACATACTCCACCTGATATGCATTTTATAGGCAAAATGGCACTTCAATACGGTATTGTTTCACCACATTTATACTTCCTACGTTATAAAAAGAAGCACATAAATACCCTCAATTGTCGACCAATAGAATGTGGTAAACACTGTTAAAAAATACCTTATGACAAAAATATCCCTCCACAGAAATTTAAAAAAAAATAGAGGATGGGTATAGTGGTAAATAAGATCAAAAATGGATTAATGCAATTATAAGATCTCACATGTCAATCACATGGGAATATTCCTAGAGAATATTCATACGTGCGACTAACAAAAAATTCTAGTGTGCCATTTTCTTACGAATAGAGGATCAAAATACTACTTTTTTTTACAATTTGTTGCTTTTTAAAGTTTAGGGTATTTAACTGTAAAGTGGCAAGACAATAGGGTATTCAAGTGCCATCTATTTAGATAATTCGCGTTAATACTCTTGGAATTTTAATCAAGTGCCAAAAGACTAACACATGCTACCCAAAATATTTTTTTTGGAAACCCCTGATGCTGAGCCCTATCTTTGCAACCTGGTATGGTCTTATATACCAATTCATCCTTCAAGTGCAAACATCATCAAATCTCAATTACGCTGCCAAATGCTAGCAAAGGCAACAACAAAAAAAGGGACTTACAAAAGAATACTAATGGAAAAAGAGATTTTAAATTATTTGGCACAACACAGCTTTTTCCTGGAAAGCAATACAGAGCGCATAAAATTACATGGCACACACGTTACATAACATAGAGCACAAAGACAACACAAGAATTTCAAAACATTGTGTGGCTACAGACTCGTACATGCTCTCACACAAACCCCTTTTCCCCCTGGGGATGAGCAGCTGCCTACGTACGCTACAAATTAAGGTTGGCTCCAGAAAGATAAGTAGAGCTCTAATTGGACCAAACATGAATCAAACCTTGCTTGTTTCCGGTGTAGATTTCGTTCCTGTCCTCATCGTAGAAGAGGGCCGTTACATCCTCAAGAGCCTCCTTGACCGTGCTACGGATGGAAGACCTGCCACCATCACCTCTCCGGCGAGGACTTATCTGCAGTGTCGTATCACTCGAGCATATCTTGGCGATGCACTTACCCGTCAATATGTTGCTCATGTTGATGGACCCGACAGCTGAAACTGGAGCAGATAATTTCAATGTCTCATTCACTTTTCAATAATATGGGCACGCAGAATGAGAATCATGACAATGGTGATATTCATGAGCATCATGATGATGATGATCGTTGTGATAATGATGGTGATGATACTAATGTTAGCAAGGGTAGATTTAGGAAAACCTCCATGGACTTTGTAAATCATAGAAACCCCACTGAACCTTCAAAGTATAACTAAACCCTCTTGAACTATTGGTAATTTTCGTAACTAGTGTTAAATGGTTGAGTATATAATTTTCCAGAAAGGATAATATATAAGTTATATTTAGCAGATGGAGAAAAAAATGACCATAAGTTGTCATGCGTCCGCATGACAAGTTAAAGTAGACCTGTCATGTTACAAGTGTGACAAAGAAGGATTTTCTATAATTTACCACATTAAGGACATCTTGTGCCAACCTTCTAAAGTTCAGGGCTTTTTGTGAAATTTCCCTATTAGCAGTCAGGGGCCATGGTCCACTAAGTCAAATGTATGCCGTGGAGAACCAAATTTTGGAAGTTACCTTCCCCATCATCTTCGCATCCTTCTTCCGCTTTGCAGTATGAAATTATAAGATCCTGATCACTTGTGATGTAAATATTGTTGGTATTACAGTCTGGGTGCCACAGCAAGTGGTCCTCAAAGGAGGTGACAAGTTCTCCACGGAAATTCCAAACAGCCACAGTTCTGTCTCTAAACGTTAAGAAGAGATGGTTCTCATAAAGGAAGATGAATGCTGAAGGGGTCATAAACTCTGTCCTACTAACTTCTGTCAGATCTGAATTCCTCACCTGGCCAAAAAAAAGTTCAGCGATTTCAGTCAAGAGTTTAGAAGCATGTTCATGGAGTACAAGCATGATTGACAACACCCAAGTAAATGAATGTAATTCCTTAAACCCTAATATAGTGAGGTTTAGTTACGTAGAAATCCCAATTTTCATTTCTCAAGTTGAAAGTAAAGGAAACAAACATTGCCACACCTCCAATAAAATAGCCATTAAAAGATGAGCGAGCTATAATTTGTGAAGTGTTTAGGAAGGCTTATTTTTTGTTCAAACTAGCTTTTAAGCTAGCTTTTTTCATTTCTACCCGTTTGGTAAAGTAATAAATAAGATAGCTTATAAGTGTCATTTTCAAAAGCTAGTGTACCACATCTTTTAAAAAACTAGCTTATAAGCTCACCTGTATAAGCTAAGTTTGACCAGACAAATTCTTCTACAGAAACAATTTTTATAGTATTTTTATCATAAAAGCTAAAAGCAACTAAAAGCCAACATAGCTTATAAGCTTTCAAAAATAAGTCTTCCCAAACGCCCTCCGTATTACTAACAATAATATCACTAGATCCTAGAAAGAAGCAAACAAATCCACGAAAAAGTTCAATTAGGATCTATGTAACAAAAAACCATTCCCCACTATTCCTATTGCACTGACCATAAAGTATACCAAGCCACATTCCAATAATATAAAACACTAGTTACATGGAAAAAAATTTCTAGTTATAATAAAACAAAATTAATATATTCTCAAAGGGAACATAAGAAGTCTATTGTGGATACATACATCAAGAATTTGGAGATTCTCATTTTCTTGTTTGACCAAGAGCTTCTCATTGAACTGCTCAATGAAGTCAACCTTTTTGTTCCGGTGTAACAAATGATTGAAAGATTTTAATATTGTTCCATCTTCAATGGAGAGTATCTTCAGTGGAACATAACCAGGAGTTCTGTGGTATATTAACAGCATGATTCCCGGACTGTGCACAGAAATTTCTATTTAGAGATCAATTGACGTAAAAGGGAACAGAAATTTTACCACCAAAAATAACGAAACCTGATTTTGATCTCCTGCACATTCTTATCAGATATTGAGTATAAAAATGAGTAATTCTTTAGATCAAAGACCTTGTAGATGCTGCAAAGCGCACGAAGTCAGATTGACCACATAGACAATACAAACCAAAAGCGAAAAAATGGTAAACCGGAATAAGTTAACTCACCCATCTTGGGCCGAATAAGTTAGTACTTTTCCATTTACATCATCGAATTCAACAAAACCAGGCCACTTAAGGGACTCTGTTTCAAAAAGAGGGAATCCAGCATCTAATTGGTTCCTCCTGATATACCTGTTAGATTCAAGCAAAAGAATAGTTAGAGATCTAAAAGCTTCTTGGTTTCAAAAATTAAAACAAAATAGACCATGAACTCCAAGGTAAGATGATTTCTTCAGTAAGATAACAAGCAATTACGACTTATCAGCTCAACAAAAAATAATTGTTGTCAAACAACCAGCTTTAAAAATTTTAAATTTTATTCTAAAGGATGTAACAATGAGGTTACAACAAAAGACCACAAGCAAAGTTACTTTTTTTCTTCTTCTTCTTTTTTCTTTTATGTTCATATAAGATTTGAGCTCTCGGAACTCTATCGTGTTATACCAAGTAACAAACAAGATGGAATGGAAAAATACATTAATGAAACTAATGAGATATAGTATCCATTGAAAAGCATTGCTTGCATGAAAAAAAGGATTCTTACTCTACTGGGGTAGTTCGGCATTTCAAGGAACTAAAATGATCCGATGCATAAACTGATACTGTTATGAGTGAATCATTGTTCTTATTATAGAAAAGGCTTCTAATCACTTCATCAGGGCTAATGTTCAAGAAGCATATACGTCTGTTTATTGCTGTCAACAAAAGAACACAAATACCAGCAACAATCAGAATCAACTAAAAGTTCAAAAGAACAGTCGGAAGAAGGCTTAAACAGAATCAAGTAAAATTTTCAAAAAAACAGTCTGTTAAAGGCTTACTTCGACTAAAAGCCGCACAGAGGCCAGATTGAGCTAAAGCAAATATAACATCTTTTGCTGCAACAATCTCAATGATTTTAGATCGTTTCTTGAGAAACTGTAGTTTCAGAAACCAATGAACATTGTGATCGTATGTATCAAACTCCTCCTGCGTTGACCCAAAAGTGAAAATATGAACTAGTGTAACCATAAAGCCATTAAAAAAGTAAGCAATAAGCAACAGATTGTGCAATTCACATATTAAGGTGCATTCTGTTTCTATGCCAACACGTGTGAGTCTGTGACAAACATATCACATCACATAGTTTAATAAAGACACTAAAATGGTGATCAAATATAATGTAATATCAGAAAACCTGGCAGTTAGAACAAATTCTAAAGGAACAATAGATATGAAGTAAATGAGGCTCGTTTTATGGCTAATTCAAACTAACATATTAGTAATGTGGTTTATTTTATGGTGATCAGATATAGTTGATGATAGAGTTTCAAGCTAAACTAGCTTGTTCTATGTTTTACAAAAGATGAAAGTTTCTATTATAATAATTCTTTGTTTAACATGTTTTTAAAGGTACATGCATAATTATTAAATGTCTGAGAAATGCTTACAACTAGATTGTGAATCCAAGAATCATCTGATTACTCCTTGTGTACCGCTTATCATATGAAGTAGCATGTCACACGCATTACTCATCAATCATCACTGAGTAAGTTTGTTCTTATTAGTTGAACCTGAATCTTGATTCGACTAGAACATAATTATCTCTTTTTCGTTATTTAGGTCATTTTATGTTCAACTATTTGATTAAAAATATTCTCTTTTTTCCATCAAATTTAATGGATTCAATCAGGTCATTGGAAAGATCTACAATGTATTATCATCACCACACCTTCTATTTTCCAGTAGTAACACCAATTTTATTTGTAGATGTCTATGTTTACATATACAAAAAAAATGAGGAATAACGAGTAGAATACCAACACAAAATATGCTATGCTCCTTTGGATTGTCAACCACAGTTGGTCAACACGCCTTATTCTACTAGCTTCGAGTGAAACCTATGAATGACCTAATGGGAATCTATTTTTGTGCTCATGTTAATTCCTCTGTATAATGATTTTTGGGACTTCCTAATAACTTCAACACGAGCTTTAAAGTTGATCTGCATTTCTGATCTTTCAATAGATTTATGCACCAATGCTTACCCTTAAAAATAGAGTAGAGGGAAAGACCTAGAAAAACCCCTACAAGCTAGTTGTTAAGAGGGAAAGAGCCTAAACCCCTTATAAACTGACATCAAACTTCCCATATAGTCAATACAGGACTAAATAGACCCTAACATATCACCAAGGTCCACGCTTCCAGACCCAAAGCCCATGAAGGCTAGCTGTGCACTGGTCAAGTCCCTGTCAAACACTGCAACACCAATATCACCATTCATGCCGTTCGTATGCAACCGGGAAGGTAGGGTTGGCTCTGCTACCACTTGGAAAGGAAAAAGGAGGACTCGCCCCTAAAAGCTAGTTGTAGACAGAGATCCTAGATCCCTTGTAAACCCAAATCAAACTCCCATATAGTTGAAGTGGGACTAAATGGACCCTAAAAGTAACCTTCTCGTCCCCCTCTTGGATTTGTACCTGAAAATGGTGAGGATTTGCATTTTTCTACAAGGGGAAGCTCCGTTTTGATTAACTGATGTACCTTTGTATGTATCTACATGTTTTAGATGTGAAATATAACATACTGAAGTCCATGAATCCTGATGATTCCAATCATAGTTCCCAGAGAAAACTCACGAGCAACGGAGTTCATAATCAATAACCACAGTTACAGGATCAATAAACTAAACTCACCAACCTTCCGCCTCCAAGAACAAATTTTTCCCCAGGGAAGCAATATTTACAGCTAGGCAGAAGGACTCAGAACCCAAGGGAAGTAGAAAAACCCCCAATTACAAGTTTGGACTTCGGAGTACTAGAATACAACATAGCCACCAATAATGCTCAAGGATTTCCAAACTAACAACTAATTTGACACCCCGAACCCAGAAATTCAAACCCTTATTCTCCCAATTAACACAAAACCCAAGATCAAACAGATGAAAAGAACTGACCTGGAGCTGGATATTCCGAAACTTCTCAGGGGCATTTGAGGAAGCCCCGCGTGCCATCCTCGAAAACCCTCCGATCTCCCGCCTCTGCAGCTTCTTCACCGAATTCACGCACTCCCTCTGGATCTTGCGGGCGGAGCCGCCGCCGGATCTGCTCGGATCCCTCCCCCTCTTCTTCGCCGTAACCCTAAGCCTGAGCCGGAGCAGAGACTTCTTAGGGTTCTCCATTCTCTCCCCTCTCTCTCTCCCTCGCTCTCTTAACTCTGCTCCTCTTATTACAGCAATTGAGTTGAATTGAGAAAAGAGTGATTTGGGACCAGAGAGAAGCTAAGCTAGGGTTAGGGTTTTGGAGATCGCCATGGAATTGGGGCTCTTTTCTCTCCTTTCGAAATGGCTCGCACAAGAACAGCGAAGATTTGGACAAGGGTGCCTGTGTTTTTATTGCGAAAGTAGGACCATATTTACCGTTATGCCACCCTTGGGGCCCACGGAGACTGTATTTTGGTGTGTATACAGAAATGGATGGAGTTCTACTCAAACTTGGTACTGATTTTGGACGCGAGCTCCGGTTGCCGCTGTCATCTTATTTTTTGAACAGGAGAAAGAATTTGGAGGAATATGCCGTTTTAGGATTTATCTGCTAATTTTGTCCTAATTAAAAATTATTTTTTAGATATTTGCTGTTAGTCCGTTAAACTTTTGAAATTTTCATGTAGTCATTTGAAATCAAATGAGTCAGCATGAGATTAGTGCTTCTCTTACAATATCAATTTCAATGACTTAAGACACTAAAATTGAAAAAAAAAAATTCTCAGGAACCCAAGAAAAGAAAATATTAAGGAAAAAGGTAAATTGTACTAAACCCCCAAGGACTTTCACTGCTTTGCAGTAAATCCACAATAACTTTCAATATCGACTACCCCAAAAAAAAACTTTTGCATTTAGCATAAAATCCCCAATAAGTTTTGAATTTTGTAGATAACCCCCATAAATTAGAACCAAAAAACAACATAAAATGTGTTTTGAAAATTAATGGAGGATTAGTGTTATTTACCCAAAAGATATTGGAAATTTGCTTCAAAAGTTATTGGGAGGTCTTGTGTGATTTTGAACGGCAAAATTACCAGATTGGTGTATTTTGTTAACCCTTAGTAACACATTGGTATATTTCCTTACATCGGCGGTAAGTTGATATATTATGTAGACTAGGCGACAAATTAGCCTATATTTTGGCCGAAGCCAAAATTCCAACCCATGATCCTTACGTATGGCCTACATGGTTGCCAACATGGCGGTATTTGGGATCAATTAAATTGTTAAACTATATTTTTTTTCAAACATTAGGGCTCAAAAATAGGGTTCAAATTGAATTTTTTTTGTTCTTCCTCCTCCTAGCATTAAATAGGCTAGGACAACTGAAATTGGAATTAGATTCTGTATCCTCAAGCTCTTACTCAAGGTCAAGCTAAAGTATGAGTATGGAAGAAACAAACTAATGGCTCAAATGGGATGAAACACCCTAATTTACACAAATCAACCGCATTATAGCCAAATCAAGATTTTGAACCAATTAAATAACACTATGTATAAGGAGATTTTCTACAAAACTTTAAAGATTCATCCCCTTCCTCACATGAATAGAGAAAAAGAAGGAAAATAGAGATTTTCTGTGGAGGTGAGAGTGTTGGTTTTTTCCCTTTCAGTTACATTGCCATGTAAGTCCACCTAATCCACATCAGCTACATGCGAGGAGTCATGTGACTCAATTTGGCTGGAATCTTGGTTCCGGCCAAAGTATAGGTTAATTTGTCGCCGTAATCTACATAATATACCAAATTATTTGCAGAGTAAAAAAATATACCAATGTGTCACTAAGGGTCAACAAAATATACCAATTTGATAATTTTGCCGATTTTGAAACATACTGGGGTTTTACTACAAAATGTTGAAAGTTTATGGGGCTTCAGTGTAAAATACTTTTGAATTTGAGTGTTGTTCCAACGCCTCCATTTTATTTTAAATTTGTTTGTTTATTTTGCTATTGCAATAACCTTTTGGTATTACAACAGAATCCAACCAAATAACACTTTAAAATTTTGATATCGTTAAAATAACATGAGGTTCCAACTACACCAAATCAAATACACCATTATTGGATGTAAGGCATGGCTAAAATTTCCATTCAATTGAAAATGTTCTTTTTGTTTCACAAAATTTCGAGATATTTAATACCAATCCGGTAATTAAGCCCCATATAGAATGTACCAAGTTCTGTATATATTGCAAAGGTTAATTACTGTCTTCAATATTCTAAAAGAACTTTTAAGTCATCTTAATTCATTTGTACCATATAGAGACTTTAGCTAGGATTTTATTGATCTTGCAATCACCAACCCATCGTACTCCCGTCATCATACATCAAGTATTGTTGGGCCATAGAACTTCATCAAAAATAGCACCCTGCGATGTAGACTTTTGCTTATAGACTTTGAACTTAGAAACGAAGTATATAACAATAACAAAGTTCATTTTGAAGATGAAACTGTTACAAAAATAAATTCCATCTAGAAATTAAATTGCTAAGAGGATTGGCAAGTAGAAGAAGGAACATATTCACATCTGAAGCCTTTATTTATGGAAAATTTTTAAGTAAATGAAAAATAACATGTTTGAAGATAGAATAATGTGTTGTTCATAGGGAATATCAAATGAAGAATATAATAAATGCTTCATTAGGAATTTGAGCAAGGACCTGAAAAGGTTTCTTAGAGCATCTCTAACAGCTTCCCTATTTCTCGCTTTTGGGGAATTTAGTTAGGTTTTTGGTTCAACAGATTCCCCATCCCATTCCCCAAAATAGGGATGGAGGAGAAAAAATAGGGAAACTTCCCCAAATCTGTAGCATTCTCCAAATTTTTGGAGGAAAAAAGTGATTCTTTAAAATGAGGAAACTGTTGGAGCTGGTGTAAAAATAATTTGGAGAATATGACTTTTGCTTCCCCATTTTGGAGAAAATTTTAGAGAAGCTGTTGGAGATGCCCTTAGAGAGAGGGGATTAATAGAAGATTTATTTAGAAGGGAAGTGTAAGAAAAATAGGAAGTGGTAATTAAGAGAAACTAAATAGTCATGAAGTTTTTTCAGGTAGAGCAATTAAATAGGTAAAAGCTTTAGGATTTGACAAGTGGACAAGTGGCAAAAAGTTCAACTTTAGATTGTTATTTTATTAGTATAGTACTGATGATAAGAATAAATAATGACTATTAAACCTGTTTTGTTGTGCAATCTGTTAAATTTTGCAGTGGGCGTAGAAAATTAACAATTAATACCAGCCAAATAAATTACCTGATGAAATCTCAAATAGATACATTTAGGCTTCGTTTTGGATACCATGATGTTTTTTAGTTGTGTTTTTATAAAAAAAAACACTATGATGTTGTGATTTCCTCTAAATGTGTTTTCAAAACATCATGTTGAGTATTTTTTGTCAACACTAGCTTGACTTGTTACAACATTAGTATTAAACATATTATTACTATATTATATATTCATTATAATAAAAAATATAAAAAATAGAATGTTATAATATTTAATTTACATTATTATAGTATTATAAATATTAAATATAATACAATATAATATTGTAATTGTATTATATAATATTATGTTGTACTTTAATGTGTTTTATTATATTACAAGTATTACATATTATTTTTAAATAATAATATATTTAATTATTTTGGCATATCAAG
>BQKN01066753.1:236814-256612 GCA_022839385.1 Asparagus kiusianus
AATAAACTAACATATTATAAATATTTTAATATTATATAATATATTATAGTTTTTAATATATTTGAGTTTACCAATAATACTTTAATAATATATTAATTATTTATGGTATAAATAAATATTATTATGTTATGGATATATTATTTTTACATTAACATTTTTTTAACAATAAATTATTTTAATATTAAAAGTTATTTTACTTTGTAATATATTATATTCTTTATTATATAATATATTAACATTTTATATATTATATTATATTTACTGAATAATATATTATTATTATATTATTATTTTTATTAAATATGGTACTATTATTTAATATTTTTATAATTATTATTATTACAATTTATTCATTAAAAGTTAATAAAATTATAATGATTATGATATTGTATAATATGTTATTATATTGTTATAATATTATTTTTTATTATCAATAATTTTTAATTATTTTTATTAGTTTATTTATATTTTATTATTATATAATACATTAACAACATATTAAATACTAGTATTTAATATGTTATCACATTAATATATAAGATATTTTAATTATTATTTTTATATTATTTAATAAATATTACTAGTATATTAGATTAACTATAATATAGTATACTATAACATAATATAATATAATAAACATGTCGATAATAACTATATATTAATTACATTTAATATATTATGTTAGA
This sequence comes from Asparagus kiusianus, assembly GCA_022839385.1. Taxonomy (NCBI): domain Eukaryota; kingdom Viridiplantae; phylum Streptophyta; class Magnoliopsida; order Asparagales; family Asparagaceae; genus Asparagus; species Asparagus kiusianus. The sequence goes on from BQKN01066753.1 coordinate 237,501, forward strand.
TATTATATTAACTCATCTTCAAACTCAAAACCAAAACACTAAATTTAAAACACCTAAAAAGTGTTTTGAAATAAGTGTTGTGCTTTTTGTTTAAGGATGATTTAGCTCATAAAACACCATAGCGTTTTGCTTTTGGCAAAAACACCATGAAAACAAGTAAAACACCATAGTATCCAAACAGAACCTTATTTATTCAACCACATTTTTTTTGCATGGGTGTTTCAAATCAAAATTTCGCTTTTCATAATAGGAGGACGATGATGGTAGATCACGTATATCTATTTTATTATCCTTCCAATTGTTTTGTTGGTGTCATGTCTGCATTCATCTCTTTGTTTGACGAGGAAAAGAAATTGTAACATCATAATATTTTGATGATTATATGGACAATCAATCCCATTTATTAAATCTAAGGTAAATAAACCGATCAATATTCCTTTCTCGACCAACCTTCAACAAAAACCACACAATGATTTCTCCCATCATCTTCATTCGCTAACAAATGCTATAATTATATTTATTACTTCTAAATTGCATATTTCGACAAAAAGTAAAAGAAAGGAAAATAAAGGACTGATAGACACAGGGGCGTTTTCGTCAACACACACCAAGCAAAATAGTCCCACATCTGCAATTGCCCTCAAAAGCAAGGGGCAATCTTTGTCTGAAAATTCACTTCTACCCACTCACTCTCTCTCTCTCTCTCTCTCATCATCAGCACCACAGTCGAAGAGAGAGAAAGTGAAGGCAAGCAAAGCACCAACTCCCATCGCTTCGAATTGACGCCACAACTCCCTTGTAGTTGAAATTCTAGAGAGAGAAAGAGCGAGGGAGGGGTGAAATGCACGTCGACGAGATCGATGATCGAGCTCCAAACCTGATCCTGGTGCTTCAGGCTTGTTGAGGTTTTGGTCGACCCGAATCCGATAGGCAAACTCGATCGCTCGCTTGGAAGATCTCGGCATTGTCTCGATTGATTGAGAGTCGAGAGAAATTAGGTTCTTTTAGGGTTTTGGTAGAAGTTTAGATCCACGAGTGATGTCAATTTGGTAGATCTAAGATTTTTTTTGATTCTTGCAGGTTTGTAGGGTTTTGGTTGATGCAAATAGAAAGATGAATTCTGATACTGTTCTTGATTATGCTCAGTTCCAGTTGTCACCAAGAAGAACGAGGTGGGCGTTAAAAATTCTTCCGTAAATTTCGTTAAAAACGCAACAATTTGCTGTATTTTCTTGAAAATCTGTATGTAAAATCATCTTTTTGGTATTTTTTTTTTGGTGAAAAAAATTGGATTGTGGCAGGTGTGAGTTGTTTGTTTCGGGAGGCGGGAAGACTGAGAAGCTTGCTTCTGGGTTATTGAAGCCCTTCTTGACTCATTTGAAGGTTGCTGAAGAGCAGGCGAACCAAGCAGTTCAGTCAATAAAGCTCGAAGCAGAAAAGCGGAAGAATGCTGGGACTTGGTTCAATAAGGGAACCCTCGAAAGGTTTGATATATTTGACCCCTGGTTATGGTTAGGTTAATACCAGATATTGCAATAATCTCAATTCTTCTTAATCATGTAATCTGATTTCGATTGGTTAGTGGGTCATATTATGTTCAACAATGTGTAATCCCGATAGCAATCACCTTACTTAGTGTAGGTATGTTTTGGAGCTTTGCTCCTTAGTTGAAAGAAACTGGATACCATGATCAAGAATGCACTTCTTTCTATAGGCGAACTGAACTTGTTATGTAGCATGTTTTTCATTTTTTTTTCTTGTGGTCGCCTCAGCGACAACTATTCATACAGATTGTGGCCGGCCTTCAATGGAGCCTTATACACCAAGCAATTTTCCTTTTCGATAGTTGAGAAACTCTCTGAAAAGTGTTTCTAAAAACTATACTTGTAGGTTTGTTCGTTTTGTCAGCACTCCTGAGGTGTTGGAGTTGGTCAATACATTTGATGCAGAGATGTCACAATTGGAAGGAGCCAGAAAAATATATTCTCAGGTAATACTATATATCATGTTTGTTTTAAAAATTGATCAAGTTAAACACTGCGGACTACTTTCTGAAATCAAATTTCCTCTTCATTTAGGGGGCAGGAGATCAGCTCTCTGGTAAGCTTTTTATGTCAATACTGTTTTATTTACATTTGTTATAAATTATGTTTTTTTGGTTTTGCAAATATTAAAATAATTGCTTGATTCATAATAACCTAATGGTATATGTTATGGAAATACAAAAGTAGATTTATCTTTTAACTGGTACCAGATAGATAGTGAGGATGTCAGAATGTCGCCTCACCACTTTGTACTGTATACTACTTCCTTTATTACTGTCCAAATAAAATACATTGATAGAAGTAATACATTTTCTAAATTTCGTTTTTTGTTAGGGCTCCGTACCCAATTTTCTTCTCTATGTCCAGCTTCAGTTTCATTCGTAACATTTTTCTACCCTCAATGCTCATATCCAACATTGCCACCTGGTTGCATGATTTTTCCAATCGTGGTAAAAGTCAAATGTCTACATGGTCTATGGAGGGTCATGGAACCATTAACTTGTCAATGAGTGGTATTAGTTCTATACATTAGCGGTTTAATATATTAGTAGGCATTGGGCACTTTCTAGCCATGTTTAGCTTTAGAATTGGGCATCAAAAAGCGCAAACATTGGATAAGCAGAATATATGCATAGCTGCATAACTTAGAAAGTTGAGGAGCATCTGTACAAGCTACAAGCTACCTTATTTGCTTATGAATGGATGTTGAATGCATCATGCATGTTAAAGGAAAAAATCTGTCTCGCAGCCTTGGCTTTAAGTTCAGTGTTTTATATGCAAAGATTTTTTATTCTTTGGCATTTTAATGAAAATTTTCTCTGCAGCCATTCATAAGTTTCATATGTGAATGATCCCTCTTACATCTGCTAGTTGGTACACGAACCGTTGTTGTTGAAAAAGCATGCCAAAACTCTGCTTAAATCCCTCTGCTTTAGAGCCTATCATTTAGAAGAGCTTAATTACTAATCTTTAGATGTCCCAGCTACAAGGCGTGATAAGATTATACTCTGTTTAAATCCATTGTTGTTAAAAATATGGATGTCAAATGCATATTAAAGGAAAAACCTGTCTTGCAGCTTTTGCTTTATATGCGAAGTTTCTTTATTCTTTGGCATTTGAATAAATTTTATCTCTGCAGCCAATCACAAGTTTCATATATGAATGATCCGCCTAGAATCTGCTAGTTGGTATACGGATCATTGTTGTTAAAAAGCATGCTAAAACTCTGCTTAAATCCCTCTGCTTTAGAGCCCATCATTTAAAAGAGCTTAATTACCAATCTCAGTAGATGGCCCAACTACAAGGCGTGATAAGATTATACTCAGGGGACGAAAGAGTAAATGTAGGTTTAAGATAACTTCGCTAGAAATAATTAAGAGGGGCATGATAGTGGTTAACTTAATTTTTCTTCCCTTTTTTTTTGTTTTTTGTTTTGTTTTTGTTTTGGAGTCGGAGGCTGGGGATAACCCCTTATGATGTGAGAAATGTAGCCGACTACAAAATATGGGGATAAGGCTTTGTTGTTGTTGGTTGGCATTAAACTTCTACTGTTACTTAATTGTTTTATTAGCTATGTATTTTTTATTTTCTGATTTTTCTTCTAAATTTCAATAAACCTTGCTGCTTTCTGCCACAAAGCCATGATGAAACTCTTGAAGCTTGCATATGAGTCCTGCCGTTTCCCATCATTTCTGGGGTCTACAAAATTGACAATTATCACAGTTGCATTACAAACAATGAAAAATGAAGAATATAGAACTAAAAATACATTTATCTAATTCATCATTTTAGAATTTTTCTGTTAATCATGGTTTGGTAGATGGCCTTCTCTCACTGATAATGTTTTATTTGGAGCTCAATTCAGGTAAAAACAAATCAGCTGCCGCAGCTGCTGCAGACATAACAAAGTATGTTGCCTGTCACTTTAATTTTCTGCAACAATTACTTTTCATTTACTTTTGTGCAACATTTTCATGTACATGAACTTTTGCAAGATTTCCATGTACCAAGCAAAGAGCTCCAAATAGTTACTGTAATATTATAAATTACCATTTGAATTTAGTCTGCCGTTCTAGCACTATTATAATGAAACAATCACTTCCCTATGGTTTGATCTGCAGGAAAGAGCTCCTCAGGGCCATTGACTTGCGACTCAATGCTGTTAAGCAAGACTTGGGAACAGCTTGTGCTCGGGCTTCAGCTGCAGGCTTCACCCCTGACACTGTTTCGGAACTTCTCATGTTTGCCAATCGATTTGGTGCCCTTCGCTTAAAGTAACTTCTTGTTTTTACTAACCATGGTTATTTGTTCTCCTCTTTTCTTTTTCTCCGTCTCCTTCACCATGTAAAGCTGCCTTTAAACCTTTAGTGTGCTCATTCATTCTGAGACATGTAACTTTATTTCCTCTAGTTTGATCGAAAATACATATCTCAGATTGTTTAAATAACATGGATGGCTAGTTATTGACCCTGTGAGAGATTTAGGGGTGTTACTGTAAAAGGTTGAAGTTATAAATCATGCAACTTCTGTACGTGTGATCATGTAAAGTCTCTAGATCTCTCGATCGATCGATGGGGTTTTGCTATTGATATGAGACCGTAGTTTCGTGGGAAAGAAGTCTCGATCTCGATGGGGTTTTGCTATTGGTATGAGACTGTAGTTTCTTGGGAAAGAAGTGTCCAGTTCATACATAATGCTCACAGTGACTATGTATTAGGAAACTCATAGGACTAATAGGACAGCAGTCAGAAGAAGGCTTTCTTAGTTTGTCTACAACACAGGAAAAACTTGCCATTTAAGACAACTTATATTCTTGATGTAACTAGGTCCTAATTTTGGTGCGCACTTGGATTTTACATTTTTAACGCAACATATCCATCTATGGAAGACTAATGAAGACCTAGATACTTTTCCTATCTTAATGTTATTGTGATTGATTAACTTAGTCTGCTACTACAACCTCTGTTATGTCTATCATCTTGGTATGTGTCAAACTAAGCAAGTAAGTAGTCTACAGCGCTTAAAAGGTTGTTTAAATTTTAAAGATGCTCTCCCTGTACTATGAGGGTGTACCTATTGCCCTTATCTATTTTAGTAGCATGCACATCCTTGGCTTCAGTTTTAAACTCCTGTGGTAATCATGTGATGTATACCGTTAGATTTTACCCAGAGTATTTCCATGAGATTCCACTTTGAGATTGTTAGAAGGGAGTAGAAAAGAGTATTAGTTTAGGTCCACATTGCTTGTGAGACTAACTTGTAATTAGTCCATCACTATAAATAGTAAAGTATAGAGTGAGGGGAGTAATCACTCAAATAATCTCTTTTCTCTCCAAATATCAACGTGGTATCAGAGCAAGGTTCCTAACCCTAACCCTAATTCCTAAACCCTAGCCGCCAAACCAACCTTAACCCTAAACCCTAATCCCTCTTCTAACTCTAACCCTAATCCTAATCCCTCATCTGACTTCTCCAGATCCGACTCCTCCCTTTCTCCTCCAGATCCGACTCCTCCCTGTCTCCTCCAGATTCAACTCCTCCTTCTAGCAGCCTTGTTCCTTCTCCTAAACCCTAAACCCTAATTTTTGTCACTGCCTGCTTCGTCTGCCACCGTCGCCGCTTGCTTTGTTCGCTGCCGCTTGCCGCCGCCGTCGCTTGCTGCCGCCGCCGCTTGCTGTCGCCGCCGCTTGCTTTGTTCGTCGCTACTTGCTTCATTGGCAACTTGGATATCTTACCTTGCTCGGTGTTTCCTCGAGTTCAAACTTGGATTTGATCTTGAGAATAGTGTTTATCTTACATTGCTAATATATTCACTTCAGTTCTTGTTTCCACATCGAAACATCAACGTCAAACCTTTTTCACGTCCGACTCGGATCGTTGAATCGGTGGTCCACGGAGGAAACTCTAGAGCAGATCCACTTCACCGATTCGATCTTCCTCGACAACTCCCGCCCGCCGTCGATCGCCGCCGCCATGTCCCTTTGTTTTAGGATCTGACTTAGATCTGCCAATTGTTATCTAAAAAAAATTACCCTTTGGGTTCTTGAACTTTAACCTTCGAGTTTCATGATAACCTTCAGGTTCTTGCATTTTAACCTTCAGGTTCTTGTATGTTAATCTTCATGTTCTTACATTGTTAACCTTCGGATTCTTAGACTTGTTCAGCCTACTGGCTAATTCAAGTATTATTATCTTGAACTTGGACTTGCTTTGATTGTGGAGTACAACTTGTGAAGGGTATCGTCTTGATCTTTACTCGTCTGTTTCATGATGGCCGGATCTGAGGAACTCAAGAATTATGAGTTAACGGTCTAGACGAAAGTTTCAGAGTTATTTTCTAGTAGAATCACTGACCGAAAACTTGATGGAATTAACTATTTTTAGTGAAAACGTGTTATTGAAATCTACGTGGCATGTCGAGGCAAAACTGGCCATTTGTTGACGGACCCTCCTACTCCGACACCGGAGTCTTGGACATTAAATGATAGTGTCTTCTTACATCAGATTCTTAATACGATAGAACCTAAAATTCAGGATTTAGTCCTTCATTGTATGACAGTGAAGAAACTTTGGTGTTTTTTACAAGATCTTTATGGGGGTAGCAGTAATATTAATTGAGCATATGAAGTTATTCAAGAGCTGTTTTGTAAGAAACATGATGATAAACGCATAGATGATCATTATGGTGAGTTCAATCGTCTGACTGAGGAACTTCATCAGATTTTTCCTATTACTAGGGATGTAAAACAGATGCAAAACCAATAGAACAAACTTATGGTACTCACCTACTTATGTACCCTAGATTCCATTTACTCTGCTAGACCACAAATCATGGGGAGCTTCGCTATTGGTTATATGGCTGAGACTTGTCACTTTCTGAAGAACGTTGTCCTTGCACAGTCACCAACATCAACTGCGGATCGCTCTGCGCTTGTCACTCAGAGTTGACAATCTTATGGACGAGGGGTCATAATGATGGTCCTGGAAGGGGTAGAAGAAACTTTGAAGGGAGAGGTTACCACACTGGTCATTCTGGGGGCTGAGGTGATCAACGAGGTGGCTGAGGAGGTCCATCCTAAGACGGGCATGCTCATGATAATGATTTAATGAAGACTTATGACTACTGCCACCAGTCAGGACATCTCAAATATAATTGTCCCGACTTAGAAAAAAAAAGACCAATGGTGCTTACATGACTGCTTAGGACAACTTGACCTCATCTGATAATGACAGTCAACTACAGTCAGTCTTTCATGATGCGGAGCTGCAGCGTTAATTTTAGCAATTTCAATTATTTTAGCAGTACCAGAATTCACAAACACCATCTTCCTCCTTATCCACTACTCTAAAAAATGCGGGTACCTCTTTCTCTTTACTTACATCGTCTTCGTCTAATACTTGGATTATAAATACATGTGCCACTGATCATATGACTAGGAATCAAAGTATTTTGTCATCTTTCAGTCCTACATCTAATTCAGTTATATTATTTGATGATTCACGTACACCCGTTCAAGGTGTCAGCAACACTAATCCTTCTACTAGTCTTCCTCTGTATTCTATCTTCCTGGTTTTTCTTATAATTTATTAACTGTTAGTAAGATCACCAAATCTCTAAACTGTACAGTGACATTCTTCTCCACACATTGTGTTTTTCAGGACCTATTCATGAGGAAAACGATTGAGACGGGACGTGAGCACAACGGTCATTATAAAATGAAATTGGGCACCAAGCATTTGGCATGTATCGACAACTTATTAGCACTACAATACCACTGTCAGTTAGGACATCCCTCTCTCCCTGTTCTCAAGTTGCTTCATCCCCAGTTCAAATCTCTTTCTTTATTAGAGTGCGAGTCGTGTCAACTTGGAAAACACCATCGTGTGTCTTATCCTAATCGAGTCAATAAGAGGGCTGCTAAGTCATTTGATCTTGTTCATTCTGATGTATAGGGCCATGCCCAATAACTTCTAAATTGGGGTTTTGGTATTTTGTCAGTTTCATGGATGATCACTCTCGTGTTACCTGGATTTATCTTCTCAAGTCTAGATCTGAAGTCTTTTCCCCATTTAAACTCTTTTATTCTGAAATAATCAATCAATTCAAGTCTTCGATAAAATTTTTTCGATCTGATAATGCAAAAGAATATTTGGATGGCAACTTCACTAGTTTTCTTGAACAACATGAGATTCTTCATCAGTCTTCTTGTCTTTACACTCAGCAAAATAGAGTTGCTGAACGCCAGAATATGCATCTCCTTAATATTGCTCGGACCTTGCTGTTCCATCGCCACGTTCCTAAAGAATTTTTGGGGAAAGCTATCTTAACAACATATTACTTGATTAATCGAATGTCTTCTTTCGTTCTGCAAGATAAAATTCCTTTCAAGATTCTTTACCCTAACGATAATCTCTTTCCGCTACCTCATAAGATTTTTGGCTCTCTATGTTTTGTTCATAATCACAATCCAAATAAACAAAAATTTGTCTCTCGGCCTCTTAAAGGCATTTTTCTTGGCTATTCCCAAAAACATAAATGTTACAAATGTTTCTGTCCATCACTCAATCGCCTTGTGTTCTCTGCTGATGTAACCTTCTTCGAAGATAAACCCGGTCATTCTAGTTCTCTATCTCCATTATCACCGGATGGGTATGACTATTTGATCCTACAAGAGTCACTGGTTATCTGTGGTGATTTATTCGCTGACAATACTATTTGCGCTACTGGCAAACACTCAGCACGGTATAACAACCCAATTCAAGTTTATCATCGTCGCTCCGCTCCTGTTTCTGTGCCAACGTCGGCCTCAACACCAAGTCCTCCGGCTGAAGAACCTAAATCTGTAAGTGCACATTTATCCCCTTCTGTGGACGACCTTTCTATTGCACTTCGAAAAGGGACACAAAGTTGTACTCAACATCCTATTTCTAACTGTCTCCTATAATTGCCTATCCTCTTCCTTTCGATCTTTTGTTGCTTCTCTCGACTCATATTTGGTTCCCAAGAATGTGTCAGAAGCCCTATTTATTCCATGTTAGTACCAAGCGATGCAAGAAGAAATGAGGGTCTTGTGACAGAATAAGACTTGAGATTTGGTTTCACTTTCATCAGGAAAGCGGTCCGTCGGCTGCAAGTGGGTGTACACTGTCAAGTTGAATCCTGATGTAATTTTAGCACGACTGAAAGCCCGACTGGTTGCTAAAGGCTATTCACAGGTGTATGGCTTGGATTACGTAGATACCATCTCTCCAATGACAAAAATGACATCTGTTCGGATTTTTATTTCATTAGCAGCGACAAATCACTGGCCGCTTCATCAGTTGGACATCAAAAATACATTTCTTAATGGTATTCTAGATGGGGAGGTTTACATGGAGCAACCACCAGGATTTGTTGCTCAGGGGGAGAATACGAAGGTGTGTAGGCTAAAGAAATCACTTTATGGTCTGAAGCAGTCTCCGAGAGCATGATTTGGACATTTTGCATCGGTTATTCAGGAATTTGGGCTTTGTCGTGCACAGAAAGATCACTCTGTCTTCTGGCGATTTTAAAATGGAAAACGAATTTTGCTCGTTGTCTATGTGGATGACATTGTAATTACAGGTGATGATGCTTCTGGTATTGACAGACTGAAGAAGCATTTACAAACACATTTCCAAACTAAAGATCTTAGTTACCTAAAATACTTTCTAGGCATTGAAGTCGCAAAGTCAACGAAGGGTATTCTTCTGTTACAAAGAAAATACGTCTTGGATATGCTCTCAGAGGCTGGGATGTTATGATACAGAAGCAGTGATTCTCCAATGAATGTGAACTCAAAACTACTATCAGATCAGGGGGAGCTTCTTGAAAATATTGGACAGTATAGAAGATTGGTGGGGAAACTGAATTATCTGACAGTGACCAGACCTGACATCACATTCGCAGTCAGTATTGTGAGTCAGTTCTTGTCCGCACCTAGGACTATTCACTTGGATGCAGTAATGAGAATTTTGAGGTACTTGAAGAAGGCTCCAGGACGAGGAATTCTCTGCTCAGATCAAGGACACACCAGAGTTACAGGCATCTCTGATGCAGATTGGGCTGAATGTCCTTTTGATAGGAGATCGACTACTGGATATTGTGCTTTTCTTGGAGAAAATCTGGTGTCATGGAAAAGTAAAAAGCAAAGTGTTGTATCTCGATCTAATGCAGAATCAGAATACAGAGCTATCACAAATGTGACACTAGAGATGATTTGGATCAGAGACCTATTGACAGAAATTGGTCTCCCTCCAGAATGTCCCATGGATCTATATGACGATAATAAATCAACAATTCATATTGCTGAGAATCCCGTGTTTCATGAGAGAACCAATCGCATTGAAGTCGACTGGCATGTAGTCCGCAAGAAGCTCGAGGATAAAATCATCACGACAAAACATGTATCGACAGTAGATCAGTTGGCAGACATCCTTACAAAACCACTTGGTTGAACACATGCTGATTTTATTTGTGACAAGCTGGGCATACATGATATATATGTTCCAGCTTAGGGGGAGTGTTAGAAGAGAGTAAAAAAAAAGTATTAGTTAGTCCTACATTGCTTGTGAGACTAACTTGTAATTAGTTCATCACTATAAATAGTAAAGTATAGAGTGAGGGGAGTAATCACTCCAATAATCTCTTTTCTCTCCAAATATCAACAGAGTTTAAAAACTAATGGAAAATAATGCCATCATGGGACCTTGAGGGTGCATCTTATAATAAATAGATCATGGGTGAATGGTGATATGTAGCTACACCCCTATAGTATAAGGGTTGCATCTGCAAATAATCCTTAAAATGATAAGATGTTACTGTTGATCAAGACTGAATAATGATAGGATCTATCCTTTAATAAATTTGAACTAATGACCTTTCTTACATGTTGTGTGATGTTTGTGTTGTAGTGAAGCATGTACCAAGTTCATCTCATTGTGCCAGCGGCGGCCTGAGTTGATAAATCATTCCCAATCACCGCCTCCACCAATACCACCGCAATGGAGGGCTATTGATGATGTCAACATCCGTGCGTCCTTAGGGTCTGACATGTCAATTGATGAAATGGAGGTTGAGTCTTCTGGCCCATCCATCAGTGAGTCTATTGCCACAGGGCATGAACTTTGCAAGCCTAGCAGTGAACGATCACTACAGGAATCTGCTGCCGAGGTGAAGCCCATTGCCCAGTCCTTCAAGGAGAAAGATATGAGCAAGGCCAAGGAGGATGCATCTCCGAATGTTGCATCCTTAGATGAGCCACTTCAGCCAGCTTCAGCCGGGTCCAGGCGGTTGAGTGTTCAAGACCGCATCAACCTCTTTGAAAGCAAAAAGAAAGAACAGTCTACAAATGCTAGTATTAACAGCAACACTTCTGGTGGAGGTGGAATCAATAAGATGGTGGCTGGAAAGGGGGAACACCGGAGGCAACCATCTGATGCGTCTATGGAGAAGTTGGTATTGAGGAGATGGAGCGGTGCTAGTGATATGAGTATTGATCTTACTAGCAGCAGCATCAGCAGTGACAGAAAGGAGAGTGTAAGTACCGCTGGAACTCCTACTTCATCTGCTGATTCACAGGTTAAATCTGGAAGTAACATGGAAGAAGGTGTTGTAGTGCCAAAAAACACAGGAAATTCATGGCCTAGGTCGGGTCCTAATGACAACTTAACAACCACATTTTCATCTTCTACTTTGTCTTCATCCCAGGCCCAGACCAGTTCTTTTCTGAAGGACAGAGATGGAGATGATGTTTTGTTGAGAGAACATACTACTGCAAACTCCAGAACTCAGCCTGGACTGTCTATGGACAAGGGCCACGGTGACTCTCCGAAAGAATTTAGTCATTTTGGGGGTGAAGCATATCAGGATGGAGTCGGTGATGAAAGTAATACCCAAGACACCTCCAAACCTGCTTCAGAATCAGGGGAGAATGCTAAACTGAAAGACCAAACCACCTCTCTGTCTCAATTTAATGGAGTTGCAGCACAAAATAGTGGGATCAAAGATCAAGCAACTGTGCAAATTCCATCTAAAGCAGTTCCAGCAACAGTTGCAAAGGCAGAATCAAATGATCAAGCAGTACATACTGTCACTAGGAAGGCTCGAACACGTTCAACTGCAAAAACATTTGCAGGAAAAACAGAAGATGAAGCAAACCCAAAAGATCCTTCGGATTCCCTGTTTCAAGTCAAAGCTTCCTTGGGTAAGGTTCAAGAGATTGCTCCACAGAACGATATGTCTTCACAATCCCAATCAAAAGTATATCCTGGAAATCAAGTTGCAGAGAGGAAAGAGGAAACTATTCCTTCTCATATGTCATTCAAAATTTCCTTTGAAGATGGTCCTGGTTCTCAGCTCCATGGGAGAACAACGGCTCCTGGTCAGATAAAGAAGGTGCAAGGAAGGAGAGATGACAGGGTGCCCAATCAAGGAACAAAAATTCCGACTGTCTCAGGGAAGAAAGAGGAAACTACTACTCATATGTCATTCAAAGTTGCAGAGAGGAAGGAGGAAATTTTTCCTTCTCATATGTCATTCAAAGTTTCCTTTGAAGATGGTCCAGGTTCTCAGCTACATGGGAGAACAACTGCTCCTGATCAGATAAAGAAGGTGCAAGGAAGGAGAGATGACAAGGTGCCCAATCAAGGAACAAAAATTCCGGCTGTCTCAGAGAAGAAGGCTAAGGGATGGGAGGATGTCCTTCAACTTCCTCTCACAACTTCTGTGGAACAGGCTCAGGCTGTGAGGTCAGTGAAAGGAAATAATGAGCTGAAAGTTGATCTGCAGATAAAGGCTGATGAACTGGAAAAGCTATTTGCTGCACACAAGCTCAGGGTTCAGGGAAACCAAATATCTTCCACTTCGAGAAGCAAAACTGGCAATGTTCAGCTGCTGAAGTCTGCCGAAAAGTGGCCGGCTGAGGGTCTTGCCGAACAATTCTCAGTGGGGAAGATACCAAGAGAGAATTTGAGCAATGAAGTAGAACTTGACTCTAATTTGCTTCTGAAGATGGTGGAAAGTTTAGATTCTTCCAACAGTACGAAGCAGAAGGTAGGCACTGTCAGCCCATCAGCAGAATCCAGAGGAAAGTTCTATGAGAAATATATCCAAAAGCGGGATGCAAAGCTGAGGGAAGATTTGGGGTCAAAGAGGGCCCAAAAAGAAGCAAAGATGAAGGCTATGCATGATAGCCTGGAACGCAGCCAAGCTGAGATGAAGATGAAGCTTGCTGGATCTGCTGGTAAACGAGATTCAGTTCTTGCTCATCGTCGAGTAGAGAGAATGAGATCATTTAATGTTTACTCAGCTACAAAAAACCAGGGGCAGGTACCAAACTCCTTTCTTGTTAAATGATGCTATAACAAATTTGTCCATTAATTAAAGTTATTTTTGGATATTATATATTTTTTTATCATAGACGCTTACATTCTTTGTTATATACACCACTATTCTCATTATCATACAGAAACTTGGTAGTACATTTGACCTATTACTTTTATTCTTTTTTTAATTTTTTTGTATATGGGAAAGACAGTAGAACATCAGGGAGATGCAGAAGATGTACGAGAGCATGATCAGGTTCTCTATGGTCAAGACAAATGCTACAGCGATACATTATCTGGCAATGAATCTTCTACAAGCTCGAAGAAGCTCACATTTAGTAAAAGCTTATTATCCTCCGTTCCTAGAACAACATCAGTCACAATTCCTAAGCCTTCTGCCAAGGCCATTAACTCTGGTTCCATTCGGCATAGGACGCTGACCGAAAACCCACCCGCACAGTCCGTTCCTAACTTCTCTGACCTTAGAAAAGAAAACACACAGCCTACAGCAGGAGTTAGTAAGGTTACTTCCCGTGCACAGCCAATAACTTTTACTCGAAGCAAGAGCACCACTGAAGAGGCAAATCTCGTTAAGGAGGAGAAGTTACGGAGCTCCCATTCCACTAAAAAAAGCTTAGTTATCTCTGGAGAGTTGAATGACCTCTCACCTCCCAGCTCTGATGGTGCCAATCTGACAACTTTACAGTTTCCAAAAGAGCAAATGGAGCAGAATATGAATAAAATTCAGAATAGTAGTGAGTTTAAATCATTTCTTAGGAAGGGTATCGGAAGAGGTGCTGGTGGTGGAGCAGGTATGTCTAAACCGAAAGGCTTTACAAACCCTGAAGCTCTAAAAGATGAAGAAGATTCCGAAGGTTTGGTTGATCAACAAGAGGCTTCAACAAATATGTTTAAAGATGATGAAGAGGAATCTAGCAGAACATCTCCTGAACGAAATCTTCAGGACACAAATTTTCCTGTGGGATCAGATAGTGAGAATGGTCATCTTGGATCAGATAATGCTGATATTCTGAGATCGCTATCTCAAGATATCGACAAATCTATTGCTATATCCTCCAAGTTCGATCCTTCACCAGGACATGTGCGGGAGTCACCAGGGGAAAGCCCAGGATCATGGATCTCAAACATCCAACACTCATTTTCTTATGCACACGAAGCATCTGACTTTGATGCTTCTGTGAATTCCCCTACTGGAAGTCCGGCATCATGGAATTCCCATCCATTGAACCAAATGATGGACGCTGATGCTGCCCGTATGAGAAAAAAATGGGGGAATGCTCAGATACCTGTTCTTGTCGCTAATGCTTCACATCCACAAAAAGATGTGTCTAAAGGGTTTAAACGGTTATTTAAATTTGGGAGGAAAAGTAGAGGTGCAGATTATTTAGTAAATGATTGGGTATCTGCCTCGACAGCATCTGAAGGTGATGATGACACAGAAGATGGTCGAGATCTTGGATCGCGAACTTCAGATGAACTGAGGAAATCAAGAATGGGCTACTCAGGTTCTTATGATAGCTTCAATGACTGTGACACGCTTCCTGAACAAGGTATATACATTTTATTGCATTTCAGTTACTTCATGTTTTTTGCCATTGTTAATTTCTGCTAGTATTCTGATGCAAAATTAACAAGTATTCTGACGCAAAATTATCAGTTTTGGTAAACTATATCAATACATTTTTTATTGTCGTTTTAGCTCTATTTTTATGTAGTTTAATTGAACAAATTACGGAAGTTAGTAATTCTACGAATATGATGGTAATGGATATCGTGAAATTTGGTACTGAAACTCTTAGATGCTAGGTTGGCTTAATGAAGGTGAAAAAAAGTGATTACAATTCATAATAAACTTTAGAAAATCAATTTCCTGTTTATTTTGTTTCTATTTCCTTAAAAATCCTTTGTTTTCTGTTTATGTGGTTTGTATTTCCTTAAAAATCCATTGTTCCCGCTGGGTGTAGGACAATTCATATAAACTCTGTTCTGCTGAAGAACCATAAGTAACATGTTCTTGATATGTATCGTTGAGGGTAGATGTCAAAAACTTCCTCGTTGTTATTCTAATCTACTTTCTCTTGGTTTACTTGCCATCAGTCTTTGTAAAGCTGCTCAACTGTCTCCTTCCAGAACATCGATAGTCTACGTTTGTAGGATATTGAATTTCAGCAAACTCATTGCAAAACTGAAATGATCTTATACTCTTTTTATTTGTTATGGAAGTAGTTGATATATTAGCTGGAAATGCAATGATGAGATCTCCATTCCCAGCTAAGTTCCTCTAATATTGAGTAGTTGAGTAAGTAAATTTATGCAAACCTGGGAGGTCTGCTCCTGCATTTATAAACCATCCTATGCTATTCTCACATGTATAGAATTTCATGGCTAGTCCCTTTTCATCATTTGATGACTAAGCTGCAACCTTTCTTTTTGGCACTGTGATATTCCACACTTTGTTGCATGGTGTTGTGTTTTGTTGAGTCTATTTCATCATTCATAGACTTGTAGTTTAGGTAAGGCCTAGAGGGTCGGATTTAAAGCTTTTCCATGATTACTGGTCCAGCAATTTTCCAAACAAATTAGTTCTCTTTACTTCAGAGCTTAGTCAAATGACTCAAACCATTGTAGTTTTGCACTTGTCTAGTTTGAGGAGCTAGCTCATTTTAGGTTTGTTATTTCAATTTTCATGCAGTTCAATCCTTACGAAGTTCCATGCCTCATGGTCCTGGAAACTTCAAGTTGAGAGAGGATCATTTGTCTGGAAGTTCTTCGAAAGGTAACTGTTTTACTAGTATCTCTATAATTTTCAGAGTTATAATCAACTTTGTCCACTTCATGAATGACCTAAAGAAATAGAGGGCATTGCTCCAGAGATTTATTTGGCTTGCCATATTAAAACACCTTGACGCTTTAGATCTGAAGTGAAGATGACCAGAAATATAAACATCTCAGTTTTTCTCACATCTGAGCAAACTTTTTACTTTTCATGCTCTTTGTAAAATCCAGAGGTTTTGGTTTGGCCTAATTTTTAATCAAAGGTTCAAATATTAGTAATAATTTATAAATACGCTTATGATCACCGGCATTATAAAGACTTTTTCCCATCAAAGAGGCTGATTAGACACCACAACCTGAAATTTGAGAAGCCTCCCTAGGAGAATGTATCATATTATGAATAACTACCAAACGATAACCGTATACAAATTATACATTTTCTTGGAAGAAGCAGCATATAACGGAGGCCCTTGTGTAGAATTAATAAAGCAAATTCTTCTGTTGGCCAACTTATCTTAGTGGTAACACAGTATGAACAGATTCATGGAGCAGCCAACCCAAAGTTGTCCATACTTGGTCTAGATGGAAGAAAATAAATTTTCCTGTACTAAACTTCCATTTTACCCTTTTCCTATTGACACTTATTTTGCTCTTCATATTGTTAATATTAAGTTAATAATATTAACTTAATATGAGGTGTTCTTTTCTCCCATGAAAAAAAAAATGGTATCCTATTGCCGTGATCTGACCCCCTTTTATCTGATGAATTCTTGTAGCGCCTCGTTCCTTCTTCTCTCTTTCGTCATTCCGAAGCAAGGGAAGTGAAGCTAAGCCAAGATGACAGTGAGATTCTGAAGCAAGGAAACACATCCAACTGCAAAAGCATCCCAATCTTAGCTCACAGTATGAATTCCTCATCCGTGTAATTCTTGTGATTATTTTCCTTTTATGGGTTGTTGTAGTGTTTTATGGCCTTTTGATGACGTATCAATTTTGTGCAGTGCTGGTATGAACAAACTTCAGTATTTGCGGCCTGAGGTGGTCAATCATTTTTCTCTTTTTTTTTTCATTTATATTATATACAAATCAATATTTATGAGAACAATAACTAGCAGTTTACCTGCTGGTGAGTGATTTTATTTGTACAGAATTAAAAACCCTCTTCTCTTGTTCTCTTATATTTTACTTTGGCTAACTGCTGTTTAAGAGATTGCGTGTATATTGTTTGCTTCTATAACATTTAGAAAGTGTTTTATTTTATTTTATTTAATATGCACTAGAAGAGGCTTCCTTACACTGGGGGTCGATCTTCATTCAACCTTTCTAGATGAATTAGTTCCAGCTCCGAACGCAACCATATATCTCAAATTGATTGAACTGTCAATTATCCTATCTTTCCTCAAGTGGAATATCCAATCCTATTGAAATGCAAATGCAAATTCATGGTCCCCTCTTGTTTTTTTCTCTTTTCTATTTAAGTACATCCCGGGTACAAATGGCAACCGCCATGCTTCATCCCTGGTCCATTGCCACCGCCGAGATGGGCCCACTCGTCCTCCTCCTCAGTTGAGAAAGTATCATGTGGTCTCAATCTATGGTATTTGGTGGTGCATCAAAGGGATGAAGGAATATAAATCTTGTGAGAACAAGCCGCACACAAGTGGGTTGTTCTGGTCCATCATCCATTTGTATGGATCAGAACAACACGCTTGCATGCAATACTGTTCTAGTAGAACTTGAAATAAAGATGAGCATCTTTTTAATGTATTATTAATATCGTCAATCGAGATTGTTAGATATGTTGCGCGTCGTGCTGAAGCGTGCTCGACAACCAGACGAGTCGGTGAGCGATGGGAGAAGAGAACCAAACCAAATTACGAGTGCAATTCACCAAAATACGACGCAAATCAAACCAAACACAGGAATTTACGTGGTTCGGCAATTGCCTAATTCCAAGAACTAAGCTTCCACAATGAATCTTCCTCCACCCAATGCAAAACCCTAGATCTGAAACCTGGCTCTGATACCAATTGTTGCGCGTCGTGCGTAAGCGTGCTCGACAACCAAACGAGTCGGTGAGCGATGAGAGAAGAGAACCAAACCAAATTATGGGTGCAATTCATCAAATTACGACACAAATCAAACCAAACACAGGAATTTACGTGGTTCGGCAATTGCCTACGTCCACGGGGAGATGATGGAGAGATTTCACTATCTGGAGGAGAAATACAACGGGTTACAACTCACAAAATTACTCAAATATAACCCTAACTAAAGCTCTCAACTCCTTCACAATATCTCACTCTCAAAGTACTCAAAACAATGTTAATTCTCTCCTTAAGAAACTCTAAAAAATGTGTTTCTATTTATAACAAAACAAAATCCCAAACATGGTGGGATTCTGAAAACGAGTCTGCCACACCCGGGTGTGGCACGCACCACACCCCTGAAAATATAACAGATTTTGTCATACTTGAGTATGGTAGACACTACGCCTCTGCCGAATCTTCATGTTTGTCAACACTTTGAACAATTTTACGTCGTTTTCTATAAGATATTCTCTCACACCCTCTGTTCACACCTCACCCTGAGGAAGTGAAGGATGAGTGGCTAGCTAGCTAATAGCTTTAGCTAGATTGTTCAAGTTCAACGCTTCATCATGCCATGTTGACACAGCTAGTAGCCTAGCACATACAGGTGTTGCGGGCGTGCGTGTTGCATTGGTTTAAGCTATCATATATATCCATTCTGCTATATAATGATCCAAATGAGGGCAATTCAAAATAAGGATGATAGACATACTCATTTTTCTACTATGATTGAAAGGGTAGAAAGATAATTTAATAAAAGGGATTTTGTTTATTTATTGTTCTAGAATATTTGTAGGCTGTCTAAAAATCACAATGGATAGCTGATCCCTATCAGGTT
>BQKN01066756.1:0-16881 GCA_022839385.1 Asparagus kiusianus
AGCGGGAAATTGCGTTATTCTTCATTGATGATTCTGTTACAACTTTGACAACAACTTTATGCGTTTACAAAGAGATCCGGTCTTTTTATAAGATCCGGCTTACAACAAAATCAAAATAAAGAAATAAAGATTACAACTTTCCTTGAACAAATCACGAGTTTCCTGTTTTACGGTCGCTCGCTTTGTGGGGTTCTTCGCCTGTGCCGGGGTTGAGTACCGTGGACCACCGCGCAATCTCGATCTGAACAGATCTACGTGGTATAACGGGTACTATCCCACCAAGGAGATAGTAGCCGAGAGGGATCGTTTCACCAAGGAAACGCTCGCTCTAATCTCGGGATCTAAGAACCAAGCTTAGATCCGGAGTAGTATCACGTAGATCTGAGTTTCCAAGTCTTCAAGCCTTCGCAATCCGAGTTGAGGTCGCAATCCGGCAGAGTTTCGGCTCTTCAGAAGTTTCAGAAAAAAGTCCTCTCAAATGAACGAGTGCCAGGCCTATTTATAGGCACTCAAGACTGTGCCTTTGGCACAAACCGACGCCTAGCCACCTCTGGGTGGCTCGGCCATAGCCGAGCCACCCAGGGGTGGCTCGGCCTTGGCCGAGCCACCCTGAGGTGGCTCGGCCACCGAGCCACCCTAGGGTGGCTCGGCTTGGGCCGAGCCACCTTAGGGTGGTTCGGTTTGGGCCGAGTTCCCCCAGGTGCGCTGGTTTCGTCGTTTTCCGGTGTTTCCGGTTTTCCGTTGTTCGGGTTTGATTCAGTTTCTGGAATCGACTCACTGACTTGATTCCAAATATGGCAGTTAATCCATTTCTGAGTTCGAGTCCGGGATTGGTCTTAATTCGATCATTATATCACCGAGTTCGCTCTTGTTTAGATGACTCGGTGATTCCCCGAAACGTTGGTTCGATTCCACGTGCGTACGTGTTCCATTGTTCGTGTGCCTTGTCGCCTCGACCTTTCGTTGATTTGTTCAGGTCTTGATTCGATTCCCCGAATCTTCATTTGGCAGTAGCTCCGCTTCGGTGTTTGAGTTCAAGTCCGTTTTGTTGTTGGACGACTCGTTAACTTTCCGAACCGTTGGTTTGGTCCCGCACGCGAACGTATTCCGTTGCTTGCGTGCCTCGTCGCCTCGTCGCTCGAATGTCCGTTGTTTTGTCGAATCATCGTGCTGAGCTAAGCTAAGGGACCTATAGGCAATTTTATACGCCTACAGATACCCCCTCCAAAGTGTTTCAGTCTCGTTCTTTTATAGAAGAGTCTGGAATACTTTGGATGTGATCGTCCCAACCTTGAGTCGGTATAACGGGATCTTGGAATGGCTTATGTTTTGGATTCCTTCAATTCCACCAGGTCATTCAGTGCTTTGTAGAACGCCTGTGAGGATTCCGGTGCTGCATTTATTGTCTGACCGTCGTCGGAATTTGAACTTGAAGTCGATTCCTAGTTTTCCGATCTTTAGCTTTTGTCGGTTGGTTCGACGTGCAACTTTCGTTCGATTGTCGGCGTTGTGTTATTGAGTTATCCTTAAGAATATTTTTAGAAGAATATTCTCCAGGAACTTCTCAATAAAAAATAAGGAATAGTTTATACTCGTATACCTTATTGGAGTATTTCCGTGCCCAAAATGAGCTGAACCGGCTTGAAAATGAGCCAAAAAAGGCAGTATGTGGGCTCAAAATCTTTCCAACCCTTCCAAATATATGAGAGAGGGATTAAATAGGTGAGGAACTAAACCGTAGGTTGATCTGAAGTCATTTCGATGCTTAATCCAGCTCCAATTTGAATTCTGGTTCGAATTTGGTTCAAACTGGTTCGAAATTGGTTCAAACTGGTCCAATCTGGTCCATTCAGACTCAATTTGGCTCATTCTGGCTCAGTCTGATCCACTCTGGCTTGGTCAGGTCCAGCCAGGTTCAATCTGGCTCAATCTGGCCCATTCGGGCTCATTCTGACTAAGTCTGGTCCAATTTGGGCTTGGTCTGGTCCAGCCTGGTCTGGTCTGGTTCAACCAGATCTGGTTCAAGGCTATAAAAGAGGGATTTTTCTCTCTTTTTCCTTTCTTTTCTTCCTCCTCTCTAGGGCCGGCCCCCCCTTGTCCTCTTTTTGATTTTTCTCTTCCCTCGAGCGTCTTTTCTCCTCGAAACTTTGATAGTTGTCCTGGATCTAGGCTTCCTTTTGATCTTGGACTGAAAAATCCCTCAAAAATCCAATTTTTTAGAATTTCTTTCAGGCCCCTCGAGCGCGTGCTGAGAGTTTCCAAAAAGGTCTCATTTTTGTTGGATCTCTAGCCTTTCTTCAGGTAAATCTCCCACAATTATGATCTTTTTCATGCTCAATTTAATTTATGCATTTGTAGGATCATATGTGAGGGTTGAGGGTGTGATTTGACACCTCGATTTAACCTTTTAGGGGTGTAGATCTGATAAAAAAGTGATCTTTTTTCTAGATCTGACTTCTTTTGATTTATTTTGCAGCTCGTCATGCCACGTTCTTCGAGAGGTCGTTCCCCTGCCATGTCAGCTGATGGTGCGCCGCCTTCCTATGCCGGTGAGCTATTTTTGGCAATATTTGGAAATTTACAAATTAGTCCTTTTTTTCTTAAAAATCTGTAAATTGGTCCTTTTTACCCCACGTTGTTCTCCTTGGCGAGGCAATCGGGAAGAGCCTTGATTCTCCTTGGTGAGGATCGACGCTTCAAAGATATGTTTTGCTTGGTCAAAACCATATCTCAAAATAAAGGGGGCGAATTGACGCTGCATTGCGCTTCATAAGGCGGGGATCCTCGATGCACCCTATCTTATGATTGCACAATGTGGCCAAATCGTCTCACCCTTATAAGGCAATGACTCTATCTTAGCTATTTGTAAGATGAGTTCAATTTCCTTTTATAACCGAGACTAACCCGTGTTTAATTGTCTATTCTGCAGTGGGGTACCCTTCTAGATCGTTCTCAGCCCACGCAGTCTATGGGCGTCGTGGCGATCATTATTCGACCTCTGACAATCCTTCCCCTATTCCAGCTATTCCTCAGTTTGCTTCAGGCACGTCGACTGAGGTTGCCCAGGTGGTGAGGGAGGGTGGTCATCGAGCTATTCGCCAGCTGATCACAGATGCTCCTTTTGTGAAGGACGCCAGCTCTACCCAGCCTCTCCGGAAGAGCGATTTCCTATTTGGTGATTCTGTCGATGACCCAGAAGCCGTGTTCATTGACGCTGAGTAGTGGCTTCACAAGACCGGCGGTGGCTTCATATACTTGCCGGAAATTCCTCGACATCGCTCGTTGACTGAGCTCAGGTGTCAGGCCGTGACGCGCGAGATGTCGTGGCGTTTGACAGTGGATCATGAGAGCGTCCATTGCGGCTATATCACCCATCAGGCAGCTCCTGGTTCAAGCAGGAGTCACATCACCGGATTGCATCCCGGAGTGTTGGGACTGGATGCACCACCGCGTAACGAGTTTCTCACCACTGCTTCGACTTTGAGGAATCGCCTCGCTGCTCTAGGACGGGAGATGCCTGCGACTCGTCACAGGATTTATGGTTGGGTCCATTCTTCGGACAAGTCTTGGTGGAGTCGCATGACGACATACGTCTTGAGCCGCTGGGGCGAGGAGTTGCACGCTTGCGGTTTGTATACCGCCGTTCGTGCCACCATGTATGGCCTGCCTGTCAGTTTGAGACATTTCTGTGCTTTGTTCGAGTTATATAATCCAGACTCGAACACTTTTCTGACCCGTCAGGGGGAGTTGGGCTTGGCTCTTCATGAGATGCATAGGATTTCTGGCTTGACCATGGGGCAGATGTTATACCAGGAGTATTTCCCTTCCAGTCATGAGTTGAGTCAGCTGAAGGATCGCATGCCCGACCGTTACGAGACTCTATGGGATCTCACTTGCCATTACCATATCGCTTTGGCGCAGTCTGAGCCTTTAGCCAAGAGGACGAAGGCCTCTGTGAGTCTGAAGCAGTTCGCGAACTATTTGTTCAAGAACTTGGAGAGCAGCTCTGGCGAGGATATTTGTGAGTTGGCCCCACTCATTCCTTCAGAGGTGAACCATCTACTGAAGAAGATTGATGCTCATTCCTATACCACCAGCAGTCCTGAGGGTGGCTTTCCTGCGAAGACCAAGTTCAGGTCTTTCTTATGGCATGCGACCACACCGATTCAGCCGATGACTCTTCTTGCCGGCTTTCTTGCTATCTGGTTGAAGAAGTGCGTGGTTCCATACCAGTCTGGGGACGCCTTACCCTTGGAGGTACTTTTCCCAGCAGTTCAGCTCGCATACAAGAAGGAACTCTCACTTCTTCCGGTGATGGTGGCTAACATTCATCGAGGACTTCGACAGCTTTCCAGTGCGTTCACACGGAAGGAGACCGATTTGCCAGGTCAGATTCCCACGCTTAAGGTAGAGCTTCCGTACGCTTATTTGATGGCCTGGTTCGTCCTTCACCGTCCGGACATGATGTCGGTGCCGAACACCACAGATCACTCTGTTCCCCTGCTGCAGTTGCTTGAAAATGGTAGGTGGGAAGGCCGCGGGTTTTCTGATGTCCGACAGCAGCTGCAGGTCCACAAGTGTTGGGCATTCTCCACTTGTTTTCCGCAGTTCTCCGGCCGATATGGCGAGTGCTTGACAGACGATGAGAGGCCGAGAGAGAATCGGACCCACTTAGACATTGGCTGCTTTAATTGGCTGGTGAACATCAGGCCCGGCTATCTGACTTTCCGGGTGAGGAATGAGTGCTTCATAGAGCCATATCTACCCTGCCGATTTGCTCGCCAGTTTGGCTACGATCAGCTTTACATCGGGAATCCTCGTCAGCAGCTTCGGACCCACAGTGGTTTGGTGGACGGTCTTCGTGCATGGTTGTGGACCGTGACTGGCTGTACCGGCGCCAAGTTCAGCCTTCCGAGTATTGATCGGCAGTTGAATCTCACCTTCTTGAGCTGCAAGTGGTTATTAGCAGCCAACAAGACTATCCCTGTGAAGCCGATTGCGGAGCTAGAGGCTGAGGAAGCTTCTCGGGTTGACTCGCGCAGGATTCGGGAGAAAGCTCGATCACAGAGGACACAGAATAAGACTCGCCGAATTGATGAAGATGGCCATAGGTCATTCCATTCCACAGACGAGGCTTCCGGCGGAGATCCCGAAGATTGTGATGACTCTTCTGAGCGAGGTTTGCTATTCATCTTTTCCTTCTATTTTCTAGAAGTATTGAAACTGACTATAGTTCAATGTTTCAGGGACTACAGCTGATCATGATGAAGAGTTCTATCCTCCTCCTCGGGCGAGACCCTCGATCCCCACTGCTAGGCGGAAGAGGTTAGTCCGTAAGCTGCCTGCAGCTTCCCGAGCTTCCGATACGGACCTAGCCGGTGATGATCCTGCCAGTGATGGAGGTAACATTTATCCTGAGAACTATTCCTCTGGTTACTCAGCGCATTGACTCATACTTCTCCCTCTCTATATAGGAGCGCGTGAGGAGCATGAGATGAGTCCTGATCCAATCCCCGTATCTCCCGATGAGTCTGATCCGCTACCCCCTGTGGAGAGGCCTACAGGGGTTGCTGACATTGGAGAGGAGGGCAATGTAGGACCCGATTCTGTGAATCAAGGTACATCTAACACTGACAACGTATTTCTTTAGATGATACACCAAATGAATTTGTGTACCCTCTAACTGTCCTCTACCTCTTGCTTCTTCAGATAATTTGCAGGAGGCGAATCCTGGAAATGAAGAGGCCGATGCACCCGTGAGAGGTAACTCATTTCCATCAGTTGTAGTCTCTTCACTTTTCTTTGGCACTGATATTCTTTTATGTCAGATTTCTCCATCGATGACTTCGACGAGGGAAGCTTGTTTGCGGACACTCCTATGATGCGCTATATATATAGCTCTCCTCAGATCGATGACCAGTTACCTGGGGATATGTTTTCTGAACCCGCCTTCGCTGAAAACCATGAGGATGGTTCCTTCGAAGGTATGTGCTTCTTTCTGAGTTGATTATAGGACTAGCCAATCTTGACTAATGCAACTATAATGTAACGCCTCTGCAAATTCCGTTTTGAATCTAGCAGGAGCTTTCGTTGAGAAAGACCCTGTTAGGCCGGCTGTGAGACCAACTATACCAGTTGATGCACCTACAGCCGTCACACCTCCACTACCCCCAGCGGCTCAAGAGGAAGAAGGTATAAGTTAACTCATTGAAGAGTGTTATTCCTTTTTCTTATCAAGACTTTTGACGGACTTCTCCCTCTTTTTTGTATAGGGCGTTCTTCTCGTCTTCATGTCTTAGTGAAGGAGTTGTTATTCGACGACGATCCCGACAAGATTGTTATCTGTCTAGAAGTTCGCTCCTTTTTCTCCTTTGTGAAGGCTATGATTGGCAAGCTTTTCCACAGTGGACTTTCCCTTCACCAGTTCAAACCTTTCCTTGATTCCAGAATCAATTTAATAAGGGAGGCAGGATACCTAGATTTGGCGAAGGCCATAGTTGACGATCTCGACTGCTTAGAGCGTGAGCTTCAGATGTTTCGTGAGCTTCGGGATACCGGTGCTTCTTCCTTCATTGCTGCTGAGCTGGATACTCGTTTACAGTCATTGCGCGAGACTCAGCTTCTTGCTGATCTTGAGGTTCAGGTGCAGCGAGACCGAGTAGCTCGAGTTGAGACCGGCCTTGCTACCAGGTTATCTTCACTTGCCGAGCTCGATTCTTCTCTCACTTCCTGTGCGGCCGAGATAGACCAGCTCAGAAGAGCACTCCGTGAAAAGGAGGAGACTTTTGATGTTCTTCAAATGACGAAGACACAGGACCAGCAGACCTGCACGGCTTTGTCTGATGAGTTGAAGTCCTTGAAGCAGAAGCTATCCGAGACAGAAGAGACTGCTGTAAAGACTTCGGCCGCCACTGAGGAGTCCATTAGGGCTGAGCTTAGCCAAGCTTATGAT
Source organism: Asparagus kiusianus (assembly GCA_022839385.1). NCBI lineage: Eukaryota > Viridiplantae > Streptophyta > Magnoliopsida > Asparagales > Asparagaceae > Asparagus > Asparagus kiusianus. The sequence continues at coordinate 6,953 of BQKN01066756.1, forward strand.
GATAAGCTGTCTAAGTTCAGTCAGCAGATTTTTAGCCACGGGCTTGATGTCTGATTTTGTTTGCTGTGTACTTTGACTTTTGACTCTTTTAGTGAATCTCCTTTTTTTATCTTTATTATGATTCGTCATTCCGTTTGAAATGATTGACCACAATACTCATAGGATTTTTGGCAAACCCTCAGCCATCAACGGGTTTGATATGCCTTTACCGACTACCGTTTGAGTCGGGCTAGCATGCGATTTGTTTAAATCCGCTCGCATGTAACGTTGCGCTCAGAGATTGAATTCTCTGAGACTTCGTGCTATGATGTCGAATACATAGACTTCGCCATTGTTACGGGAATAGGCTACCCGGCGACACGTGTTAGGTGTTGGCTTTAGGATTTTTGGCTAACCCCCAGCCTTCAACGGGTTTGATTAGCCTTTACCGACTACCGTTTGAGTCGGGCTAGCGTGCGGATTGTTTTAATCCGTTCCGCATGTGACGTTGCGCTAAAGGAATGAACTCCCTTAGACTTTGTGCTATAACTTTGAATATGTAGGCTTTGCCATTGTCATGGGAATAGGCTACCCAGCAACGTGTGTTAGACGTTGGCTTATCCCTGTTTAGGCTTTGGGATAAAGGTCCCCAGAGTCAGACTCTGGTATCTTTTTCTACGGGTAAAGATCAAACCGGCGACGCGTGTTAGGCATCGACATATCCTTTCTTAGGATTCAGGATGAAATTCCCCATGCGTGTGAGGCATGGATTTCGGTGTTATTAATAACAACCTGCCACAATGTTGAATATGCGGACGGGTGTTCTTTTTAACGGTTAAGAACTAACCGGCCGCGCGTGTTAGGCGCGGACTTATCCTTACTTAGATTTCAGGATAAAATACCCCAGAATCGAACTCTGGTGTCTTTTTCAATCGGAAAAAGACTAAACCGGCAGCGCGTGTTAGGCGCAGACTTATCCCTGCTTAGGTTTCGGGATAAAATACCTAGGATGAATCCTAAATTGGTAAATTTTGGAAAAAGAGTTGGTGTGGGGAAGGAAGAATTTTATATTCTATTCCCCGAACAAGGAAGGAAGAATTTTATATTCTATTCCTTGATTCTGGAAAGGAAGAATTTTATATTCTATTTCCAGTGCAAGAAGGAAACTAGAAGTGGGATCTCCACTCCGAGAATCTGGAAGATACTGACAAACTTTCCTTTTATAGGATTGGTTATCAGATCGAAAGATAAGTTCTTCGTTTATCGAAGAGAAATTTCAACTTGAGTTACAACCATAAGAAAGGTTGAACCCAAGAGAAAAGAAATGGAGTTCTTTCGTTCATCGAAAGGGGACTCCGAACTGAGAGTGAACCTTTTCGGTGGACTCACTATCAATTAAAATTGATCAGCGAGGGATTTTGGTGGTAAAAATAAAATTGGGTTATCCTTTAGAATATTAAGTGTAATATTCTTTAAGGAACTTCCCGATAAATGAGTTGTCCTGAACGTACTAGGGATAGTACTTTTTCAAAAACTTCCCATTTATTAGCATTAATTGCCTGTTACCCTCTAAAGAAATTAAGCGATAAGCACCGTTTGAATAGACTGTGTCTATTACAAACGGTCCTTCCCACTTAGGTTCGAATTTACCTTTCTTCTTAGAGGTGAGGATTATCGGTCGGCGCGCAGCGAGGACCAAGTCTCCTTCTTTGAAGCTTCTTTGACGAACCCTTTTGTCGAAGGCTCTGGATATCCTAGCCTGGTAGAACTCGATGTGTTGTTGAGCTTCCAAGCGCTTTTCGTCCAGCCTTTCGAGTTCTTCGAGACGCTTCTGATGCTGCTCTTCGGTCGTCATCTCCGTTGCGAGAGCGATCCGAAGGGAGGGGATTTGAATCTCCAACGGTAGCACAGCTTCGCATCCATAGACCAACGAATATGGAGTAGCTCCCGTAGGTGTGCGTATGGTAGTGTGATAAGCCCAGAGCGCTTCGCCAAGTTTATCGTCCCAATCCCGTTTGTTGGTTTTCACAAGTTTTGATAAGATCTTGATGATCGTCTTGTTGAAAGCCTCAGCTAATCCGTTAGCGGCAGGGTAATAAGGTGTTGACGAAACATCTTGGATCTTGAACTTGTCACAGAACCGGATGAAGGCGTTGCTTATGAATTGCGGACCGTTGTCATGAATGATCCTCCTCGGCACGCCATGTCGGTACATAACGTGATGCTTGATGAAGTTGATGACGTTGTTCGTCTTTACTTCTTTAAGCGGAATGGCTTCAGCCCACTTTGAAAAGTAGTCGGTGATAGCGAGGATGAATCGATCACCTTTTACTGAAGGAGGGAAGATAGGACCGACAATGTCCATACCCCATGTCTCGAATGGCCAGGACGTGGTTGACGTGTGTAACCGCTCCGGTGGTTGGTGCATATAGTTTGCATGTACTTGACAAGCGTGACATTCTCGAGCGTACTCAATCGCGTCACGAACCATTGTTGGCCAGAAATATCCCATTCTTCTGATTCGATCATACAGCTTGGGACCAGGCTGATGCGCACCGCATTCTCCTTCATGTGCTTCCTTAAGAACTTCTTTTGCTTCTTCATTCGAAAGGCATCGGAGAAGCAAGTCATCGTACCCCCGGCGATACAGCGTACGGGTCTCGGTATTGTAAAAGAACCGTGGTGCTCTTCGGCGGATAGATTCTTTTTCTTTTACATCCTCTGGTAAAATGCCATATTGGACGTAATCAATAATGGGAAAGCGCCAATCTCGGGACTCAGACCCGATTTGGGTTGAGTTCACCTCTTTGGCGTTCTCGTTTTTATCATCCTCCTCTTCAATATCCATATCGTATATGGGTACGCAGAGTTGGTGTGATCTTACTGTGACTAGCAGTTCAGTTTCGGGCGGTTGCGCGAGTGATACTGCTAGTGCTGCCAGCGCATCTGCATAAGCGTTCTGAAGACGCGGGATATACTCAATGTAAAATTCTTCAAAAGAATCTGCCACTCTGATGGCCTCCTGGTGGTATGGAATCAGATCTGGGTTTCTGACTTCATATTCCCCACGAACTTGGTTGACAATTAGTTGAGAATCCCCAAAGGCTTCGAGATATTCGACCCCCAGCTCTTTGGCGAAACTGAGTCCTATGAGGAGTGCGTTATACTCGGCTACGTTGTTAGAGCATGGACTTGTCAGCGAATAAGCTCGAGGTATCACGTGCTTCCCTGGGGAAACTAAGACAACTCCAACTCCAGAAGTGACCTTAGGGCATCCCGGGGTTACTGCTTTATTGACTGCTCTCGAGGCACCATCAAAATATAACTGCCATACTTGTTGGTGTGACGTGGTATTAACCTCATGGGTTTCATCTGGCAAGTCATCGTATACTTCAACCGTATCTGTTGTCGGGCTTGCCGCCAAAAGATCACAAATCGCCTGTCCTTTGACCGACTTCTGCTGTTTGAAGTGTAGATCATACTGGGACAAAAGAAGGGCCCACTTTGCCAACCGCCAATTCATCGAACCTGGTTGAGTCATGAATACTCGTACCGGATTAACATTAGCGATGACGTAAATCGTCTGGCCAACTAAGTAATGTCGCATCTTCTGCACCGCAAATACCAATGCAAGACATTCTTTCTCGATCATCGGGTATCGAGACTCGGCGCCTATCAAGGTCCGACTTAGATAATAGACTGCCTGTTCATGACCATTATCATCGTCTTGTGCTAATAAAGCACTTATCGAATGGTTCATCGCCTTGATATAAATCAAGAACGGTTTACCTGATTTTGGTGCAACAAGAACAGGTGGATTCATTAGATATGCCTTGATATCTTCGAATGCCTTCTGGCAAGCATCGTCCCAAATAAACGATACGCCTTTCTTGTTTAGCTTCGAAAATGGTTGGCATTTCCCAGAAAGATTTGAAATGAATCTCCGGATATACGCCAGACGCCCTTGCAATCCTCTGAGTTCCCTTAGATTCTTCGGGGGTTGCAATTCATTTATCGCCTTTACCTTGTCTGGGTCGATGTGTATACCCTTAGTGGTGACGACGAATCCAAGGAATTTTCCGCTGGACATTCCGAGGAAGGATTTTGTGGGATTCATCTTTAATTGATGACTCCACATTAGATCAAACATTGTTCTCAAGTCCTTGATGTGATCTTCTTTGCTGCGGCTTTTCACCACCAAATCATCAACGTAGCATTCAACCGTCTTCCTGAGGTGTTTCTGGAAAATCTTAGTCATTGCTCGTTGGTACGTGGCACCTGCATTCTTTAGACCAAACGGCATCACTGTGTAGCAGAAGATACCGAGAGGCGTTCTGAATGCCGTGTGCTTTTCGTCATCCGGGTGCATTTTGATTTGATTATACCCCGAAAAGCCGTCCATGAAGGACATTCTTTCGAATCCACATGTATTGTCAATAATGACATCTGTGATCGGGAGGGGAAAATCATCTTTTGGACATGCTTCGTTCAGATTCCTGAAGTCGATGCAAATCCTGATCTTGCCATTTTTCTTCATGACTGAAACGATGTTGGCTAACCAGTCTGGATGTTGTTCTTCCCGAATAAATCCTGAGTCGATCAACTTTTTAACTTCAGCCTCGATGGCTTCCATGATCTGCGGACGAAACCGTCTTTGCTGTTGCTTGACAGGTTTGGCATCCGGCTTGATGTCGAGGCGGTGCATTGCCACATTGGGATCGAGCCCTGGCATGTCTTCGTAGTTCCAGGTGAAGACGTCGATATACTCTCTGATCAAGGCAATTAATTCCTCCTTTTCATCTGATGGGAGACTACCACTGATGAATATGGGCTTTGGATTGGCTTCATCACCCATATTGATTTGGACTACCTCGTCTTCGGTGGGTGGCTCTCTCTGTTCGAATCTATCACCATATTGCATGTTCAGGTGATGAACCCATGGGTCCTCCCACGTTTGCATTTGATCGTCGTCCTCCATTGTAGATGGATCGGCCGTAGTCATGTTCGACATTAAGGCCTTGAACGTCTCTCCCAAACTTGTGTCGGAATCTTCAGCTGACGAATCTAGCAAGTATCGATCCTTGGCTTTGTTAGCAATTTGATCTATGATTTGCCAGCCACATTCGTCATCTGACGAAACGTAGCCTAAGCCCCTCTTGTGACGATAATAGCCCTCCGGTTTACCCTTTGGTACATATGCCGCTTTGACTGGGACACGGGAACCTCGATCGAAGTATAAACCTTCTCCGAGTGTGAAATCATATCCTTGTCTTTCCATGAGCTTGCGCGCTTCTGGACTGTACTTAGATAAATGTAGACCGGATTTGTCACCATCCTCATCCTCTCTTAGGAAATGATCTGGCACCGGAAGATTTTCTCCTTTACCGAAAATCACTTCTTTTTGTCCCCCTATTTTGGCGGGAATAATTTGAGTTGTTCCAAAAGAGTGTTGGAGACGCTTCTTCGTTACATACGACGATCGGAGCGGCATACATAATTCGGGATTATCGTACAATCCCTTTATCGCATCATCAAAAGACAAGGAGTACTCTAAACCATTATTTATTTCAAGCTCGGCAAGTTGCCAGTTACAACCGCCATCTGACGACTGTTCGTCGTCGAGATTGATTACAAAGGGTACAATGTCATTAAAAACAAAACCACCATTGTAATCGAATCCGGCTTCGGAATCAGCTTCTTCTTCGCTGTCCGTGCCTTGGATCGATGGTTCCGTGTCGGATTCATTACCATAAAGGAGAGAATCTGTGAAATAATTCTCATACCCTTTGAATGGTTGCTTATCCGCGACCACCGTCCTAACTCTTCCATCAGTGTCGACATATTTCAAACACTGATGTAGAGTGGAGGGGACTATAACGTTACTATGGATCCAAGGCCGACCCAATAGTAAGTTATAGGATGTCTCAGCATCAATCACGCAGCACGTGACCTCCGTCTTTAAATCGCCCATTTGGCACTTTATCCGGATTTTACCCAAAGGTCTTGACCCGCTGGTGTTGAATCCGTATATGACTGTGCCTGTAGACGCCAACTTGCTGACTGGAATGCCAAGGCTGTGCATCAGTCGAAGTGGCATAATACTCACAGCGGAACCCGGATCCACTTGGATTCGGTTAACTTCGCTGGAGCCAATGTACCCGACGAAGTACAGGGGCCGATCGTGGTTTGAATTCTTTGTCTGCATATCCTCTTTGGTGAAGGTGATGCAGGGAATGTTCTTAGCTGCCACATTGCACTGTTGGGGTAGCATATCCAGTCCTTCAGGAACTGGTTTGACCCTTGTGAGGAATACTTCTGAATCTGCCAGGGCTTCCTGCAAGGCTTCTCTAGTCTCCTTGGATAACCGCAGCAGCTCATACAGTGTTATCCGCGCTAGAATGTTGGCTAGCTGAGCCATAATGTCGAAGGCGCGAGGGTTTTTTGAACTCTCCGGTTTGTCTTTTCCAATCGGACGACTGAAACGAGACTGCTTCGGATTCTGTACCTCCTCGGGCCTTTTTTCTTTTTGTTTGTCAACCGGCTGTCGTCGAACATCTTCAGCCGGTTTGGGAATTGGGATCACCCCCATCTCTGTGATAGTCTTGGCTGGTCCCTGTTTTGTCACCCCTAGCTTAGCTGCTTGTTCGTTATGTGACGGATAGTTGAAGTGGTATTGGTTCCCGCTTCTGGTAGTGAAGACTTCTTGTTCATCTTCAGAAAGTGGGAAAGTTGGGATTCCTTCGTCGTCTTTCCCTGGGATGGCGGAAACTCCGTAGCAAGACTTTCCTTTCCCTTTAGATTTCTTCGTGGATGACGATCTGGCCCATTGTTCATCTTCAATCAGGTCGGGGTGAACCCAAAGGATTTCGCCGTTCGGGGCCGTGTGTGGCACTAGTCCCTTTTGGCGCTGTCCGTGTGGGTCGTCATTCACCGTCTTCATCCCGACTTTGGTGACGCGCTTAGGCTCGAACCAATCTGTAGGCACCGATCCAAAACTGATGGAAACCGCGTTCGCTCCCACATTTTTGGCCGGTTTTGGAGTTATGACTCCTACATCGATCAAGGCCTGGATCTTGTCCTTGAGGTGGTAGCAGGACTTCGTAGGGTGGTGAACCGCTCTGTGATACGCACAGTACCTCGGGTCTGTCACCTTGGTGGCTCCTTCATGATCCACAATCGCAGGTAGCTGGATTTTGTTATTCTCCAACAGATATTTGAAGATGCCGGGAACTTCGTCATCTTTGAAGGAGTAGACTTTGGGAAACCTCGGCTCCGAAGACTTTTGCTTCTGAGGCCGTTGCTGCCAATGGGGCTGCGATTGCTGTGGAGCTCGCTGCTGCTGCTGCTGCTGTTGCTGTTGCTGAGGTTGTAATTGAAAGGTTTGGTTAGCATCAACAGCGTTAACCTGAGCTTTACCTTTTCCCTTCTGATTGAAGTTCTGCTTTGGAGGATTTGTAGCCGGTTGGCCTCTCTCCGCCTTCTTTCTCCTGAGGAATCGCTTAGCTTGCTCGCCTCGGACCTTCAAGTCCTTCCATGTCTTGGATGGAGCTGTGCCCATTGCTTCCAAAACATCCAGCGAGAGGTTGTTGTGGCAGGTTTGGAGGATGAACTCCTCGCTGATAGGGTCCCGACAATTCATCGCCTTATTCCGGAACCTTTTGACGAAGACCTCGACTAATTCTCCGTCTTTCTGTTTTTCATCAAGCAACGACCCGATTGAAATTTCGGTGTCATCGTCGAAGAAATTTGCGAGGAATTTCGTCTCCATGTCATCCCAGCTGTTTATGCTTCCTGGCTTGAGGCGACGATACCAATCGAAGGCAGCTCCGCGAAGAGTGCCAACAAATGACCGCACCATCAGAGGCTCATTGCCAGAGATGACTCCCAAGTGCGATTTGAAATAAATCAAATGCTGAGTTGGTGAACCCATCCCATTAAACGGCGTGAAGTTAATTAGACTAAACTTCGCCGGATATGGGATCGATTCCCACTCTCTTGGGTAGGGACAGGGAATGCCTGTCTTTTTGGTCTCTTGAGCAGAAATCAATGTGTTGATTTTGTTCTCGAGATTCTTAATTTTTAGGCTTTCACCTGTGTCTTCACTGGTATTATCATTACCACCCCCTGGATTGATGGGAGGGTTATTAGCGTTGCGAGCTTCATTTGTGCCCTCATCCTCCAGGTTGTTCTGGTTGGGCTGACTTGGTTCGCCTTGTTGGTGCCTCAATGCATGAAGTTGTTGGTCATGCATCTCTCTCATATTCTGCATGGCCATTTGCATCTCGAACCTAAAGGTTTCTTGTTGTTTGGCCATGGCATCTTCAAGCATCTTGGCCACCTGCTCCGCGCTTATCATGAGCAACTCGCGGGGCTGTCCCTCACTGGACACTGTATTATCAGACGCCACTGCGGAGCCAGCATCTGATTCTTCATCTCCCGAAGGTACTCTTGTTCGGACTCTACCATACGTCGCACGAATGATAGCTCCGGATTGAAGACGAGTTACACGTCGGGTTATTTCTGGAACCGCCTCGGTGTTGTCCTGAGCCGTTGTTCCTGTGCTGGTCATGTTGGCGGTGACCCTTGAATGTTCACCGTCCTTGACCCTTGTTCTTCGTTGGAAACGCCTGTGTCTTGGCCTTGGCGCTCCAGTGCTAAGTCTTTCAAACACTGATACTCTTTCGGGGACTGCCTTAACACAATTGCATTCAGACAATACCGCCCGAATGAGATTTGAACAAGGACATTGATTCCCGAACCTTCGAGGGCTCCTCTTTCTAGATTTGTTCATACCCCCGGCATGATAGTACAGCTCATCTGTTTGGAGGTCAGAGCAACCTATCGTGTGTTGACACGATCTCTCAGGTATAACGTTGTCGTCATCAGATGACAACGTTTCCTTCTGAGGAACAATCGTCTTCTTCGGACCCTCTAGAGTCACACACCTCGAAACGCGCCTTTGTGGGTGTGAATCTTCGGCGGGCTCTCGCACTTCTATGCGCAAAGTTGTGCGCTTGGGTTCCGCGGTTTGCTCCAAGTGTTGAGGGTTGCGGCGACCCCCAGCATGCTGTATTGGTTGGGACTTCTTCACTGGCCCCAAGCGTTCCTGAACTGGAGCTTTATCTCGTTCCTTCGGAAGTGGACCGAGGCGCTCCAAAACTGATCTTTTCTTCTGGGATGGTCCTGCGGGATCTCCCAGGATAGTTGCGGCAATCACCGGCTGTTTGGATTGACTTGCCGGCGTCCGAACTTTCGGAGGCTGCGAGTTTTGCTCCTTAGCCTGAACCGCTTCAGACTTTGGCCTCCAAACCTTGCGAGTAGGTGGCGGCTTTTTGACCACCTCCTTCTGCAGCTTGCGACGGGCTTCCTCAGCTTTGGCCCGTGCTTGCGCGGACAACGCGCGGCGCTTGCGGATGCGCTCCTCCAGCGTTGAGCGATTTCGTTTGACACGGACCCACTCTATTGTCGATGGTTTGGAGGAACCACCCTGCATTTGCTGTTGAGGCTGTTTGCCTCGTTTGTTCTTCAGATCCGCATGATAACGGACCCCGTCAACGGACTCCATGGCCTTGGCGAATTGCTTCGCGAGGCGTTGACGCTGCCTCTGGCGGGCTCTCTTGGAGAGAGTCACCACGCCTTCGATGGCGGATTTGACCTTCTTTGAGGTCGGTAGGACCTCACTCAACGCAGCTTCGGCGTCGATTGGGGTGAGGTCGTCGTTGGTGGCTTCAGCTTCATCACACCAACGGACTTTTCTCCTGGAGGAGAACTTCTGGAACTTCTTGGACTTGGGGGAGGAGGCAGATCCGGACGAGGACACGTACTCCTCGTATTTCTGCTGGTCGAATTCGTACTCGACCTCCTCCACGACCGGGATCGAGATCCGCGGCTGCGACACTCCAGCTTCGGCAGCGAAGCTGGTGGCTCCCACTGTGGTCGCCAGATTGTTC
>BQKN01066757.1:16790-31689 GCA_022839385.1 Asparagus kiusianus
TATATAATTATACATATTCACATTATGAACACAAACTGAACCCTCTAATAATTTTATCACAACAAACAATTTCAATATCAATAACTACCATGTTACCATGTTCTCCACCCTTGAGGAAGCCTCCACCTCTTATGCCAATAAATCGACACTCTAGACCACAAAGGAAACCCAAAATTATACTCCAGAGGTTCATCAGCTAACCCACCCACAGTAAGAGGAAGCCATACATATCTCGAATCCCTAAGCTCCGGCGGATTCCAACGATCCGCCATAAAAATAAACAAGCCAGGAATCCCTGGCAGAGGAAGAACAAATGTACTCTGAGCAAAGAACGTCGTCATTCTAAAGACCTTGTTTCCTCCAACACAAGGATTCCCTATTGTCTCCCATGGACCCATGATTTTATCTGCAGCATGAGCGAGTGCTTGATTTGGGGCCCACCCAGTACACCCAGAAGTTATCATATAGTAAGTCCGTTCATGCTTAAAGAGAGCTGGTGCTTCCCTATGTTGACCCACAAGAATTCTTCTGACGACCCTTGTGACATCAAGATAATCATCAGTCAATGGACTCACATGGAGCTCGCTGTTGTCTACAGAGGAGTAGATGAGGTAGGCTTTTCCATCATCATCTTTGAAGATGGTCATGTCTCTGCTTTCGAAGCCATGGGGTTGTTTACTGTAGAGATATTGAAAGGGGCCTGTGGGAGAACTAGAGATGGCTACGCCAACAGATGCCTTGGTATAGTTGGCATCGTCTATGTGCATCCACATGATGTATTGGCCTGTGAGATCGTTGTAGAGTACTTTAGGTCTCTCGAGCACGTTGGACTTGTGAAGGTCATGGGTGATGTTTGTTTCTTCACTGGGTAGAACAATGCCCTCGTTCTTCCAAGTCCATAGATCCTTCGAGGAGTAGCAGCTTACTCCAATTATGTCAACCTGATGTTGAGAGCATTTTGTAAGTTTTCTTGTTTTAACAATTTTGTGCTATTAAGAAAACAGAACGTGAAAGTACACTAAATATAATATCTAAGACAGCTGTCCTATCAATGAAGTTCTAGTAGAATTATTTGGAAAAAAGTGAAAAATGAAAATTTATTTCAGTCAGTTTCTTAAGTATACATGCTACGGATTGTACCTGAGAGTCTCAGACCTACTTTTTCTCTAGTCTATCGCACACCTACTTTCTAGAGAGTACATTTATTTCTGTACCCATAAAACTAACATTTGCAAAGTTATAATATGTTTCACTTTGACCCTTAACGAGCATACTATTACCAGAGATGAATAAATTTCTTAATATCACTCAATTCTTTAATTTGCCAGACTAGCAAATATAAGTGCAACGTATTCATTTATATAAATGACCACACGAAGCGATTAGGTATTTACCCAGGCTTGGCTTTCCAAGCTTATATATGGGACCAAGAGATGAATGAATTTCCTAAATGTCACAAAGTCTTAGGAAGGATGGAGGAGAATGATTGGATGGACAGATGGAATTAACTTGAGACCAAGATCAAAACCACCAAGACTCTTGTAGGATCATTTAGCTTATTTGGATAAAAGGCCCAAACCCCTAGTGCTTTCATGAATAAGGCAAACCATAAGAACAAAAGGAAGTCTTAGGATGAGAAGAAAATTTATGTAGTTCAGCTAAACACAAAGCTTACGTCCATGGGAGAACAATTGTCAAAAGGATCGTTCACTATAAAGTGATGTTTGCTTAGTCCATGGGTGGGATTTGTCTTCACCCATTTCAGCCCAAATATTAAAACAAAGTGGTCTCAAATTTCTACATGGTATAACAAAAGTTTGCATGGCTGCTCTTGGAAATGTAAATATTTCAACCAATCATTGTATTCTAGCTTAAGAATGAAGCTGGCCTGAAAAAGGAGGTACTTAATTAGTCAACTCTTTTTTTACTCTAATATCTTTGTTGGAAAATGCTAATTATACTATAATAGTACTACTCTTGTACTACTAGATACGAAAAAGTGGGGTCCATAGAAAACCATAATTTCTCTTTTCAATTTACAAGAAAAGGTCCTACTTTATTATGCATAGCAATACAACAGTAGTATAACTCTTGTGTATAGTTATTACTACTCTTCTATCATATTCTTATTTTACTACCTTGTGGACCAGAGTTGCTAACATGTAGCTTAAGAGTGTCAGCTCCCTCCTGTTCATGCTTGCCTGATGAGAGTTATCAACTATTTATTATTTAATGGAAGCCACCAAAGGGCTAAAACGAAAGCCTGTTTACGTTCAGGCCCATGACATGCCCCCTGCTTTTTTTTCAACAACTATGGTGGAGCTATGCAGAAGCTGGGCTCAAGGATACGAAAACTGGGACTGGAATTTTATAGGAAAAAGAAAGCAGCTTTCATACTGATTGCAGTATTGCAGGCGACATCCATGGTGGAGATGGACAAGTAGCCGGGATTCAAGGGTTTCGAGACCCAGAATAGAAAAATATTAGATATAAACTCTCTTACAATAGACTTGAAATAACAATCCAGATTGTCTCCCAATGCAATTTAGTCTAGTAAACCGCAACTGATACTCTAGATTTGAACAAACACTTTGAAATGTCTATGACTGAAGTCTGACATTGCTAAACTTTTTTGAAAGTGCTATGTGGTATGAAACACCCATGCAACCACAAAGAAGTGGCTGACTACACTCATGACTGACGAATTCAAGATCATTAAAAGACTAATGAAATTCTAGATTGGGTTTGATTATCTATTTATCCCAACATGCATAAAATGGATTACAAACTTCTGTTTGAACTCATTCCCAACCACAACAAATAAGTGACATGTCTTATTTGTATCTGGTAGTACTACACCAAATACATGAGTTCTTGCTACAAGATATTCAGTTCAGTATAGGTAAATAGAGAATTTGATTCCAAGTATAGCATAACAATGCATAGATCCAACTTCAAGCTTGGCTAACTAGAAAAATTCGCCTATTTCACAATTAGCTTTCTCAAGGCATTGAACTTCTTGGGAACAATGATTAACCACGGAAATATCGATCCAGAAAAAGCTAATTATAATCAACTTGCTACGAAGAAAAAGAAAAAATTTCACGCAATTTCTATAGGAGCAAAGTACTGCATCTGTTAATATCTGCATATCCAAACCAAAGGAAGCTAACTGCTAATCGTAGGCAGAGACTTCTGCAGATTTTGCTCCAATATCAGTTAGCTGAATTCTATTTAGAATAGCAGAATCCATAAATAGCTCTGAACACGATTAGACTGATATACCATCTGCATAGATTTAGAAAAGATTTGGGTAGGGTGCCTATGAAGACTGTTGAACGATTTAATTAGTCTAATGAATAACTCTTTCAGGCAATGTGGTAATAGATAGCTTCAATTGAGTATAACCATTGCAAAAACAGCCGGAGAAGAAACATAAACTTTTTCTATCAAAAGAGCAGATTATATCAAGGGTTTGCACTAAATCCAAACACCTTTGCATTAACTACGAAGCTTAATTTTCTCACCCAAAAAAAACCTACAAATCTTAAGATCCTAACTATGGTTAAGTGTAGAAAGAATATTTATGATGAAAATCCATGGCTTATGCCATGTCTACAAATGACATTACATTAGTTGATCAGAGTAGAGAGGGTAATTGCTAAAGCAAAAATACAAGGAGAAGAATTAGAATCGAAACAATTTAGAACTTATTTATAAAAAAAATTATATTGTAATGTATGCATATCTCCAAGGACCGTCCATCAAGTTTAGGTACGGGATTGTGTCAGGTATGTGTCTGGTATAAGTACAGATTCATGATAAAAGTACCCGGGTAACATAGCATGCATCAAACAGAATAGACGGGCAAGTAAAGATTTTTTACAAAAACTAAAATGCTCCTACCTCTTCATTTACTTTTTCCCAATCTTAAGGACTTTTCCATTTCTTTTTTTTGAAATTAAAAAGCAAAAGCAATTGTCAATTCTAATCATATTCTAAGTTTGCTTCTTTTGTGTGCTTTGGGTGAACATTTCTTCCTATTAAGTTAACTGTTTATTAACTATTCTGGATTTTAGGTTGATTTCTTGTTTTTTGTGTTCTGATGGGTTTTATATTCGTCTTTGGCATTCGATATTTTCAATTTTGTGAGTTGTGCATATTTCCTTGTTCATTTTTATCTGGACTCTTGAATTGCTATAGCAGTTCAGCTTCTTTCTTTTAATAAGAAACTATAACTTTTAGCAACGTTTCATCAATATAGTTTGCCCATACTTTATTTGACTATAAATAAGATATTTCTATATGTGTAGCTTAGTTTAAAACAATTTGTCTATAGTTAGCAAATATCACTCATAGTTACTGTCCAAGACCTTAATGTATCTATTTGTAATTATTATACAATTTGTCTATAGTTAGCAAATATCACTCAAAGTTACTGTCCAAGACCTTAATGTATCTATTTGTAATTATTATACCTAGATATTTTTATACTTGTAATATTTATAAAATTTAAAATTTAAACAGAAGTAATTTATGAGGCCTACGACTACACCTTAAAACTTATGCCTCACTCCATAAAAGGATTCAATGTTTTGCCTTGAACTTCTGCCTTTTTAAACATTGCAATAAAGTGTAGGGTTATTAGTTAATATTATTAGAGTAAGTAGTATATTTTAAAATTAGAAAACATTGTCCGGTCTGTTAAAGGAAGATTATGCATTTGTAATTTATTTGTTTTATTATAAATAAAAGTCGGCTACCCCCTATGTGATACATCTACTAATTAAACATTATAATCTAGTATTTGGAATAGAGCGAGGATTACTTTTATTCATAAGGAATTAATATATTTGGATGAAATTCAATGTAGAGATGCTACATTTATTTGTTTATGATGTCTTGAACATCTATATATAGTATATGAGATATTTTAGTACATCATGCTTTTAGCCAATCTACTATATTTAGACTCTTGGAGAGAAAAAAAGATTAAGAAGCGGAAATGGGTAAAGGAGGAAGAGAGTTATCTCAATAAGATAAAATTTGTACAGAGCATGGTACATGGTAGATAAGTACTATCTTTTGGTGATCCAATCAAAAAGCTAGACCATAGACTCAAGGCTTCCTTTGTTAGTCCCCTCTAGTTTAATTAACATTCAATCTTATGTCTAGCCAATCAAAACCCAACACCTACTATCTAATGTGGCTTTCAGAAGAGCACCTAGCTACACGTTTAGGGAAACCGCCATAGTTGAGAGAATGCACTACATATTCATGAGATCCCACTCACGCATAAGAGTGGCAGTCATTAGCCTAGAGGAGGTTGAGTGAGGCTCTGGTGTGGATTCATATTCAGGAGAAAAACAATAAAAGGGCAAGAATAGAACATATGAACTAATTTCTAATTCATATCTAGTTGTTGTTCATTGACATATGAATCTATGCCATTGCGAATTAGTTACCTTTAAAAGTGCAACTGTTTAAAGAGGAAAATAAGAAGAGTATTTTACCTTGATGGAAAATCAACATGAACGTCACAGTAATTTATATGCAATATATAGATACCTATGTCAGAGAGAAATAAAGGATACAGAGATTAATTAGATATTTTTATTTAATAATATTACATTGTTAATTAAGAACAGAGATACCAATTAGCTATCATCTATGAAATATTATCTTTAAAATTTATTTAACTAAATCATGAGAAACAGTTTAAGATATATTATATGCTATTTTATACTCCTATGGCTAGTAGCTGAACTTTGGTTTTGTACCTATTCATTTATGAAAACAATTATTTAGTTACTGATGTAGGAAAATAAAGATTGGATCATGCTACAGTGTAGGGTGATTACTCAAACTATTTTATTGGTGATAATTTAGAATTGCAACTATAGCTGAACTTAATGTTTAGCAAAATTGACCTACAAACATGACCTAAGTTTATTTTTGTTTTCTATGGGTTTTCTTATACATTTAGATTTAAACTTATAGAAGTTGAACACCAGACTTCTATTGAAGTTTCATGAAATATTTAGCGTAGAATCATTTAAAGCTACTTTAAAATAAAGAATTATAATTCTGTTTCAAAAGAAAAATTATATTGCTCTTGTCTGATGCAAAAGATACATATTGCGATCATTATTGAGGATATAAATGTAATTATAAACTCTAGCAACGGAGAATATTTGTCTGGAGACATTAGGAGGGGTATATGTCTGGACACCTTACATACGTTCAAGGGGGTTTTGTCTGGACCCTTTGTAGACATTCAAAACAGATTTAATTGGGAAGTCCATTGACATTACTAAATATATGGGAATATCTGGATTATTATTGTTCTGTTTCTGGACCTGTTGGGTAACATCATCAAGGATTTCTAGACCATTGGCTTAGATAGTAAGAGTAATCGTTAAATAATAAGAAGCTTATGGAGAATGAGATTTCAATTTTCAACTGCTATGTTTTGATTATAAGCTGAAACTGTTTGAAGTTGAGAAGTTTGATTTTATTTGATTTAGTATGATTTTATTCGTTTTTTTTTAATTCCAATTATTTTGTGCCGAATTTTAAATGTATCAGTGTTTTTTTGTGTGAGACTAGAGCTTAGAATGTAGATTGGTTGCTTGAGTCATCATACTCTTCTCATTCATCATAAATGTTTTTCAAAGAAGAATCAAAGATAGATTTGTACCTATCGGATGGATCAAGTTTTTAGAAGTGAGTTTTTGCTGGATAAGGCTATAGGGTAAAGCCTACACTTTTGGCTTGTGGCTTGTATTGAGAGTACGTACTTGTTAGTATGTATGTATGTACGTATATGTATATGTATATATATATATGTGTGTGTGTGTGTGTGTGTGTGTGAGAGTTAAAAGGTTCTAGATGTATTTTGAAGTATAGATATATGTGGTTGGTGCAACCACACTATGTATAAACTTTAGAATAGTAGTAACTCTATGAATTGTAGAAGAAAGTATTACATTTGATAATGTGTTATTTTGGAATAGTTTGAAAATTGAAATACTGCTCTGAAATTGATAGCTAGAAATTGATGACTGAATGCACTGTGTCCCGCAATCCTAGGGCCAAACAATAGCTGGATCCTGGGGGCGTGACACCCTACGCAATTAAGTCAGTTTTTATAATAGCATGGAATCATGTCTAAGATCAAATTAGCGCTCGATATATGAAGCCCTACCATTCCTCTTCCAGTCTAAGACGCTCTCCTACCTCTATGTCTGAGACTCTACTGTCTGTTTCCATGTTTGAGACCAAAGACATTTGTAAGTTTGTGACTTCAGATTACTGCTGTAAAATTGACTGGCAAAGTTTGCATCCGTTTTTATGGACGCAAAAGGAAAGTTGAAATTGGTTACTTCTGACAAGGCTTCGACTAACAAATAAACATTGGCTCTTGCTCTCTAGGATTAAGTCACTCTTTCATCATAACAAGTATCATACTAAACACGAAGATAAGTGCACGAAAACTTGTTCCAGTTGGTATAGTACTGCAAAGGTTGTATGCTACCCTATTGTCAAAGATGACTTTATAGTTCCCAGCACAAACTTGACAGTGACGGCAAAGCAGTCAACTAGATAATAGCTATGAAGCAGAAGGTACCACAAAATATTTGAACAAAAAAACATGACAATCAAATCTGACTTCAATCCTCTAAACAAGATCTTTATTGCTAGCTGTGGAATTAAGCACATGTGCCAGCCTTAAATCCTAGAAACTAGCTGGCAGTAGGAAGTTACCTTCTTGATCATGAAATTAAACTCATACAGCCTAGGAGCCAGCCTGCAAAATTCCCATAGCCTAATAAAATCTTGTAGACTAATGCGCAGTAAACAAATTCTAGAAGCAACTAATGACACTTGACACTTTGCAGTAATAAGTCCGCAACATGTTCTATTATTAGGAAATTATGATCTCTTTTGCCTATCAAGTCCTTTTTTAAGGTCAGTTTTTCCCTATCAAATCAGCACAGTTAACAAAACACAAGTCCATATTGAGAAGGCTCCAAGAAATTTTCAAGTCAGTTTACAATCGCTTACCTGGTTGGTGTTAAATTCATAATGAAGAAAAGTGAGGACAAGACCCTGTCATAGACCTAGTTAAGCAATCTCAAGAGTATTGACAAAACCACAAATTAGTTCATACAATTTGTTCAAGTAACCAACAGGATTAAGAAAGAATGCAACAGAAGGGAAGGCAATTAATTTTTTTATTAGCACCACCTAGTAAATATGAAGTAAATGAAAATTACTGTAGGCGTATAAAATTGCCTATAGGTCCCTTAGCACAGCTCGACGACGCCGATTCAACAAACGGATCATCGGGCGACATATCCAAACAAAACTGTTATCCCACAACGCCGAAGCCAAGCAATATGCGACGAAGTGGACTAACAAGGCTAACGAACCGCACGCCAACAATCCATTAGCACGCGGAATGAAGCCAACGGTTTGAGGAGTCAACGAGTCATCTAAACAAGAGCGAACTCGGATGAACCACGATCGAATCAAGATCGGTTTCGGACTCGAACTCAGAAGCGGATTAACTGCCATATCTGGAATCAAGTCAACGAATCGATTCCAAACAAAGACAACTACAAACCCGAATCAAGTCCGAACAACAGAAAACCGGAAACAACGGAGAACGGCGAAACGGACAACACCCGGGGGACTCGGCCGAAACCGAGCCAACCCGAGCCGAGCCACCTCAGGGTGGCTCGGTGGCCGAGCCACCCATGGGTGGCTAGGCCCAGTTCCGTACACGGGGCACAGTAACGAGTGCCTATAAATAGGCCAAGGGGTTCATTTATTCAGAGGTTGGATTTTGGAGGAGGCGAAGCCCTGCAGGATTGAAATCTCAGATCTGATAAAGATTAAAACTTTAAGGCTTCAAGGATTTGTTCATCCGGATCTGGTGCTCAGCGATCGACAACGCCAAATAAGGCAGGAGTTCGAGAGGACCGGATCGGGAGATCTACGTTGCTATACTCCGGATCTAAGTTTGGTTCTTAGATCCCGAGATTGAGCGGTTGTTTCCTTGGTGAAACAATCCCTCCGGCTATTATCTCCCTTGGTGGAATAATACCCGTTATACTGCGTAGATCTGCCCGGATCTGGATCTAGCGGTGGTCCACGGCAAATAACCCCGGCGCAGGCAAAGAACCCACCAAAGCGAGTGACCGCAAAACAGGAGCTCGCGATTCGTTCGACAAAGAAGGAAACAAGTTGTAATTTTTCTTTATTTGTATTTTGATTTTCATTGTAACCGGCTCTTATAAAAAGACCGGATCTTTGTAACTCGATAAACGATTATTAAAGTGTACAATGATATCAGTAATGAAGAAAGCAACAGATTTTCCCGCGAACAATCTGACGACCACAGTGGGAGCCACCGATCTCGCTGCCGAGATCGGAGCGTCGCAGCCGCGGATCTTGATCCCGGTCGTGGAGGAGGTCGAGTACGAGTTCGACCAGCAGAAGTTCGAGGAGTACGTGTCCTCGTCTGGATCAACCTCCCCACCGCAAGTCCAAGAAGTTCTCCTCCAGGAGAAAGGCTCGTTGGTACGAAGAAGTTGAAACTACCAACGAAGATCTCGCCCCGCTGGATGCCGAAGCTGCATTGGGTGAGGTCTCTCCAATTTCCAACCAGGTCAGATCCGCTCTGACCAAATCTTCCGTTGCCGAGGGCGTAGTGACTCTCTCGAAGAGAGCCCGCCAAAGGCAACGTCAACGCCTTGCGAAACAATTCGTAAAGGCGATGGAATCTGTTGACGGAGTCCGCTACAAGGCGGAGCCGAAAAACAGAAGAGGCAAACAGCCTCAACAACAGATGAACGGCGGCTCTTCCAAGCCACTAACAACGGAATGGGTCCGTGTCAAACGGAACCGTTCAACGCTGAAGGAGCGCATTCGTAAGCGTCGCGCACTATCAGCGCAGGCACGGGCTCAAGCTGAAGAAGCCCGTAGAAGGTTGCAGAAAGAGGTGGCTAAGAAGCCACCATCAACCCGCAAAGTCTGGAGGCCGAAATCCGAAGCGACGATGCAGGCCAAAGAGCAACCTTTGCAACCTTCGAAGCAGGTTCAACCTCCGGCGAACCAAACGAAATCGCCGGTGATTTCCACAATTGCTTCGGGAGATCCCGCACGACCATCCCGAAGAAGGAGGTCAGTTTTGGAACGCCTCGGCCCAATTCCCGATGAAAGAGGCAAGGCTCCAGTTCAAGAGCGTTTGGGCCCGATGAAGGAGCCCCGAATGAATCAACATGCTGGGGGTCGTTGTCACTTTCAACATGACGAGGAGTTCAAGGCTGCTGCGCGCGTCAATTTGCGCATCGAGGTTCGGGAGCCCGTTGAGAATTCACGCCCACAAAGGCACGTTTCAAGACGCGTGACTCTCGAAAGCCCAAAGAAGGCAATTCGCCCCCAGAAAGAAACATTGTCGTCCGATGACGATAACGTTATACCTGGGAAATCGTGCCAACACGCGATAGGTTGCTCCGACTTTCATACGGACGAGCTGTACTATCGTGCTGGGGGTACGAACAGAGCCAGAAAGAGAAGTCCTCGTAGGCTCGAGACTCAGTGCCCCTGTTCCAAACTCATTCGGGCGGTATTGTCTCAGTGTAATTGCACTAAGGCGGTCCCCGAAAGGGTTTCGGTGTTCGAAAGGCTCAGCACTGAGACGCCAAAGCCAAGGCCTAGGCGTTTCCAACGAAGGAGAACGGTGGTTGAAGACGGAGAATTCCCGAGGGTCACCGCTAATATGACCAACAAGGGGACATTGACACGGGATGATCTCGAGTCGATTCTGAGAGCATCCCGGCGTCTAACCCGTTTGCAGTCTGGAGCCATCTCACGAAGGACGTATGGCAGGGTTCGGACAAGATTACCTTCAGAAGATGAAGAGTCGGATGCTTGCTCTGCGGTTGCGTCTGACAACACTGTATCCAGCGAAGGAGAACCCCGCGAGTCGTTCATGATAAGCGCGGAACAAGTGGCCAAGATGCTCGAAGAAGCCATGACCAAACAACAGGAGAGCTTCAGGCTCGAGATGCAGATGGCCATGCAGACTATGAAAGAGATGCATGACCAACAACTCCAGGCACTGAGGAACCAACAAGGTGAATCAAGTTGTCGTAACCAGAACAATCTGGAAGATGAGGACACAGGGGCAAACGAAACTCATAATGTCAATGACCCTCCCATCAACGCAGGGGGTGGTAATGAGGATGCCAACGAAGATACAAGTGAAAACTTGAAGATCAAAAGCCTCGAGAGCAAAATCAATACCTTGATGTCCGCTCAAGAGGTGAAGAAAACGGGCATTCCTTGTCCATACCCAAGGGAGTGGGAGTCAATCCCCTATCCGGCGAAGTTTAGTCTAATCAACTTCACGCCGTTCGATGGGAAAGGTTCCCCCACTCAGCATTTGATTTATTTCAAATCGCACCTGGGTGTTATCTCCGGCAATGAGCCTCTGATGGTGCGGTCATTCGTTGGCACTCTTCGTGGAGCCGCCTTCGATTGGTACCGCCGCCTCAAGCCAGGTAGCGTGAGCAGCTGGGACGATATGGAGACCATGTTCCTCACCAATTTCTTCGACGATGACACCGAGATATCCATCGGAACGTTGCTCGACGAGAAACAAAAGGACGGAGAACCGGTCAAAACCTTCGTCAAGAGGTTCCGGAACAAAGCGTTGAATTGCCGGGATCCAATCACTGAAGAGTTCATCCTTCAAACTTGCCACAACAACCTCGCATTGGACGTGTTGGAAGCAATAGGGACAGCACCGTCCAACACTTGGAAAGACTTGAAGGTCCGAGGTGAACAAGCCGAACGCTTCCTCCGAAGGAAGAAGGCCGAGAGGAGTCAATCGATGACAAATCCTCCGAACTTGAACTTCGCCTCCCGTGGTAAAGGAAAGACACCCGCAACGACGGTCGATGCTAATCAAACATCGCAACAGCAGTCCCGGAGGCAGCACAAGACTTCGGATCAGAGGCCTCAAAAAGAGTACTCCTTCAAGGACGAAGATGTTCCAGCCATCTTCAAATCTCTCCTTGACAATAACAAGATCAAGCTCCCACCGATCACGAATCAGGAGGAAGCTTACGATATTGCGGATCCGAAGTACTGCGCATACCACAGGAGGATCCTTCACCCAACCAAGGCATGCTTTACACTCAAGAATAGCATCCAAACCTTGATTGAAGCCGGCGTCATAACGCTAGAGTGAGCCAGTTAAAAACGACACAACTCCGACCGGTATAAGAGTATAAACTGCTTCCTGAAACTCCGAAGAGTATACGAGTATAAACTGTTTCTCAATCCTCCGACCGGTATAAAAGGTTAAACTGCTCCCTGATACTCCAATAGGTATATGAGTCTAAACTATTTCCTTCCTTCCACAGGAAGTTCCTGGAGAGTACCATGCGTGGTATTCTTAAGGATAACCCGATCGTGCAGCTGATACAATGATACACCCAGTCTTGCAAAGAAAGCTGGGGGTGGATAATTCAGGTAACGGGAAGTTCCCGGAAGAATGTTAAAAAGTAATATTCTTAGGGATAACCCGGTCATTATGAACAAAGTGATAAGCAATAAACTCCTAATGCTTAGAATTTTGATCTATCAATCATTGACGAATGATCAAAACCTTTTGTTTTGTTAAGTCTTTATCACTTAACATCAAGAACCCCCTTTCGAGTGACTTGTACGAATCAATATTCCTACAGTGATTTGTACTCTCACTCTCCTTTTTCATTTGGTCAAACCTTCCTACAGTTAGGACCAAAACCAAAATCCCCTCTCGATTCCTTCAATGAACGAGAGGCCCACTTTCAAATCGAGCGATCAAACCTTCTTACAGTTAGGATCGTTTTAAAACCCCCCACTTGGTCAAACCTTCCTACAGTTAGGACCACAAACAAAATCCCCTCTCGATTCCTCCAATGAACGAGAGGTCCACTTTCAAATCGAGTGATCAAACCTTCCTACAGTTAGGGTCATCTCAAACTCTCGCTTGGTCAAACCTTCCTACAGTTAGGGCCAAAACCACGATTCACTCTCGATAAACGAGAAATTCATCTTTAGTTCGGTAATCAAACCTTCCGACAGTTAGGGTTATCCGAATCTTTTCGATTCTCGGAGTGAAGATCCCACTTTTAGTTTCACCTTTCCGGATTCTGGGGGTGGAGATCCCACCTCAAGTCTCCTTTTCTTGTTCGGGGAGTAGAATATAAAATTCTTCCTTCCCACACCAACCTTTTCTAAGAGTTTATCAATCTTGGATTCATTCTAGAAAGTTTATCCCGAATCCTAAGCAGGGATAAGTCTGCGCCTAACACGCGCTGTCGGTTTAGTCTTTTTCCGATTGAAAAAGACACCAGAGTTCGATTCTGGGGTATTTTATCCTGAAACCTAAGCAAGGATAAGTCTGTGCCTTACACGCGCGGCCGATTAGTTCTTAACCGTTAAAAAGAACACTCGTCCACATATTCGACATTGTGGCAGGTTGTTATTAATAACACCGAAATCTATGTCTCATACGCATGGGGAATTTCATCCTGAATCCTAAGAAAGGATATACCGACGCCTAACGAGCGCCGCCGGTTAGTTCTTAGCCGTTGAAAAGAACACTCGTCCACATATTCAACATTGTGGCAGGTTGTTATTAATAACACCGAAATCCATGTCTCACACGCATGGGGAATTTCATCCTGAATCCTAAGAAAGGATATACCGACGCCTAACACGCGTCGCCGGTTTAGTCTTTCGCCGATTGAAAAAGACACCAGGGTCTAAACCTGGGGAATTTTATCCCGAAGCCTAAGTAAGGATAAGCCAACGTCTAATACACGTTGCTGGGTAGCCTATTCCCACAACAATGCGAAGTCTACATATTCGAAGTTGTAGCACAAAGTCTAAGGGAGTTCATTCCTTTAGCACAACGTCACATGTGGAACGGACTAAAACAATCCGCATGCTAGCCCGACTCAAACGGTAGTCGGTAAAGGCTAATCAAATCCGTTGAAGGCTGGGGGTTAGCCAAAAACCCTAAAGTCAACGCCTAACACGCGTCGCCGGGTAACCTATTCCCGTAACAAGTGGTAAAGTCTATGTATTCGACATCATAGCACAAAGTCTCAGAGAATTCAATCTCTGAGCGCAACGTCACATGCGGAACGGACTTAAACAATCCGCATGCTAGCCCGACTCAAACGGTAATCGGTAAAGGCTCATCAAATCCGTTGATGGCTGAGAATTTGCCAAAAATTCTATAAGTACGAGTCATTGACGCATCAATTCTATGGATTGGTCTCGTGACTCGAGTATCCGCCATGCTCCAATTCCTTAAGAGCTTAAACTGTGTATACTCCAGCAGACGTACGAGTATAAACTGTGTCAGACGTCGAACAATACGTCACAATGAAGCCTGGACGCCGGACAACGCGTCGCAATGAAGTTTAAACGCCGGACAACGCGTTGTAAACAAAGATTCAACGCTGTCAATCGATGATCAGTTCTATGTTGAAGCAACCAACTCGAGCTAAAAAGTCAAGAAATCAAGAATCGACTTCAAGTTCAAAATTCCAACAACGGTCAGACAATAAATGCAGCACCGGAACCCTTACAGACGTTCGACAAAGCACCGAATAGCCTGAAGGAATTGAAGGAATCCAGAACAGAAGCCATTCCAAAGTCCCGTTACACCGACTGAAGGTTGGAACAATCA
Source organism: Asparagus kiusianus (assembly GCA_022839385.1). Taxonomy (NCBI): domain Eukaryota; kingdom Viridiplantae; phylum Streptophyta; class Magnoliopsida; order Asparagales; family Asparagaceae; genus Asparagus; species Asparagus kiusianus. Next base: position 31,555 of record BQKN01066757.1, read on the forward strand.
CATCCAAAGTATTCCAGACTCTTCTATAAAAGAACGAGGCTGAAATACTTTGGAGGGGGTATCTGTAGGCGTATAAAATTGTCTATAGGTCCCTTAGCACAGCTCGACGACGCCGATTCAACAAACGGATCATCG
>BQKN01066758.1:7161-26225 GCA_022839385.1 Asparagus kiusianus
GAATCCCAAACAATGCAGTAAGATCTGGAGTATGTGGAGTAATCTCCACCTAATGTGGAGTAGCATTACTCTCCATCCGTTGCGATACATCTAAGGTCTGTCCAAAACTCTCCACCTGCTGAGAGTCAATCGGCCCCCCCATTGAAGCATCATTCAATGTGACATTATCAGACCAAATATCCAATTGAGTTTTACTTCCAATCACAGCAGTTGGTAATTTTTTAATAGGATGATCCAAATATGTCGAAGCCTCAGTCCAAAAACTCTTATGTAGATCATTGCTTGACAACAAACACCAATCATCCTCTAACAAGGCACGGTTCTCCAAATTTGCCACACTATCAAATTGCCCTAAGATTTTCTTTCTAACGAAGTATCTCGAAATGCCGTGAGCTCGGCTCCAAAATAGAAACAGGTCCATCTTGTACCTTCCACCAAAACCTGAATGAAGTACCTTCATCTTTCTGCCAATCTCACACTTCTTTAATCTGTTGGAGACTACTAGGGCTTTATCCAAATGGGATTTGGTTGCTACCCAAACACCTATTTCCTCTCAATGATGCCTCCTTTGAAGGCCCCCAAACATCCATGTGAACCCCATCTGAAAGACCCTCCGTGCGGTGAATAGAAGTGCCAAACTTTACCTTGGTCTTCTTGCTCACACCAAAGTGTTCACTGGATTTCAAATTGCAGGTCTTCGCACCCTCTTTCAATCTATGCAAGGAATTGGTACTGGAATGACCAAGCCTCAAATGCCGCAGTCTAGTGGAATCAATAGAAGTCGTCACTTCTCCACCTGCCACTATACCTCCATTCAAGTAATACAGGTTATTTCTCCTGACGCTCTTCATCACAATTTGAGAGTCTTCCAAAATCTTGAGAACCATGTCCTAAATTCGAACATTCAGACCTTCTCCAACTAAAGCTCCAATTGAGATCAAGTTCTTCCTCAAGGAAGGAACATATCTCACATCATATAACTCCCTAATAGTCTCGTCAAACATCTTGATGTGAATTCTTCCTATCCCAAGGATCTGGCATACACGGTTATCAGCCATGTACACCACACCACTATCCAGCTTCTCAAAACTGGAGAACCATTCCTTTCTAGGGTACACATGATAGGTCGCACCACTATCCAACATCCATTCAGATTCCTCCGAATAGCTATCTGTAGGACTGATAGAAAGCGAATAAATAGAAGAGTCAGAAATATTACCATCCGATATAACGATGTTTGCTTCTGATAATGGTTGCTTCCCTTTTTCCTTCTGCTTATTCTTCATCCATTCGTCGAGCTTTGGACAGTCTTTCTTCCAATGATCAGTCTCCTTGTACCAAGCATACTGATCTTTTCTAATTGTAGGATGTCCTACTTGTAGGCGTCAAAAATTGCCTATTGGTTCCTGTACACAGCTCGAGGTGAAATGCAGAGGATAAGTGTCATCATTCAAGTCAGCAAAGGATTATCCGACCCTGTGGAAGCTAATGAATATACAAAGTGCATCATTGGAGTGTACAAGTCAACAGAATGATGAAATGCACAATACAAGTCTGGAGAAGTCAGAAAGTGTCAAACACCTCAAAGTGGTCCGCACAAAGGATTAACATTTTGACCATAATACAAATTGGATCTGGAAAAATTCAAAAGACAAAAGTTGAAGGCCTCTTTGTCGGCTTTATAACGCATCTTGAATCACTTTATTCAGAGGTCGGATGAGTGAGTTAAGGCCGCTACAGTACTCCACGCGTGCTACAGTATCCGCCGCGCGCTATAATGATCCGACGCGTGCTACAGTGATCCGACAGGCACTACAATGATCCGACGCATGATACAGTAATCTGACCCATGCTACGGTATCCAACCCACGCTACAGTACTCCGACCCGAGCGGCGGCGGGTCTGATCAGTCCGTCTCGCGTCCAAAACTGCCTATAACCTCCAAAACATGTTTTTAGGCTGTTTTGATCGGTTTCTTCTGTTCTAGAGGTTCCTAACTGCCTAGATATCATCTACAAACGTGGTTAAACTATTATTAACTGAAGATAAGACCAAATCACTCATTCTTATCCAAAACCCCCTAACCGAAGCCTATAAATACAGGCTTAGGGGCTCATTTCAGGGTGGGGGGCGATTTATTATCAAGACGAGGAGGTGATGTCAAACTCCAGAACCAAGGGTCATGAATTTCAGCGAGGGTTAGCAAGATCCCGGTGAACTCCAACATAAAGATGGAGCTATTCGAAGGATCTGAAGCCTGATCCCACCGTTCCTTGAGATCAGGCTTGGTCTTAATCTCGAGAAGAGTACTGATTTTGCTTGGTCGATCTCAGTGTTTCAAATCAAATACTCCCTCAGTGAAGGCGAAGCTCTGCCTAATTTTCCATCAACCTGATCTAGATCTAAGGCGGTCCACGGATATCAAAATCCCTGGCACAGGCATAGATCCCGCACAAGTAGAAGACCGATAAACAATCTCCCTGCGTTTGTTTGATAGAGTTGTAATTTTTATTTCTTTTATTGTGTAAAGAGTCTTATAAAAAGACTAATCTTTTGATCTTATTATAACGACCAAAGTTGTAATGAGTTATACAATGAAGAAAGCAACTTTTGACGTGAACAAACTGGCAACCACAGTGGGAGCCGACAGCCTTTCTGTGAAGACTGACATGTAGCAACCTCGGATCCTCATCCCGGTTGAAACAGAGGTCGAATATAAGTTCGACCAGCAGAAGTACGAGGAATACTTATCCTCATCCTCCAGATCGGCCTCTCCTCGCAGGTGCAGGAAGGCCTATTCTAAGAAAACCCGTTGGACTTCAGCTTTAGAAGCCCAAGAAGAAAATCTTCCCACCACCGCCACACTTGTGGCTCACAACGCCCCGCCGACATCCGACGAGGCTAAAACCATAGATCTGAACCCGTTGAACAAGAGGTCGACTGTTGATGATGTGCCCACTCTATCAAAGAGAGCACGTCAGAGGCGATGCCAATGCCTCGTATGCCAACTGGCCAAAACCTTGGAACCGGTTGATGGAATCCGCTATGAAACAGATCTGAAGTCCAGGATGCGCTAACCGCCACAACAGCGAGTGGACAACCCCTCCTTCAAACCAGCGAAGAACAAATGGGTCCGCGTCAAAAGGACCCGATCAACTCTTCAAGAGCGGATTCATAAAACATCACGTATTGCTTGTACATGCGATAATTCTTGTGCAAGAGGCTAAGAAATTGTAGAATGAAGAGGTGGAAAAGAAGCCACAAAGATTACACCAAGTGTGGAGGTTAAAGTCTAAGACGGCGGCCAAAAAGATTGAAAAAATACGGGTCACTCAGATCTGACCCTCCCGCTCGCGATACACTCAGATCCGACCCTCTGGCTCGTGAGACAGTCAAATCTGACCCTCCAGCTACGGGTCATCCATATCCGACCCTCCATCTCGGGCGACACTCAAATCCGACCCTCTAGCTCGCGGGTCATCCAAATCCGACCCTCCAGCTCGTGAGTCACTCAGATCCGACCCTCCAGTCCGCGGGTCACTTAGGTCCGACCCGCGCCCCCCACGAGTCAGCAGTGTCTGTCGCGCTGTTTCGATCTCCGGACGTGTTTTTGACTGTTTTAAAGCGGTTTTCGTAGGATTTATCTATTCCAGGGGTTCTCAACCAACTTGGCATCATCAACAAACGTGCTTAGGCTGTTGTTAACTGAAGATAAGGCCAAATCACTCGTTCTTATCCAAATAACCGCACCCGAGGCCTATAAATATTAACTCAATGCCTCTATTTTGTAGATCGGGAATTTGATCAAGAGGACGAGGTGCCGCTGGATTGAAGAGTCAAGGAGCACAAAATTTTAGCAAAGGCCAATGAGATCCCGGCAAATTTCAGCACAAAGGAGAAGTCATTCAAAGGATCCGAAGCCCCGTACGTCCGTTCCTTAAGATTAGGCTATCTTAATCTCGAGAAGAGCTACTGATTTTGCTTAGTCGATTTTAGCGCTTCAAACAAATAACCCCTTGGTGAGGTAGGAGCTCCGTCAATTTTTCGTCAACCGGATCCGATCCGCGGTCGTCCACGGATAAACCCCGACACCAGCGAAGAACCCACGCAAGCAAGAGACGATAAACAAATCTTGTGTTTATTTTTAAGAAAGTTATAATTTTTATTTTTGTTATTTGAATTCATTTGTAAACGATTAAAGTTTTAATGAAATCAATGATGAATGCGACTTTTAGCGAAAAAACTGGAGACCACAGTGGGAGTTTTGGTCTACTCTAAACTGTGACTTCCAATTCTTCCAGTTTGGACCCTTCCCTCTTGTGACCAACGCCTCTGCTCACAGGTCACCTGAAGTCTCCTTATCCTTCTTTTGAAGCTGATAATTCATAAGTGCAGCAGTCACCTAACTATACGAAAGAGATGCCTTCCCATTAATTAGAGTAAGAACGAAGGTCTCATATTCCTCGTCGGGCAAGGAACTCAACAATAGCAATGCATTGTCCTCATCTTTAATCATGACATCCACATTCGTTAAATCTGCAAGAAGCTTTGTGTAGGTGTTCATGTGATCACTAATTGAGGTTCCCTTCTTCAACGGGAAATGATAAAATCTCCTCTTCAAATGCAAGCGGTTGTCAACACTCTTTATCAGATAATTACTTTCGAGAATCTACCAAATCTTCTTCGCAGAAGTCTCATTCATCATATCATGTTTTAGATCTTGAGTCAAACAAGACCTAATCACACCACACGTCGTTCGATTCATCTTCTTCCAAACATTCTCTTCAATATCATCTGGCTTGCCATCTAACTCTAAGGTATCCTCCAAATTATGCGCATTCAGCGCATCCAAAATCTTACATCTCCATAATCCAAAGTTGTTTGTGCCATTAAACTTCTCCATATCTATCTTCATAGAGTGGATATTCAAACTCTTAATGGTCTTCACGCCAGAAGTACCACCCTCGACACCCGAAGCACCTTCTTTCCCTAATATCTAACTCTACGCATAGATCTAAAACTGAAAAGATAAGAGTCTTTACCAAAAGATCCCACCTTTATCATTAAACAAATCCCTAGACAATCTTTCAAATCGATCTACTCCTCTAACCAAAACAGAAAACCCTAGATCTGAATCTGAGCTCTGATACCACTTGTTGTGCACAGCGAAAATTTCGACAGCACCACTGGTGCTCAACAAGAGAGTAGATCTTAACTAAATCTCTGTTTCATAAAGAAAACAAGAACCAAAAGCAAAATATCTCAATAAAGTGGGATATCAGCTCTTTCTCTCATCAGTTCTAGGACTGACCTATCGAGTGAACCTAAACTCTCTATTACAAATCATAACACGAATAATCAATTTTAATGTGGTTCGGTAAATTGCCTACGTCCACTGGGCAAGGAGAGGGGGATCTACTATTAGAGAAAGAGAATACAAATGGGTTTACATTCACATAAATTAAACCCTCAAACTAACTCTCAAATATCTCAAAATAGTCAAAAAAGGACCTCTGTTTCTCCTGTTTCACGTAACCCAAGAAAAACACACAGCCGACTTTTTCTCTACAATTTTCTCTTGCCTAGCACACCGCCATAACTTTGCACGGCCACCTGTGATTTTTCTTTCCCCTGGCACTTGCACACTGCCCTAGGAGAACCACGTTGGTATTTATGTTGGTTCAATCTGGTGGGCCTCTTTACCCACTGAACAAACATCTGCCCACAAGCGAATTCGCCATGAACGAATTCGTAGCCCTCACAAACGCGTAGCTTCACGCATTTTGCTTCAAGCTCGTGAACGTTGGTGGCCCCCACTCCACGTGCTCTACAAATATGACTGTCAATTTGATAGTTTTTCCAACAAGAAACAAAATTATAGACTATTGTTCTAGATTGTTAGAAAAATTACTGTAAATATTCAAAAGAGCAATTTCATAAAGGTTAGAAACGCAGGCCTGAAAGGGGTAATTGTGTGATCATCGTCACCTTCGCAAAGACAATTCGATGCGACCACACCTAGCGGTAATAAACCCCTAAGAAAGCTGGCACCAAAGTTTACTGCGAAACTTTGATCTCTTGCTCAATGGATGTTTGCCCCCAAAATAAAAATCAGAAATGTAATTGTAGAGAATATGAGAGAGAGAGAGAGATTAGAGATTTCTCATTGTTTTTTCTTGTGTTTTCAACCTTCATTGAGATCCCTTTCTCTAGCTATCTAGAGTTTCGTGTTGGAATAAGTGCTGCCATCAAGGAGGAGGAATTCACGCTTGTTGATGAGGTCGGAGAGGATGCCGACGTTGCCATAACATGGTGAGGAATTGTTGGGATTTTTTTTCTTAAAATGCTCGGAGAAAGAGGAAAGAGTTACAGATGAGGCTGAGGAGGCGTTTACAGAAGAGGATAAGGAATAGACATTATGCAAATGTACCCCTCAAAATATCATATTTGCATAAAATTCATTAAAAGAACTCAATCTTTAATTAATTCCAACACAATATACTCCTAGGAATTCATGAGAATGTTTGACTTAAGGCTAAGGATAAATTCAACAATAGAATGATGTAATATACCATAAACAAAATATTTATTTTATTTTGTAGCAAGAAAATTATTATACATCCTTCATCCGAGTGTATCCTCCAGGGCCACCATAACGAAATTTGTAACCATCTGGATACCCTGAGTCATAATTTCCATCGATACCATAATAGTTAGGTCTAGTAGATAATAGCCTAACTCTAACAGATTTTGGACTGTAAAGCTGATTTCTTTTATTTACTAACTTAATATTCAGAAAATAGCATGTCCTATTTGGACCTTCGTAAGGCATATGACCACTTCCCATGGGAGGACTAGGTTCATTGTAGGGAGAGTAAGCTGCACCACCAAAATCAACCTCATTAGATTTCTCTAAATTATTGAAAAGCTCCTTTGGCCAATATCCTACTAGAGATCTTTCTTCCCCATAGGTTAACCACCAATTTCCTTCATCTGGATCCTACAATGAGAAGGACAAAAAATAAGAGTTATTTCCCCACTCCACACACACAAAAAAACCATGTATTATAGAGGTGTAGCTATTCACCATCCCTATATATTCTATACCAACATAAAGATCATTTCTGTGATGAAGTTATTTCTCATGTGTTTTTAAACTCATCTAGTAATATGTTAGAATTTCCTTACAAAAAATTTAATGCTGCTCAACACTTGATATCCACGAGCTTGAAAACTTGAAAAGTAATGCAATCATATGGTAAGTGTAATAAATAAATAAGAAGGGTAAGTAGCTACACCTACAACTATTTATCACCCTAGTCTTATTAATACATAGATTCCCTACTCCACATGATCATGTAACTCTTTTTGTTTGTTGTTAAACAAACATGGGAATCTCATAAACTTTCGGACTTTTTTCAACACCTATGTCACTTGAGTTGAAGACTACAAAAAAAAACCCACCGTGATGGATGTGTATACGAATAAAACGTAATATAAATGATATATAATTAATACCCTATATCACTTATTCTATTAAAAAATTTAGCTATCAAACTTCTTTTTCAGACTTTAATTTATAGACATATCACTTCTAGTATGCTAATCAATTGAACACAAAAGACTAAGAGCTTGTTTGGCAAACTCAATAAACTTGTTTTAGTGAGTATAGAATAGGTATGCTTGGCCATAGTTTGGACAATTAAAAGAAGTGTAGTAATTAACTAGTTCTTTTGAGTCCAATTTTGCTCAATAACTAAACTACAAACAAGCCAAGATAACTATGGTCCAAAAGAGAATTAGGTGAGGATGACCCAAATATGTTATAGTAAAAAAATTGGCCAAACTAAGTTATAAATTAGAACTAGTTCTATAAAGTCTAACTTAGACTAACTTAGGTCAAATGGAGTTAGTTCAAAAGTGAATTAGGTTATTTTCAAAGCTGCCAAATAGAGCCTAAGATAAAGATAAACTATAAGATCAACCTATAAAGTGCCCACTATTTTAATAATAAGGCTTAAAAACCAACACTAATAATAATAATAAAACTTAAAAACTAACATAATAAACCAATAATGCCTATTCCCATTGTTGGATTTTTAATTTGAGTGGTAAAATTAATGATTAATGATATTTACAGCAAGAAGAAAAAATATCAACACAGTCTCTCTCCACCATCTTCTTCATCATCGCCCCCTTCCTCTCCCACTTTCTTTCCTCTTTCTTCCTCCCCAAGATCCTCATCCTCACCTCCTTTTCTCCCTCCTACTCTAATATTACCCCTCTTCTCACATTCTCTCTCCTCTCTCATCTCACTCTCCTCCTCCTCTCTCATCTTCTCACTATTTTCTTTCCTCAAACATTTACCAAAAGCGGAGGAGGAAGTGGAGGAGGAACTGGAGGGAAGGGCGAAGGAAAGTGAAGTGGGCGAGGAGAGAGGTTGAGAAGATGGATAATGTAAGTGGGGGTGGGGAAGAGAGAATTGTGGATTTTTGCAAATATTTAGATTTGAAGGGAAAATCTGTAAGTGTGGGAGATTTGAGGGATATATATGAAAAATTCTTAATTTTTATGTTCAAATCAAAATTTTAATAATGGAAATAGGCCTTGTAGTTAAGTGCACTAATTTAGGATTTATTGTCGTCAGCGTCAGCTTTTTGGTCTCATTGGAAAATGAGAGTCACTTTATAGGTTAATTGAACTTCAATGATGTTTGTTGGTTGAGATGAATTTTCAGAAACCAAGTTAATTTGCTATTGTTTTACCTTGAAGATACTTATGTCAATGGATTTTTGAATCCCACCATAGGTAGAAAGCTGTGTTATTTCCATTCCAGGACTAAAGTCGCGAGATATTACCATAAATCCTTGACAATGGAGATTGTAGCAACCTGTGTCATAACCATCGGCCTGTACACATATTTAATCAATTTTTGTTAATCCTCAACTAGTAACAAACTATAATGATTTTGAAACCAAGAAAACAAAATTTTATTTAGCTTTTAAGTTCAAAGTTATACATAATTCATTGATCATACCGTCCAAAATGTAGATAGATGGGTTAAATAGTCACCATATAAACTCGGATATACCTAGATTATTAACAAAAAAGTAGAAAACAAATTTAGTAGAAATTCAAGTGAGTTTCTATTTTTATTTAAACAATCTGCAAATATTCTAATTTGAGTAAGTCAAATAATAGTTAATTGCTTACATGCCATCCTGCTTGTACAGCGTTTACTTCATCTGATGGTCCAGCATTACCTCCAAGAACCCATATTTGGCTTATGGTGCTTTGATCAACTTTGATATTTGGAAAACCATAAACAATAAGCTTTGCACTTGCTCCGTAATATTCACTAATTCTAGTTTGCATAACTGCATACTATTTAATTAACAACAAATTCATTAGAAAACAAGATGGAACGATTTAGAAATAAAGATTTGTCATATTAAGTGAAAAACTTCATCAAATTTTTTACAACATGATGTTCTTAGGTTAGTAGTTTGTATCAATAGTTTTGTTTGTTCACGGGTAGACTGTTTGAATATTTTTGTTTGCCTAAGTAAATATGTTTTGTTCAAACTAAGATTCTTAATTATCCATACTCTCCTCATAAATAAATGTTTATTATTTCATTTAAGTTTTGTAGTACTTGGACTTTTTTTTTGCAGCCGGAAGTATTTCATTAAATCTCCATGATTAAACACTGAGGCTTTATAACCTTCATTTAAGTTTTGTAGTCCAAACCAAGCTGGATGCTGATCCTCTGAATACTGATCTTATTATTAGAGAGAAGGCTTGCATTAAGAAATATTCTATTATGCTGGAAAATGAAAATTCTTTCTTAAGGCAAAAAGCAAGCATAAAATGGGGGCTTCATTCTGATAAGGGATCTCAGTTCTTTCATTCAGTTATGAAAAACAAGAGACACCAAAATAGAATATTATCAATCTATGCTGATGATGGCTCCAGGATCTCTGATCTATCTGAAATCACTGATGAGCTCATTGAGTTCTACAAGAAGTTGCTGGGTACTGCTAAAGTTAATACAAGTGCTGATCCTAACATAATTTCAAATGGGCCCATTCTAACCTCTGAGCAAAAGCATGACCTGATTTCCCCTGTCTCTAGGGAAGAGATCAAACAAGCTCTTTTTTCGATGCCTGATCACAAGGCTCCTGGACCTGATGGTTTCAATGCCTTCTTCTACAAAGCTGCATGGTCTGTAATCAAGGAGGATCTTTATCTTGCAGTTGAGGAGTTCTTCCAATCAGGTACTCTCTTGGGTTCTCTTAATGCTACATCTATTACCCTTGTGCCTAAAGTCCTTAATCCTATCTCGGCCACTGATTATCGCCCAATTTCCTGCTGCAATGTTATCTACAAAATCATATCTAAAGTCATTGCCACCAGGGTTAAGAAATTTATGGGTTACCTTGTCAATGATGCACAATGTGCTTTTGTAAGTGGGAGACTTATTTCAAGTAATTTTTTACTTGCACATGAGTTATTCAAGCACTATGGGAGAAAAAATAATTCCCCTAGAGCTATTCTAAATGTTGACCTGAGGAAGGCTTTTGACACAATTGATTGAGATTTCATAAGGAATATGTTGATTGGTTTGAACTTTCCTAACAATATGGTCCGCTGGATCATGGAATGCATAACTACCCCCCAAATTTTCTTTAGCTTTGAATGGTGGTCTTCACGGTTATTTTCATGGTGCAAGAGGCTTGAGGCAAGGGGACCCTCTCTCCCCCTATCTGTTTGTTATAGGGATGGAATATCTTTCCAGGAAACTCAACACTCTTAAGGATGATTCATCTTTCAAATATCACCCTAAGTGCTCTAGGTTGAAGATTAATCACCTGATTTTTGCTGATGATTTGTTGCTGTTATGTAAGGCTGACATGAGTTCTATTGCTAAAATCTTCACTTGTCTTCAAGAATTTGGACATGTTTCTGGGCTGGAAGCTAACTCAAGCAAATGTGCTGTGTACCTGAGTGGTGTATCTAACTATCTCAAAGATCAGATATGCAACCATCTCAAATTTCCTGAAGGAGTTCTGCCTATGAAATACCTGGGGCTTCCTCTGACTGCTAAAAAACTCTCATACACTGATTGCTCTAGTCTTATTGGTAAAATTTACAATCAGTTTCAAGCCTGGCAACAAAACAAATGCCTGACCTATGCTGGAAGACTTGAACTGATCAAGTCTGTTATTTTGGGCATTCAAACATATTGGCTAAGTAATTACATCCTCCCAATCAAAGCTTTGGAAAAGATTGATAGCTTGTGTTCTACCTTTCTATAGGGGCACAAATTTCACTTAGTAAACTGGGGTTCTGTTTGTCAAGGCAAAGAATATGGGGGTCTGGGTATTTTCTCTGCTAAATACTGGAACTATGCAGCTGCCACTAAGCTTTTGTGGCTGATTCATCTTAAAAAGGATCTCCTATGGATCAAGTGGGTACATGGAAATTATCTTCACAATCAAAATATTTGGACTGTTCAACCCAAGACAAATGACTCATGGATGTGGAGGCAACTCCTTAAAGTGAGGGATATGCTTGTGAGTAAATTTGGGAATGTTGTTACTGCTAAAATAGCAGATTGTTGCTCTGATGGCAAGATTCAGTTATCTGCAGTTTACAGAGCTCTTATACAACCTACTAATACAGTTGCTTGGGCTAAAACAGTTTGGGATGGCTTTCTATACCCTAAGCACTCCTTTGTGCTCTGGCTAGCTTGTCACTCTAGACTCCTTACCAAGGACAGACTGTGCAGAATGAACATTTTGAGCACAAATCAACTTCACTGTGTGCTGTGTGACAGTCACCAATTAGAGGCTAGAGATCATATCTTCTTTGAATGCCAATTTTCAGGGGAAGTATGGAACTTGGTGATGAGTTGGTTGGGATATAAATGGAGGTCCTGCACATGGGACTTGGTATTGCACTGGTACTCTCACAATTTAAAAGGAAAAAGCCCTATGAAGAAGATGAAAGGGATGTGCTTATCTGTTGCTGTATACATGATTTGGAGGGAGAGAAATCTAAGAATTTTTCAAGATAAGAAGAGGCTACCTGCTCAAGTTTTCAGAGATATAAAGCTTTTGATTTTTTGTAAAATTCTAAATGATAGTTCACATGTACATATGAAAGAACTACTTGATAGATTGTAATCTTTTCTTTTGTTCTCCAGGTTTCTGGAGCTTTGTTGACCTTATATGTTCAAATTTGGGAGATGAATAAAATTCACAGTTCATTGACCAAAAAAAAAAACCTTCATTATTCTTGAGGAAAAGTATAAAGATTAACATTTCACTTTAATACACATAGTGACATAGAAATTGCAAAATATCTCTACCAATAAAAATTATGCTCCTCATTAAAATCAAAGCTTCATGAAACACTATATCTGTTGACCATATTTTAAAAGTTGACAAGTACAACAAAATAATATAATATTCTAAGCTAACTTAAATTATCTTAATATCAAATTACTAAATAGAAAAGAAGACTACCTCCCCCCCACCCCCCACCCTTCCCCCCCCCCTACCCATACCCACACCCACACCCACACACACCCCTTCCCCTTCTCTTTTTGGTCTAAATGCCATTCTAAGCCTTGTACAACTTATTTAGCCATGGGTGCAAAACTCTTTCATAAAACAATGTAAATTTGTAAATTAACTTGCTGTAAATTTAGGTAAACGATTCAAAATGAAGAGGGCTACTCACATGGCTTCCAGTTCCAATGCTAGTTTTCGCTTTATCCGATGGGTAACTCGTAACATGTCTTTTGACATGATTTTGAAGAGTTTTTGCATGTATTAAATCATTTTTAGTAGTTCTGCGAATAAGAACCGTTCCATGTGGACAAGTGGTGTTCTTGAGCAAATTTGAATTAATGGTCATACCTTCTGGAAAACTGCTAGGTCTCATCTGCATTAAATAATTCCTTCTGTTAGTTAACTTATTGAATAAAGAGAAATAAAAATGTCAAACTATTTTAAATAAAATGAGACACTAATAGATTTATTTCAGTAAAGATTATATATGTTTAAGTAACAAAGCTTTTCTCCTTGTTTTCCTAATATTTGTGAGTAAAAATTGTTCAACTTTAGCCAATTCCTAAACTAATTTCATAATAAAAGTATAGGGTAAATAAGTTTATAGCAATGTGACATTGGACAATTTATACTTTTGCTACTTTCTAATTATAATCATAAATAAAACCCAATTCAGAAATATTCTACACCAGCTTCATAATATGTTACTCAAAAATATAAACAAAGAATCTATAAATGTGACTTATTTTTTATATAAATCAAGATTACAAATCTATAACTGCTTCTCTTTTTTGGTACGATATCATGTAACCTTTTTTTAGATAATAGAGTAAATTACACTTGAATACCCTAAGGCCCCGTTTGGTACGCGGGAATGAGGTGGAATGGAATGCCTTTCTCACTTCTCATTCCCACATACCAAACAAAACTTTGTTTTAGATGTTGGATTGACCATTCTCATAGAATGGCCATTCCCACTTTTTGTGGGAATGAGCATTCCAAGTGAGAAGATAGGGAATGATCATTCCCATTCAAGGGGAGAATCAAATTAGTTAGGTTTTTTTTAATTATACCCCTATTAATAATAAGAATCAATTTAAAAATCATGGCTTTTGACTACGTATTCTCATTTTCTCTCAACTACTAATTATATTCGAACAATAGGAATTTTTTGCGGGGTAGGGATTAAAACTGGTGGTACATATTTTAGTAGCATATTAAAACTAGCGGTACATATTTCATTAGCCTATTATATCACAATTGCTCAACATAGGAGCAACAAAATTTAATATAAAAACAGATGCAACTGAAACTATATATTATTTTCCAATTGAAATTCTTTCATGTCAATATTTTTTTTGGTCAATTAAATTTTATTGTTTATTCACCAATGTTTAAAGTCTGTTATTTTCACCAGCATATTATATTCTTTTTGAACTTTTGCTATTGTTTTTCCACCATAGAGAACTATATGTACCAATTACGTACATGTTTGAATGTGGTTCATGGACAACAATAAATCTAACTTTTGATTAAAAAATATTTGACCCAATATTTATGAAAATAGGAAACCCTCGCTGAGAAATTGGCCAAAATATTAAAATTATCAAAACCATATCATGTCTAGACTATATATAGAGGTATAAGGGCATTATTATAACACATACCTAGATTAATATAACATATGTAGAAATAGGGAGAATTGTTTAAAAATTATAAACGAAACATAAACCTGATCTATAACATGCGCTTTAGTATAACACATACCTAGATTAATATAACATATGCATAAATTAAATTTTTGTTATTATGATTAATGTTTATTTTTATCTTATTAAAATTCTATGTTGTTATAAGGGCATTATTAGAAAATGAGATTCCATTCTTACTTGTGAACTAGTGATACCAAACATGGGAATGAGAATTAGATTTTCATTCTAGCTTCATTCTACAAACACACCCAAACAAGAGAATGTTTATGACCATTCCATTCTCACGTCCATTCCATTCCATTCCTTCTTCCATTCCATTCTCACTTGACTTTATTCCCACATACCAAACGAGGCGTAAGGTTTTCCTCAAATTTCCCTTAATTATTCAAAGGTTTAAAACTCTTCAGATAAATGCCTAGGGTTTCTCAACATTAAAAAAGTAACCCATCGTTAAGAAAAAGTGTAAATGATAGAAATGTCCCCACCCCACTTTAATACACCTACTATAGCGTGCTAAAACCTAAAATTAATAGAACTCTTCTAAACTCTCCCAAATTCTTTTAAAATTATCCAAAATTCCCCCAAATTGACTACAGGTTAGGGTATTTTTTATCTCAAACTGAAAACGTAAAGCGGATTTTAATTTTGGATCATGAAGAGGTGATTTTTTTTAGAAAACTTGTGCTAATCATATGATTTAGGGTTTGACTATTTGAGGTGCTTTCACTTGATGCGACGTTTCACCCAAAAATTTAGTCTAGTCTTGAGAAAATGCTCGACTAGTTGAATGTTCTTCCAAATTGGAGTCAACTAGTGCATGAATTTACAGAGACCTGTTTTAGAAGAAGAGATTAAAGCGGCTGTCTTCTCAATGTCAGATAATAAGTCTCCTGGTTCTGATGGATATGGTGCTTTCTTCTTCAAATCAACTTGGTCGATTATAGGAAATGAAGTCACTCAAGCTTTGGAGGAATTTTTCTCTTCTGGAAAACTTTTGGGCACGATAAACACTACCTCAATTACACTTATACCAAAGGTACAATGCCCTAAAACACCTTCTGATTTCAGACCTATATCATGCTATAACAGTCTTTATAAGTTCATTTCTAAAATTCTGGCTCATAAAGTTAAATCAGTCTTGGGGTTCCTAGTTAATGAGGCTCAAAGTGCTTTTATTAAGGGTAGGCAAATAACAAGTAACACCCTTTTAGCCCATGAGCTTGTCAAAAGCTATAGCAGAAGGAATATTTCTCCCAGAATCATGTTGAACATTGATATTAAGAAGGCTTTTGATACCATAAGTTGAAAATTTCTGCATGAAATGCTTAAAGGACTTGTGTTTCCAAAGAAATTAATTGACTGGATCATGATATGTATATCAACTTTGAAATTCTCTATTTCCCTAAATGGATCTCTACATGGTTATTTTAAAGGGGAAAGAGGATTGAGATAGGGTGACCCGCTCTCCCCTTATCTTTTCATATTGGGTATGGAATATTTGTCAAGAAGTTTAGACCTTCTGAAGCTGGATAATCAGTTTAAATATCATCCTAAATATGCTAAAATGAAGATATCTCACCTTATCTTTGCTGATGATTTATTGCTCTTTAGTAAAGGAGACCTATATTCAGTAATGAGACTTTATCAGTGTGTCACTGACTTTGGCGATATAACTAGTCTTGAAGTTAACAAAAATAAATCACCAATTTTCTTTGGAGGGGTTGAAGAATCTGTTAAAAGTGCAATCAAAAATAATCTTTGTCTCCTAGATGGCAGTTTCCCTATCAGATACTTGGGGATTCCTCTTGTCTGCAAAAGTCTGTCTTATGAAAACTGTAATACTCTCATCAGTAAGATATCAAACCAAATTCATGTATGGAAAAAACACAGAGAGCTAACTTATGCTGGAAGAGTACAGGTTATTAAGAGCGTGATTATAGGAGTTCAGGTGTTTTGGATATCTAATTATGTCTTGCCAGCTAAAGTAACTCAGAAAATGGATGAAATCTGCAAGAATTTTTTGTGGGGTTCTAAAATTCCACTAGTCTCCTGGGATAGTGTTTGCCTGAGCAAAAAACAGGGAGGGCTTAGGATATTCTCGGCTTCAAGCTGGAATTTAGCAGCAGCTCTAAAAAACATTTGGCATATTCATGTAAACAAGGAAATTATGTGGATCAAATGGATACATGGGAATTACCTGAAGCAAAGAGATATTTGGCATGTTGCAGCAAGACCTGGGGACTCTTGGATGTGGAAACAACTATTAAAAGCAAGAGACAAAGCATTGCATTCCTTTGGTGAAGTTTATAATTTGATTCAGTTGATAGGCACTTGTTGCAGAGGATCTAAATTGAAGATATCTACTTTATACCATGCAATTATCCCAGTAGGCACTAATGTTTCGTGGCTTAATATGGTGTGGGATGGAATGTGTTATCCAAAGCACTCCTTCATCAGTTGGTTGGAAGTTAAAAATAGACTAAATACCCAGGACAGATTGTTACGCAAGGGTATAATAAACTCAAATCAATGCACTGTATGCCATGGTGCTCATTTGTAATGCAGAAATCATCTTTTCTTTGAGTGTTCTTATTCTAGTGAAGTATGGAACTGTATCATGAGCTGGTTACAGTTTTCCTATAGGTCATGCAATTGGGATTTAATATTGGACTGGTATAGTTCAAGACTTAGTAGGAAGGGGATTAAGCAAAGTGTTAAAAGGATGGCTCTTTTGACCACCATATATTCAGTTTGGAACGAAAGGAATATTAGACTTTTTCAGAGGAAAAGGAGAACTGTTGAGCAACTGGTTAAATGTACCAAAGTAGATATCTTGACAATTCTTCATATCCCGGAAGAGAATAAAGGCTGGATTAGTTCTCTGTAACATGCACAGAGGTGGTGTGCATGTTTATCTGTTACAGAACTTCTGAGATGATGAAGTTACAGGGGTCTGGTACAAGAAAATTTGGTGCTATACTCAGCTAACAGTATATTGAATGCTCATATGTCCAGTGTCTGTTTTTAGACACTGGTTTTTAGTTACAGTTCAATTCTTTGAGCTTTAACTATAGATTTTGTTTTTGTTATCTCACATATATGTTGTTGAGAATCTTGATGTATACTAATTTCACACATTTAGTGATGAATAAAATTTTTCATTTACCAAAAAAAAAAAAACTAGTGCATGGATATGCCTTTTTGGCAATTCAAGAATATAAATGAGCGTCTTTTCAGAACTTGAAACTGGATTGATAATTTGAGACCATTTACAATTATAAATATTACAGAAAACTAATCCCAGTCTAGACCAAACAATTTGCATAAGTAGCCATAGTAGATTATATTTTAAAGCAAGTTCTTCTCTATTCTGAAGCATTACATTTTTTGGGTACAGATTCTACTAAAGACTATGAACATGGATCACTTGATTTCTCAAGTAACCAGTGAGGTAGAGAACGACTCATTAATCTGGCTAATGGTGAGGTAATAATAGCTCTAATTTTTCCTAAGTTCAAAATGCATGTTCTCCATTCTAATGCTTCTATTTTCCCTAAAGTTTAGTTCTACTTTTTTCTTTTTATTATTTATATACAAATAGGAACAGCTTTATGAATCTAGATAGTTCTGCTATCTATGAGAGAATGAGGCTTGAGGAGCTGTGAGGAAGGCAACACATTGTCGTGGATAGTGTGCAGTTATTCTGCCCTTTCTATGCTTGAGATCAGCTGGAGCAAGCACTTTGCCAATGAAGGAGCATGTAGAGCACAACGAATTGAAGGATTATATGCTCAATAGGTTCTCCGCCCTAAATACTCTGTGACTCCTGCTTTATAACTAAATAACCCTGCAGGGTATAGATATTATCGTACTTTTATAAGAGGTGGCGTCCTTATTTTTGGTTAATTCAATGTAATCCCAAGGTTTTTGCTAGTATTTTTAATTATTAGATATGTTTGGCTTAACTATATGTGCATAATCCAGGTGAATGTTTTCTTTATCCCTAACCTTGGCCATCATACATAAATAAGTTTTCTAGCATATTATTGCATAACAAAAATGCATACTTTCATAAAGTGTTCATATTTTTCTTTTTAATTATGTTTGTTATTGTGAATAAGATTTTTATTTATGCGTGTAGTATTTATGTAGAAAAGAATTTTAATCGCATTAAAGTTTTCTTAATAATAGCTTAAGGGAGAAATAAGCTTCATATAACACGACTGCTATAATTGATAATTTAAACCAACTATGATGGTGAAGAAGGCAACCTAGTTTGGGGAGAAATAATACTTAAATGAAATAAGGGTAGAGCTAGTAAATTAAATCAAGTATAAAGGTTATAGGAGAAATAAGATTCATATGGAAGAAGGGTAGAGTATGTAAATTAGATCAAGCGTAAGGTTAAAGAAGGAACTGAAATTACATGAGAAATGAGCTTTCTATGAAATAGAGATAGAGTTTGTGATTTAAGATAATTATAAAGGTAAAGGAGGAACAAAAACTAAATGAGGGCATGCTTCATATGAAATAAGTGTATAGTTTATAAATCAAATTTAGTATAAAGGTAAATGAGGGATGAAAGTATAGCACGTGTCATCCCAAAAAAGAATATTCCTGGATATGCTAAAGGTCATCTAACGGGGGATAGCTGTAGAAGTTCAGGCTCAGTTTCAGGTTTTCAGGTTGGGCGGTCGACCGGCCCGGTCGACCGCATTCGTGCACACAAGCCACTGTGCGTTTGGATCAGGGCCGGTCGACCGACCCGGTCGAC
>BQKN01066758.1:26235-38315 GCA_022839385.1 Asparagus kiusianus
TCTTTATCTTTCTTGGCGATTGGTTTGGTTTCTCGAGGCACAACAATAGCAACATAATGATTTGGAAACATTGGGCATTTAAATATTATCTAAAGAGTTTAGAACCTAAGATATTTAAGTGAAACTAGGTTTTATGCACTTGTAATGCATGTGGTTAAATATCATGATTAAATATTTTTAATTTATTTCCTTACTAAAATTTGTGGTTAAATATCATGCTAATTAATTGATAGACTTCAGAAAAAATCATTGACTAAAGGTTAATGCTAACTCTAGTATATTTTATATGATAAAAGCATCCACATAACCATATAAAAATATTAAAAAGAGTTCATGAAAATCCTTTCTAAAGATTCTTGGTTTTAATAAAAAAATCAAGCTATTTTATAAAGTATTAAGAAAATAAATCTTCTATTCTTTCTATTTTTTATTGAATTAAGATAAATCCTTCTCCACCTTTATCTTTTTCCTGAGAAATTCTAGAGTTGTATCTTCATTATCTATATTGATTGTGACATCAAGCTGGAGTTGTATTTCTTGTGTAATTATTTTTCCTTGATCTCATTCATGTTTTGTCTTCTCGTCATACTTCACAAAAAAGTTAAATGCATTTTTGATGTTCAACAAAAATTATAGAAATATAACTTTGATTATATTTTTTGTTTCAATGAGACTATATGTTAATTTCATATTTATAATAAAAAATTATTTCTAATTTATTTTTTAAAGAAGGTTAGGAGTTACATCTTTTTTTCTGTAATGAATTCTTCTTGTGTGCATCCAGTAAGAGTTTCTATTGCGTTAAATAATATTACTTTTACTCTATCTGTATCATTTTCCATAATGATCTAAACTAAATAACTGTATTTTTTTATTATCAAATTGGCTTAGATTATAATGTTAATATTTAATTTTGTTATTTCATGAATAAGGGATATTACTCAACATTGATACTACTTTATTAGTAATTCTGTGATATTTATCATTTGGACATTCTTATTAACATCTCTATCCAATCTTCTTGTTGTAGCCTTTGCAAGGTAGAACCACGGCTCAACTTTATTGTAAATAGTAGTTTTCTTTACATTATAGGTCCAATAGCGTGTCGTATATTGGTAGAGTATTTTTAAATTTAATTGTAAAAAATTTTACAGTAGGTATTATAAGATCATATCTCTTTGATATTATGATTATTGCATATATCAATAGTTTAAAATTGTATTATATTTGTAAAGAGCCTTGATAGATATGCTTCTATATTAGCAGCTTTTTCTGAATAAGCCATGCGTATTAGCTTTAAAGTATAATATTTTTTCTTTATTGTGTTATATGTATGTTTGCTTGGTTTACTTACCATTTTTTTATTTCTTTAGTAAGTTGTATCTTTGTGTTGGTATATATTGTTAACACAATTTACGATAACATGCATATTTTCCCTATAAATTTGAGACAGACATAATATGAATTTTATGTTGAGTGACCTTTACTAAAAATTTTAGTAGTAAAATACGTAACTTAATATTTAAAGATCTTGAAATCTAACAGTGCTATTATGTGCTTATATTTGATCGTGTCTTTAAAAACTAATCACTTACTGGTAGTCATATCCCCAAATAAATTTTCTTGTAGAGTCATACCACATATAGGAAAAAAAGAAAATATCAATTTTAATTTTTTTACTTACGCTATTGTAACTAATTATCATGTATATACCTTTTGTCCATTATAGTGATTTCTCTTATCTTATTTGGCTTATTATATCTCGCAACATAGTTGATCAATAATTTACTTTAGTTTCTATTGTAAGATATTTATATATAATTTTATATTAAGTTTATGATTCATTTAGTATTTCAAGAATAAAGTATGAAAATTTATAAAACAAACTAATTTTTCTTGTATCTTTCACGATGAATGCTGTTTTAAATTGGGACAAAATTATACCTTTCATCAATGTCAGTTCAAGCGATTCATGAATGTTTCCGTATTTTAGATTTATTTACTTCACTTCTCTATTTGAAATAAAAACAACTTGATATTTTTAAAGGATATCTCTAAACTTTTTGATAGTTTTTTCATGCAAAATTAATTGTATTTTTTCACTCTATAAATATTATCAACATCAGAGATGAATGTTTATACATTATAATTAATTAATGCTAACTTATTATATTATAATCTTTTATTAGTTTTATGCAATTTAGTCTTCTATCAATTAATGTTATTACTAAAATTATATGTATTTCCTTAAATTTATATAGTAACATTAATTTTTAATCTATCATATAACTACACACCTCTTTCTATTGGTCGATCAGAGCTACCACTTGCACCCTCCACCGCTAGTCAGCTGTCAATGTCAAGTAGACCATCCGACGATCGTCCGTTTGCTTGCTCTCCAAGTTTACCCTCGGCACATGTTCTATGTTGAAGTACGTGAACGCATGTGCCAAACTTTATTCCCTCCGGTGATAAGGCGAGCGAAGTGAGGGATCCTTTTTTGGTATCGGCATGCCAAGTTTCTACTTGTATTCCATGACTGGGAGCTTTCCCCCTTTACCCCTTTAAGGAAGGAACTTCTCCTGTACGGAGAGGAGGTTCACTTTTCCTTGGTTGAGGTTCAAATTTGACCCAGGCAGCAAAGAAAACTCTTTATCCAAGGGACTTCAAGGGGGAGTGGATTCCTTCCCTGGTTTCGAAATTTTTATTACTTAACTGGTTAGTTTTAATCTATCATAATTGTTATTTTTTTACTAGCGTCAACTTAGACTACTTTTAGATGCTGAAAAGGGATGATAAACTTTAAAATAAAAATTAAATTTATACATCTTAATGAAATAATATCAAATATTTACTCTTTTCTTTGCCAAATTTCAGCCTTTTGTGATTTTTAACTTTTGAGGGTGTGTTTTATAGTTTTTGAACTTTAATATTAATTTTTTAAAATTTTAAATTTTATGTTGGGTGCTTGTAATTTTTATGTTTAATGAGTTGGTAGTAAGTTTTCAAATGTTATGATGCGTCTTTCAACTCTAAAATTTTAAGCGTGTTTTTAACAATTACTAAAACTTTTAGTTGTTTTTTAATAAATTTAAATTTTTAGTAATCTGCTGATAATTTTTAGATTTGATGTCTTTCGGTTATAAGCTTTAAAATTTTAGGAATTTTATGATTTTTAAATTTTGAGGAAGTTTTTGTAGTTTATGTAACTTTGAGGTTATTTATTATAAATTTTAAGTTTTTAAGTGCCTAATGGTAATCCCTGAAATCTATCTATATTGTTTACAAGTTTTGAAGTCACTAAATTTAGGGTGCTTTTTTCTAATTTGAACTTTTGAGGTTGTATCTATAATTTTAGAAATATTAAGGGTGTACTTGTAATTTTTAAATTCCTTGGGGGCTATTTTTAATTTTTAGATTTCATGTTTGTTGTTTTAAGTTTTAAAAAGTCAAGGTGTTTAGGGTAAATTTGAACATTTAAAGATGTTTTGTGTAATTTTTAAATTAAATCTTAATTTTATTTTTTTAATTGCTGAGCTATAGGTAGTTCATGTGGGGTTAATATAGGATGTAATTAGTATTTAGATAGATTAAGATTTAAATAAATAAAAATTAAAATAATATTTCACATAGTTTGTTAATCTTTTTTTTTAATTGTTGAGCTATAAATAGTTCACATGAGATTAGATAAGATGTGATTAGAATTAGAATAGATTAAATTTAAATATAATATTCAAAATAGAGAAGGATAATATTGACCATAGAAAGATTTTTTTTGAACTCGTGCATTTAAAAGGAGTATGATTTGTGGGAAACCTTGAGTATTTAAGTGTAATTTACTGTAGATAATGTGCCATATTATGAATATATAAATGCTTCTCTTTTTTACAGTGGCATAACCGGATGATCAATGAAATTACTTTCAAGAACAACATGTTGTGTCTTATCAAGAAAATTGGTTGTCGTGAATAACATTCTATGCACTTTACATATTATGAATGTATAAAACTCTTACATACTATCCCTTATCAATTTTTGGCTACCTATTTATCCTGTCTAACACACAGTAACCAGAACACAGAATCAAACCTCCTCGTGGTAGGTACGCTATCCTAACATCCTTTATTTTAGTGAAAACATTTGAAAATCTCAATCAGATCATTATGTTGTCCAATTTATATATACTTTATTTGAAACTATTATCACATTTCTCCTTGATGGATTCCGACTCTCTCCAATTTTTCTTAGGAGTTAAATTACCTCTAACAAAAATGGTATTTTTTTGCAATATCAATACAAGGTCTCATCTAGTCTTCAAAATATCTTTTGAGTACCGGCTTGGAGACATGTTTAGCAAGTCCCTCTCTCAGCTTTATTACTAGCAAAACTAGTCCAATTTATGTGTCTTTTATGGAGTGCACATCATGCAGGAGACATATAAAGGATATTATTATAAATTAATTGAGTAAATCTATTTGCTAACAACTTCTCTTTTATTTATAACACTTATCTCTCTCTCTCTCTCTCTCTCACACACACTCTCTCTCTCTCTCTCTCTCTCTCTCTTTCTCTTGTTTATCTAATATACATGTGATTAACGGAAAACTTTTCAAAGTCTATAAAATATCCTTTATGCTTAACATATATAAATTAGTTATACTGTAAAAATTCAACTAGTAAATGATATAGCTTAAAGAATTTTCTGATTTCATACCTGAAGTTTGTGATATTTCAGAAGAGGATTATCAAACGCCGGTTGTTTGTAGATATCAATACAGTCATAAAAATATCCACTTTGAGACTACAAAATGTAAAAAAGTCTCCATCAGTAGTATAAAAATGAATTTCAGTTGGTAAATCATAAGAAAATAAATGAAGTTCTATTATATTTACATTTAAAATTGTATTATATTGACAAAATATTATATTTATACATAGGAACTGTCATCTATAGTTGTAACACTACACGAATTATTGTATTGTGGAAAATAAATTATGGTCCAAGCTGATATAAGGAACAACATTAATTTTTTCCAAAAGGATGAAAAACGGAAATCGATACAAACTCCATAGTCATAGGAGATAAAGAGTAAGGGACGCCTATAAAAGAGTATTATTAAGTAGCAAAAGGTAATTATTGTGCGCAACGGAAATTTCGACAGCACCTCTGGTGCACAACAAGAGAGTAAGATCACAACTAAAATTCCCGTCTCACCAAGGAAACAAGAACCAAAAGTGATATATCTCAACAAAGTGGGACATACACTCTTACTCTCATCAGTTCTATGACTGACTTGTCGAGGGAACCTAACAAGCTATTAGCGATCACAGCAAGATAAATGAATTTTACGTGGTTCGGCAAGTTGCCTACGTCCACGGGGTAAGGAGGGGGGAGTTTTTACTATTTGAGAGAAAGAAAATACAAATAGGATTTACAATCACACAAAGTCGCACAAACAGAAACCCTCAAACAATGTCTCATAATTTCTCTCTCAAAAAAGAATGCTAAAAACCCTCTCAAAGTCGGCATCGAAGATTGCTCAAAATCTCCTCTCAAAATCGGCTCACCTCTGCGTTTTTTTTTTCACCCAGCACACATTTTTCTCCCAAAACCACAATTTTTCCTCCCCAAACCCTAGGAACAAATTGTTCCTATTTATAGCCTGGATGTGGACACCGCATTAAAAACGCGTCTCGTGATTAATGCATCGTGGGGTGTGGCCCCCACGTCTTCCGCATTCACAATTCTCCACCTTGGTGAAGTTTCTCCCAAAACTGAGCTGACACTAAAAACTTCGAAATGTCCCACTTTTTGCATCCAGTACGAAGTAGAATAAATCCACAACAACAGACTCAATCCCCAACAAGTCAGGAACTTTGAGCGAGAGCTCAAACAATCTCCCCCATCAAAAACAACTAATCCAACCCGGGTGCATCTAAAGACTGCATATGTTTCCTCTTGCCCAAGGAATCAAGCCTCACGTAGTTCACCAAAATGACCTCCAAAGGCCTCAGTACAGAAGAATGTTCAAAAGCTCCAAACAATGTCCAAACTTAACACCTGAAACAACTTTGATCAATATATCCGCAGGGTTATCCTTTGTGTGGATCTTCTCCTATATGACATCACTGTTATCCAAAATATCATGAACAAAGTAGAATCTGACATCAATGTGCTTCGTGCACACATGATAAACCTGGTACTTTACCAAATAGATAGCCGACATGCTATCACAATACACCCGAATGGTCTCCTCTGTAATCTCCAAGTCCTCCAACAATCCACGCAACTACAAAGCCTCGTTCACAGCTTCAGTCACTACCATATACTCCGTCTTTGTAGTAGAGAGAGCCACTGTAGATTGAAGTGTACATCTCTAACATACTAGTGCTCTTGCTAATGTAAAAACATATCTTGAAGTAGACCGGCGCTTATCAAGATCCCCCGTATAATCTGAATCCACATAGCCAATACAATCCTGTCCTGTCTTCTCATTCTTCTGAAATACCAAACCAACATTCACGGTACCTTTGATATACCGTAGAATCCACTTCACAGCTCCCAATGACCCTTCCAGGGGTCGTGCATGTGCCTGGATACCATGCTTACAACCTGTGATAAATCTGGCCTCATACATACCATAGCATACATCAAGCTACCCACCACACTGGTATATGGAGCTTTCAATATATATTCTCTGTCCTTAACTGAAACATGTGACATCTTAGCTGAAAGCTTAAAGTAGGGAGTCAGCGGAGTACTCACTGCCTTTGTATTACAATCAAGCTGAATTTCTTCAATATCTTCTACAGATAACTCATCTATATAATCTTCAATCTCCCCGTTGCCCTGTCTTTCGATCTCCATACCCAATATCTTCTTCACCTCTCCAAGATGCTTCATCTCAAACTCGGATGACAGCTCCTTTTTTAACTTTTGAATAGCCGACGAATTCCTTGAGGCAATAAGCATATCATCAATATATAATAACAAATTGATGTACTCATAATCCTGTAGCTTGTGCATGTAAATACATGGGTCATATGGGCTTCTTGTGTACCCTCGGCCAATCATTAAGCTATCGAATCTCTTGTACCATTATCATGGCGATTGCTTTAATCCACAAAGAGACTGCTTCAGCTTGCACACTAATTTTTCTTTTCCTACAGCTTTAAACCCCATAGGTTATGTCATGTAGATCTCCTCATCTAAATCTCTATGTAGAAAGGTTATCTTCACATCCATCTGGACCAAATCCAAATCTAGCTGTGCCACCAATGCTAACAAAATCCTAATCGACGAATGCTTTACAACAGGTGAGAATACCTCGTTGTAATCAACACCCTTAAGCTTTGCATAACCCTTGGCAACTATTCCGACCTCGTACCGAATGTCCCCAATAGAATCTCTCTTTCTTTGCATACACCCACTTGCATCCAATAGCCGTATTACCCTTCGATAGCTTTGCAAGTTCCTAAGTGACGTTCTTCTAAAGAGAGTGTATCTCCTCCTCCATAGCTTCCCTCTACCTGATCGAATCAAAGCTAGACTCTGTCTCCTTGAATGTAGAAGGAACCAAATCATCAATGACCTCTACTGATAAGGCATATGCAACCATGACATCATTATATCAAGCTGGCCGATGAATCACTCTTCTGGGTCTGTCTGTTGTAATGGACTCCTGAACATAACCCAGCTTCTGAGTCTCACCATCAACTGTATCCTCTATCTTCCTGGCTCTCATCTCATCTCCTTCTAATGTCACCTCTATAGGAGCCTCAATAGATACAATGCTATCTGGAGTGGGTGGAGTCATATTATCCTCCACCTGCTGTGATATCCCACTTGTCTGGTCTCCTTCCACTAGCTGAGGGACTTGAGGCCTCATCATGTATGACTCATCGAATGTAACATCTCTGCTAATAACAATCTTTTTGTTATGTGGATCTCACAATTTGAAGCCTTTTACTCCTTTTCTAAAGTCCACAAAGACTGCTTTCTTTGCCCTCGAATTCAATTTACCATCACAGACATGGTAATAAGCTGGACACCCAAATATCCGAAGCGACTCATAGTCACTACCCACCGAACCATACCAATGCTCTATAGGAGTCTTTCCCTGTATCGCAGTGCACGTCAACCTATTCACAAGATGGCTCGCATAAACCAACGTCCGAGCCCAAAAGGATCTTGACAATCCATTTTGTGTCATCATATATTACACCTTCTCCAGCAAGGTAAGTTTCAACCTCTCAGCCATCCCGTTCTATTGTGGTGTCTCACGAACTATGAAGTGTCGTCTAATGTAGTGATCCCGACAAAACTGCAGAAACAGATCACTCTTATACTCTCCTCTATTATCCGAATGAAGATTATTCACCTTTCTACCTATCTGTAGCTTCACTTACTTCTTTCACTCCATAAAAATATCTAGGACCTCATGTTTATGCTTCATAGGGTATACCCAATTTCTCTTGGAATAATCATCAAAGAAAATAACAAAATAGTTAGCCCCACCAAGTGATATGTGCTTTGAAGGATCCTAAACATCTGTGTGAATGTAGTCCAATATACCTTACGTATTGTGAATAGTGATGCCAAACTTCACTCTCATCTTCTTCCCAAGTACACAATACTCACACAGCTCCATCTTGCAGGTCTTCACACCTTTCAATAGCCTATGTTTCATCAATGCCTGTAGGGACTTATCACCAGTGTGTCCTAAACGCATGTGCCATAAACTAGTAGTGTCCTCCTCTGTAGTGATAGAAGCAGCCATACCTCCTATAATTTTCTTGTCCTTTAAGTAGTATAGGTTATTTTTCCTGACACCTAGCATCACCATCATGGACCCCTTCATGACCTTTAGAGTTGCATTCTCCAAGATCACCCGATAGCCAGCTACCTCCAAAGTTCCAAGTGAAATAATGTTCTTCGTCAACTGTGACACGAATCTTACTTCCCTCAGCTCCCGAGTCACCCCGTAACATATGCAAATCCGTACTGTACTAATATCACCAATAGGACATACGTGATCATTACCAATAAGCACGACATCCCCTCTTTCCAACTCCTCAAAGCTGGAGAACCAATCCCTCATAGGGAAAATATGATATGTAGCACCAGAATCCATCATCCACTCCGTAGAGTCAGCGTAACAAACTGATGGTAATGCTAAGCATAAAAAGCCTGAAGCAACTGTATCTGGATTGTTGTCACTAGTCTTGACAATATTTACTTCCGAAGCTTGTACAACTTTTCCTTTATTCTTCTCGGCTTTATCTTTTAACTTTGGGCACTCGTTCTTCCAATGTCCTTCTTTACAAAAACAACACTGGTTCCTACCAACACTCTTATGGCCACCTCTATTCCTCGATTTGAGCGGTTAGACTGCTAACAGTTTGGAGTACGACCTCGAACTGCTAATACATCTCCTGATGCCTTCTCGGAGGGTTCGTTATCATTTTTCCTCAATTCATAATTTACCAAAGCTGGTCACCTCCTTATAACTAATAGTTATTCTACCATTGATCATAGTTAGGATGAAAGTACCATAATTATCCTCTAGCAACGAATACAAAAAGTAGCATGACCTTATCTTCATCCTCAACCATGATATCCACATTGGCCATATCTGAAAGAAACTTCGTAAAGTTATTTACATGCTCCCTAATGGAAACTCCCCTCTTCATCTTGTACTAGTAAAACCTCTTCTTCAAGTAAAGCCGATCCTCTATGCTTTTAGTAAGATACTTTTCATTGAGCGTTTCCTATAATTTCTTCGCTGACGTCTCGTTCATGACATCATAAATTAGATCCGGCGTTAAGCATGACCTAATAACTCTACAAGCCCTACTGTTCATCTTCTTCCAAACCTTGTCCTCCATATCATCTGGTTTCTCTTTCAAATTAAGAGAATCCTCCAAATTTTGTGCATCGAACGTATCCACACCTGGTACCTCCACAAACCAAAATTGGTCTTGCCGTCGAACTTTGGAACATCAATCTTTGCATTATTAATACTTAAACTTTGTATCGCTTTCGTAAGAGATGATCCTGATGTGCTTATTTAACCCATGTTGTAGATGTAACTCTTCATATGAGAATCCTTCAGCGAATCCTTCGAACAAGTCCCAAGCCAAAACCTGTGCTCTGATACCACTTGTTGTGCGTAACGAAAATTTTGGCAGCACCTCTAGTAAACAACAAGAGAGTAAGATCACAACTAAAATTCTCATCTTACTAAGGAAACAAGAACCGAAAGTGATATATCTCAACAAAGTGGGATATACACTCTTCCTCTCATCAGTTCTAGGACTGACTTGTCGATGGAACCTAACAAGCTATTACAAATCACAACAAGACAAATGAATTTTATGTGGTTTGACAAGTTGCCTACATCTACAGGGCAATTGGTAAATATAAGAAAGTACATGAATCAATCTATAAATGATTTAAAATAATTGACAATTCTTGAAATAAATATTCATACATAGAAAAACAGAAGAATAGAAATATGGCAAGAGTACTTTAAAATATCATAGTTAAAAAATGTTTTATTTGTAAAAACAGTTAGAATTGGAATAATACTGGTAAGCATCATATATAATAAGTATAAAAGTAATTGCATTCAACAAAGATATAAAAAGCTTTAGAATTATAAAAGTAATTGCATTCAACAAATATATATTAAGATTTAGAATTTAAAACAAATTTTAAGAGACTTAGATAAATTGGTAAAAGCAATTATCCAAGGGGAGAAATTGCTTACAAATTGAAATGTCAATGGGCATATCGAGAAAGATAATAAGAACAAGAGAGAGCACATGAAGGTTGTGGATATATATAGAGAAGACAATGATATTGGAAATTTAATTTAAAGTTTACAATTTTATATTATAATAGTTCATACATATCTATAAAATAGATGAGAATTGAAAACCTACAAAAGTGGAAATTGTGAGCGCGAGACAGTGCCTTGGCACCTGCCGAGACACCCTGAGGTGTCTCGGGTGTCTCGAGGGGGGGTGTACCGAGACAGCGGGTATTTGGGCCCTTCCAGATCCATTTTGGGCTAGGATTTAGTACAAATAGGAAGCTTGTTTCCTAAGGTTTGTAGAGCGTTTTTCAGAGAAAAATGAGAGTTTTTCAGATCTAAAAAATGTGAGATCTTTAGGAGAGAAAAGATTGAGTGGTTGGAGAGATTTTACAAGAAAGATGCCATCTTCTTTTGGGTAAAAATCAAAGTTTCATCTTTGGGACGAACTTGTGGGTTGTATAAGTCGTCATTGTTCTCCATCATAGTGGAATCTCCCTTCATCCCTCCCCATGGACATAGGCAAGTTTGTCGAACCACATAAATCTCATCTTATTGTATTGGTTATTGCTTGTATTGGTTGGTGTTTGCGTCGGAAATTAATTTCTTCAAAGAATCCATTTACACCATTTATCAATTACAACAAATTTGAAGGAGTGAACCTATTTATAAGACTTCTCTTTACAAAATAAATAAATCAAAGACTTCCTAGAAACACACGCAGAAATTGTTTATTGATCACTGCTTAAGTAGGATCTTTACTTATGCCGGGGATGCATTAGCCCGTGGACCACCGATTCACAGATCTAGGTTGATCATGAAAAAGGTTCAGTGTTCTTGTTTCAGCGAGGTGAGATAAATACTCTTCTCGAGATCAAAATGATGTTTGAGCTCAAGGAAAGGGGTGAAGGCCTGCAGATCTCTCAAAATTCTTTCTTTATGCTCAGGAGTTCGCCAAGATCTCACCTCTCTCTGGAATTCGTAGCTCTTTACTCTGGAATTCGTAGCTCTTTACTCTGGATAATCCTCTCTGACTCTGATGATGACGTTCTTCATCTTCTCTTTACTTGAGCTGAGTTCGGGACCTTATAGGTGTTTTCGGGAAAAGTTGCTGTTTTCATTGCTTTGATATCTGTTACAACTTCAATCGTTACAACAGAATAAAATGAAAACAAATGATATTACAACTTTAACGAAAATAAACACGAGATCCCGATTTGGTTCGGTCTCGCTTGCGTGGGTTGTTGGCCTGTGACGGGGATG
>BQKN01066758.1:69549-91214 GCA_022839385.1 Asparagus kiusianus
TCAAATATTTCTCAAACTCCGGATCTTCCTCATCCTTCATACTCCATTTACTCTCAGCTCCTCCAAGATAAACATCAAGTAATATTATTAGAAATAAAAACAAAGAGATTGTTTTTCTCAAAGCTAAAGCCATGGATGAATATTGAAGCACAACTTATCTCTACATGTTCCCTCCTTTATATGATACTTGATTCTTAATTGGTAACAAAATTTTTATGATTATTTAGATTCATGAGTTGACTATTTCTAGAACTTATCCATTGGTGTGTGCATCCTATTAGAATCGACAGTATGCGAGCAAGCGGTTCTGGCCATTCGATGCAAAAAAGATGGGGGATGTTGGAATTTTACCCCCATTCGATGGTTAGAACTGTCTGCCTCTATGTTATCGGTTATGATAAGATGTGAAATCTATCTAGTGGATGGTTTTGATAAGATACGCGATCTAATCGTTGCATGCTTCAGCTTTAATTACTTTCTATAGCTGGGGGGAGGCGGGAATCTGTTTCAATTTCAACTATCGTTTAGCTTCTTTCAATATATAACTCTCAAATCATTGATATCTTTAAAATTCCCCCCAAAATTATGTAATTCTAAAAATTTCCCTTAAATTATTTTCTTTCAATTACATTATTTTCTTTCAAAACTTCAGTCCACCTAAACTTGTATTAAAATCTTAATACTTTATAGGGTTAAATTACTATTTATCCCTAGTTTAATTAATTCTCTTTAGAAAATCCAATAATGCTCTTTAAAAAGCCATACCCTTTTTGGAAATAATGCTCTTCTCTAATTATGTTTGGAGATTATTTCCTACCAAAAATAATTTAAAATATATATTGGATGGAAAATAATAACTACAGCACCCTCTCCTATACTAATTTTACAATACAAGACAAAATTGTTGTTCCCCTGATGACTTGTCAATTTTCAAAAAATTTAAAGAGAATTGGGGAAAACACATTTCCCTCTTGTAGTGGAGTGTATAATCTAGGCATAATGTAGTTATCACGACTTATATTGCTTACACATAGGGGCTGTTTGGTTGCACACTTTTTGAGAAAACTTTTCTCAAAACATCTGACAATGGCAAATTTGTAATTAAAAGTTTTCCAGAGATTTCTGTAAATTGTGTTTGGTTCAACAAAAAATTTACAGAAATATTTTCTATAAAATATCAAAACCTACCAAATTTTACAAAAAACAATTTCCTCTCAAAATGAGAGGAAATCACCAGAAATCTGATACATACCATATTTAATTAAAAACCTACCAAATCTTGTTATTTCTATAAAGTTATGAGCCATTTTTTTGTTTTGAACCAAACAAGCAAAGTACAAAAAATAAGAAAATTAGTACCTTTTGATTTCTCAAAATTTTTCCTATAATTTTTTTAAGAAATACATGGAAATCATATTTTAGGTGGAAAACATTTCCTATAATTTCTAGAAATTGAACCAAACACCCCCATAGACTATAATAGTTGTTAGTTTTATGTAAATTCTTTTATATCCATATTTACTTAAATTTATGTAAAACCACCTTTCCTATTATATTTTTGCTTTATTGGTTTCGAATTATTTCCTCTCTATTTATGCCTAAATGTATTCATGTATTTATTCTTAATCCAAGAAAATGACATCAGCATCCGTGTTGAAAAAGTAAGTTACAACAAAGGAAAAATAAAGAGGCTTTTGGATACCAATTTGAATTCTCTCTACTATAAAAAGTTAATAGAGAGACTACTACTTTTAGTGCTAATCATTGATTATCTAGTGCATGATTATAATACATTCTAAATCTAACACTCACCTTACCCTGTGTATTGTACTCATTCTTAATTTATACTTAAAAATAATCATAACCATCCACTATATAGTCAATGGTTGTGATTATATAGTGGTCCGTACTACTTTTTTAATAATGGAGAGGCTCCAAATCCTTATGAATACTTATGCAAGGGGATCATTTAAGCATGAAAGTTAACAAGGGAGGAGGGGGATCCGGGATGTGGTGGAAAATATAGAGAAGCTTCTCTGAACCAATGGAAGGGGACTTCATTTTCTTATTTACTACTATTTTATCCCGTGCTAAGCACGGTTTTACTGTAATTTACTAAAATTTTATTTGTGTTTTAATCACTCATCTACCAAAAGACTATAAAAATATAGTAACATATCCCCTTTTTAAGGCACAGAGATACGTGCCTAATTGAGGCATGAAAATACATCCCAACTTGACACATGATAATGTTCAACTTATGTAATTAGTTGTGTAAAAATTATTCTAATTTTGCTATTATTAAAACCATGTTGTATGAAAAAACTATGTGAAAATTTCATGGTAGATTTGAAATAATAACTATAACAACTTAAAAGTTAGCATTACTTAACCCAATTTTTTCATATGAAATGAATGTGAATGTGGGGCGTGGGGGGAACACACGGTTTTCGTTTCTGCGTGGGAGGCTATGTGTGTGGGGGCCACACCCACGTTCTCCATCTCGCGGCAAGTGTGAACGCGGTTTCTGGACAAGGTGATGGCCCACCCGATTGAGGTTTATAAATACAAACGTTTTTTTCTTAGGGTTGTGTGCAAGCAGGGGCAAATCGTAGAGGAGAAAGCGGCGTGAATAGAAAAACCGTAGAGGAGAAAGATGGTTTTTGACGGCTATTTTTTTAAGAAGAAAAATAGGGATTTGTTTGATGGTTTTATTTGTGAGACTTTGTGTAATTGTAAACCCTATTTGTATTCTTTTTCACTCTAATAGTAGATCCCCCCTCATTGCCCCGTGGACGTAGGTAACTTGCCAAACCACGTAAAAATAGTTTGTCTTGCTGTGATTTGTAATAACTTGTTAGCTTCCCTCGATAAGTCAGTCCTAGAACTGATGAGAGGAAGAGTGTATATCTTATTTTGTTGAGATATATCATTGTTGATTCTTGTTTTCTTTATGAAACAATGATTTAGTTAGGATCTTACTCTCTTGTTGTGCACCGGAGGTGCTGTCAAAAGTTTCGTTGGGCACAACAAGTGGTATCAGAGCCTAGGTTTTGGCTTAGGGCTTGTTCTAAGGATTCGCTAAAGGATTCTTATCTAAAGAGTTAGATCTACAACATGGCTGAAACAAACATATCGGGATCGTCTCTTTCAAAGATGATACAGAGTCTGAGCATCAGTAATACAAAGATTGATGTTCAGAAGTTCGATGGCAAGATTTAATTTTGGTTTGTGGAGGTGTCAGGTGATAGATGCCTTGGATGCATAGAATTTGGAAGAGACTCTTAAATTACAAGAGAAACCCGAAGACATGGAGGACAAGGTTTGGAAGAAGATGAACTGTAGGGCTTGTGGAGTTATTCTGTTATTCTTGACACCGAATCTTATTTATGATGTTATGAACGAGATGTCGGTGAAGAGATTGTGGGACACGCTCAATGAGAAATATCTTACTAAGAGCATTGAGAATCGGCTTCACATGAAGAAGAGGTTTTACTAGTTCAAGATGAAGAGGGGAGTTACCATTAGGGAGCATGTAAACAGCTTCACGGAGCTACTTTCAGATATGACCAATGTAGACATCATGGTTGAGGATGAAGACAAGGCGATACTACTTTTGTATTTGTTACCGAAGGATGATTATGGTACGTTCGTTCTTACTATGATCAATGGAAGAACTACTATTAGTTATAAGGAGGTGACCTCAGTGTTGGTAAATTATGAGTTGAGGAAGAGTGATGGAGAACCCACCGAGAAGGCATTGATAGATGCATTACCAGCTCGAGGTCGTACTCCAAACCATTGGTAGTCCAACCGCTCAAAATCGAGGAATAAAGGTGGCCATAAGAGTGTTAGTAGGAACCAGTGTTAATTTTTTAAAGAAGAAGAACATTGGAAGAACGAGTGCCCAAAGTTAAAAGATAAAGACGAGAAGAATGAAGGGAAAGTTGTACAAACTTCAGAAGTGAATGTTGTCAAGGCTAGTGATGACAATTCAGATACAGATTCTTTAGACTTTTCATTCTCTGCATTATCGACAGTTTGTTATGCTGACTCCATGTAGTGGATGATGGATTCTGGTGCTATATACCATATTTGCCCTAGAAGAGATTGGTTCTCTAGCTTTGAGGAGTTGGAAAGAGGGGATGTCGTGCTTATGGTTAATGATCACGTATGCCCTATTGGTGGTATTGGTATAGTTCGGATCCACATGTGTGATGGTGTGACTCGTGAGCTAAAGGAAGTTAGGTTAATGCCGTAGTTGACGAAGAACATTATTTCACTTGAAACTTTGGAGGCAACTGGCTATCGGGTGATCTTGGAGAATGCAACTCTGAAGGTCACGAAGAGGTCCATGATGGTGATGCGAGGTGTTAGGAAAAACAACCTATACTACTTGAAGGACAAGACAGTTAGAGGGGGTCTGGCAGCTTCTATCACTACAGAGGAAGACACTACCAGTTTATGGCACATGCGTTTAGGACACACTGGTGATAAGTCCCTGCAGTCATTAGCAAAATAGGGGCTATTGAAAGGTGCGAAGACCTACAAGATGGAGTTATGTGAGCATTATGTACTTGGGAAGAAGACGGGAGTAAAGTTTGACACCGCTATTCACAAAACCCAAGGTATATTAGACTACATTCACATAGATATTTGGGGCCCTTTTAAGGACATATTACTTAGTGGGGCCAACTATTTTATCACTTTCATTAACGATTATTCTAGGAGAAATTGGGTATACCCTATGAAGCATAAACATGAGGCCCAAGATATTTTTGTGGAGTGGAAGAAGAAAATAGAGCTGCAGACAGGTAGAAAGATGAAGACTCTTTATTCGGACAATAGGGGAGAGTATAAGAGTGATCTGTTTTTGTAGTTTTATCGAGATAACGACATTAGGCAACACTTCACAAATTGTGAGACACCGTAACAGAACGATGTGGCTGAGAGGTTGAACCGTACCGTGCTAGAGAATGTGCGATGTATGATGACACAGAGTGGATAATCAAGATTGTTTTAGGCCGAGGCGTTGGTTTATACGAACCATCTCGTGAATAGGTTGTCGTACACTGCGATACAGGGGAAGACTCCTATAGAGCGTTGGTCTGGTTCGGTGGCTCGTGACTATGAGTCACTTCGGATATTTGGGTGTCCAGCTTATTACCATGTCAGTGATAGTAAATTGAATCCGAGGGAAAAGAAAGCAGTCTTTGTGGGCTTTAGAGAAGGAGTAAAAGGCTTCAAATTGTGGGATCCACAGCACAAGAAGATAGTTATTAGCAGAGATGTTACATTCGGCGAGGAATACATGATGAGGCCTCAATTCCCTTAGTAGGTGGAGGGAGGCTAGACAAGAGGGATATCGTAAAATCATCTTAGAATAACAAAAACATGATTTAATATTTAAAATAAATATACTACTAATAAATTTAGAAAAAACATTCTTTTTGATATTTTTATTAGATGTAGTTCTAGGTGTTGATAAGTTTGGAGTTTATTCAATAAATTGACTGTTACTCGTATCAACTTGTTCCAATTCGTGATCGTTTAACAATAGTAGATTATGTATTAGAATAAAAAACACATGATATAAAATTAAAGATCAAAGCTTAATTATTTGGAATATCAAAGCTTTACCTACACTAGAATGAATAAGGCATCCTAGATGGAATATCCTAGATAAAGGATTTAGGCATTCTAGGTGGAAATATTCTGTCTAGGATGATCCATCTAGAATGTAGATATCCTAGACAAAAATTTGCTTGGGATGAGCATTATTATTTATGTAATACCCACTAACTAATCCCCTTACCTAACCCATTGTCCCCCTCTTCCACTAATCTCCCCAACTTAACCTAAACTTTCCACTAAACCTACCTTCCACTAATCACACTTAACCACTAAACTCTCTCTTAAAAACCTCTTGCTCATGGGAAAGAAAAAGATTCTCATGGGGAGAGAGAGAGAGAGAGAGAGAGAGAGAGAAAGGGGAAAAAATAAAAAAAAAACAAAGAGAAGAAGAAGGAGAGAAGGCATCAGTTACAGTTTGACGAGAGAATGAGAAGGATATTTGATTTGAGAATTGTTTTTGGGATTGGTATTCAGAGCCATTACTAGGCAAATTGGCAAGCATTACCTTAACTCTTTTATTGATCGCCATACTTTTTCATAATCAACAAGCATATTTTGTCTTTCTTTTTGTTGAATTCTCTCTTTAATTCATATGACGATGTTATTGTAAGAATTTTTGTTGAATTTTGTTTGGGTCACATTTATTTTTCATATTTTTATGGAAGCTAAATGATGAACAATAATTCTGCCGGTAAACAGTAATTCCGATGGTGAACAGTAATTCCGATGGTGAATAGTACTTCCGTCGACGAATGTGTTGATACTAGTCATTTGTTGCTAATTTAACAATAATATATCATTCACTTAACAGAAAATATTTATTGAGGAATTTAACAGAAACCGACATTTAACTATTACATGCATCACCCTTGACATAAAAAATTGATGGTTTGTAGTGGTTAGTTGTATTTGACAATGACACAAAGTTTAGAGTTCGAATCCCAGAGCCATTCTTTTTTACATATATATATATTTTGGATTGGTTTGAACTCGAACCTGACCGGGTTTATATCCACTATTAAACCAGACCCGTTTGGGTCTAGAATACTCAATACTTAACCCAGTTGGGTCTATAACTCCTCGAACCCAAACCAGTTCAGACCAGACACAAACCCAGTCTGAACCAGACCAGAAACCCAGTCTGGACCTGACCCGGTCTGACTAAAACACTTCAGACCACACTGGACCATATTGAAGCAGAACAGAACCCACTTCAGGCCAGACCGGACCAAATTGAACCAGACCAGAACCCACTTCAGGCCAGACCATGCCAGATTGAACCAGACCAGAACCCACTTCAAGCCAGACTGGACCAGATTGAACCAGACCAGAACCCACTTCAGACAAGACCGGACCTGATTGAACCTGACCAGAACCCCTTACAGACCAGATCTGAACCCAAGCTGAACCAGACCAGGTCTAACTAAACCAGTTAAGACCAGACCCAATTTTATTGTAACCAGTCTTGAACCCAACCAAGCACAATTTAAGTCAAAACTCTTGTCAACACTTACTTTAAGCCTTTGCAACGAAAGTATTGAGCTGCTATTTTTCCATCAAAACTCTCCCAATGCTGACCACTAGTTTCAATAACCTTACCAGGATTTAACACATCAACAAGACTTATGCTCATAATATTACAAACAATGCCTAGCTTCCCATTAACAGGAACAAATGCCGCACCCTTCAAAGAACAAGAACTTCCCAAAATGATAAAATCTTCCATCCATAAACTTGCTCCATGAATGACTCAGCTCATCATATACTCTTAATTTGCAACAATCTCTACAATCTAAAGCTTAAAGCTTTCTATTGAGCGAAATGATTGGATTTCTCCATCCAGTGACCATTCCATTGTTAACTATAGACCAACTATTTGTTTTAGGATCATAGAACTCATTTTTGACTTGTCTATGTGAGTCTAGCCCTTTCAATAACCACTTCTCATCATGGACAACTCCAACAAAGGGAGATTTCTCGATGATCATTTCAGCAGCAGTAGCCCACCTGTTCTTATTAGGATCATGACCCACGTATCTATAGCTTCCTTATTTGTTCTTTACATTGACTAAACATATTTGTACCTCTACTGAGTTCTCGTATGAAACCAAATTAAAATAATCGTAAAAATAACAATTGATAAATTATGCTTATATGCATGCTATGTGTAGAGCTTTTTATTGCTTGTTCATAGAATTTGGAGTTAATATTTAGTGATTCACAATTTGAGATACATGATATATATATGAGGGTTTTCTTGTATAGATTATGTACTCGACGTACTCATCTCGTCTTGTGGGTTTCTAAATCATAACTCCTTTTTTACAAGAGAGGATCTCTTTTAACTGTAGGATCACCTGGAATTCATGGGTCCTTAAGTATATTATCTGGTTAAGTCTTAGTATTGTAAGGAGGTCGTACTCAAATATGCGCTAACCTAGATGATATTTATCTCCTCCACATGGGACATATAAAAGGGGATTCGAGGATATGAAAAATTCTATAAACTCAATGACGTGCTATGATAAACTTGCTACACTAAATGAATGCTATCTGACTCTGTCAGTTTTCCAATAAGTGGAGAGTTCACGTTTTATGCGATATTGTGCCATAGGAACTCAAGTGCCTAAATGAGCAAGACTTGATAATGAAAATCACCTGAAATATCATGATTAGATTAAAAACTGGTTTATACCTATAGTATTTATCTTATTTGATTTTATGTTTGACATGCATGACTTTATAAAAAATTGTTGGTTGATCACCTACTTGTCATCCAATAAGAGAGACTGTGTATGAAGACGACTCCTGTTAAAAATATGATTTATAAGCGTGCTTTCATAGCATGATTGTGACCACAATATCGATATCCCGTTATGAGGTTTTTCCTTGGCTATTACTATTGTAGCATCGATTAGACGATGCACCCATCTTGCTTGGACATGTCCTGAATCATTTTTATTTTTCATAGTTTTCATGGAAGTCGTTCCACGGTAACTCTTTTGTTAGTTGTGACGCCTCTAGTTTCACACAAGACTGTAGTCCAAAATAAACCCAATAATGTCAAACCTGCCATGCACTCACACTTTGCAACAATAAGTTTTACTATCACAATAATATCTCTCTAGTGAATACAATAATAAATAAGTGTAGGTACAAAGCAGATAAAGATAAGAATGGAATGAACATGATAAAGGAAATGACAGAATCTAATAATAATATAATCATGTTCTAACTAAATAAAATGAAGTACAACTGATAAACTGAAACAAAGGTGAAGTATCTCAATACATAAGGTCAAGTGAAACAATACTAAGGCACTCAGCCTTTCCAAAATGAAATATAACTCTAATATCTGAAAACAAATAATAAACTATTGTGGAGCTCAAATAACTACTAATAATAAACAATGATGGAATCTAAGCTGAGTCTCCATCAACTTGCGACTCTCAGAACGCCTGGCTCGCTGCCCGAAAAGAGGGGAAACAACAATCATCAAAGCACTAGCGAGAACATCTCCACCACCCCGAGGGGGAAGAGAATTAGGAGTATATCAAAATACAAGTTAGTACACATATATAAAATCATCTACCCTGAACTAAGAGGAAACTAAGATTTAAAAATTCACAACATGTGAATTAGTATGTCGAGCGAAATAACCCAAACAAGGAAACCCTTATGTATATACAATGTCTCAAATTGTGAATCACTAAATCCCAACTCCAAAATCCTATGAATGAAAACAATAAATAATAAAGAACGACATGCTACCGAACCCCATCCAAAATAAATCATATCACAATGGCTCACACTACCCTCGGTTAGTTGGAGCAGCATCAAATAAAAATTCATCTTAGATATATCGTGTATAATATAACACAGCCTTATATTCTACTCTCAAAATAGGCAATATGGGAGCAAAACACAATCTCAATTACTCTGCGGAGGATAGGTATATCAGCCCAAACTTGGAAATCAATGATGACTTGGACACCCTGCATAGAGTAGGCATATCAACCTAACCCGGAAATAATGTGTCTCGAACACCCTATGAGAAATAGACATACCAGCCTTACCCGGGAACAATGATGCATCATAGAGTGTCGTCTAGCCACGATCTCATTTTGGGATATAAACTGATGCTCTTTGAGTGTAGTCCAGCCACAATCTCATTGCGGGAATACCGACTAACCCCACTCAAGCATCTATAACTAACATAAAATGTAACAAGTAATTATGATCGATTACACACCTCTAATAGCTCGTGCGAACATAAACCCAATACGTGTACTTCAGTGGCCAAGGACGTGCCTTGATGTTCAGACCTGAACTTCGTGTTCACAATCATCTCACATGTCAAAACAACCTGTTCATAAATTCACACAGACCAGTCAAATGGTTTATACCAATCGGTCGACCGGCTGCATGCACAAAGCATGCATATGCAAAATTGCCATGATCGGTCAACCGATGCTTGTGCTTCGATCGACCAACCTGAGAGGTCTTGCCCAATTTCCTAAGAACATCTGAAATTCTCAGAAAACCCGTTAAAATTAAAATTTTAATTAAATTTTCCCGAATGTAACTCATGTTTTAATGTTGATTTAATATGATTAGGGTTTATTTGCCTACATGAAAACACATATATAAATATTTGAGTAGTTTCTATTACCCCTAACATAATCATGTTCATAAGAATCATCGTGAAAAGCCATAAATCTCAACAAAATCCCATGTTAAACTTATTTCAGAACTTGAATCCAAATTAGAAAATCCGTTTTATGATTTTTTAAAACAAAAAGATCAAATCTTTGTATCTTATAGTTTAAAAGAGCAATCTTTATACTTACACTAGGTTTTAAAGTCCAATAAAACCAAGTAAAACTAAATAAAAAATTTATATAAAAATGAGGATGGGATTGGAGGAGATGTAACTTGCCTCAAAACTCATGATGAACTCCCAAACACGTGAGCAACACGATCCTCCTTCATCAAACGCCAATGATCTCGCCCTCATCTCGTAAAGCTCTTTAAAATCACCAAAATAAATTCTAGGGTTTGCTGTGGGGAGAGGGTGGCTATTGGGATGTGATAATATGATGAAAAAACAAAATTTCGGGTATATATACTCATATATACGGATTAACCCGAACCAAAATAATAAAAACCGAAAGCAAACTAGACTGGGATTTTGCCTCATGCCAGTCGATATATGGCTTGCCATCGGTCGACTGATAGGCCTCTATCGGTCAACTAATGGCTTGCCATCGGTCGATTGACTAGAGATGCATACTGTTGATAGGTTTGTGTGTGTTGTGCATGTTTACACTCCTAAACATGTATATATACGTACTTAATCGACCTCAAACCGATTACAACCATACTCATTAATCCCAGAATAGTACCAAACATGATAAAAAATATTTATTACAATTTATCACAATATATTCAAATTTACGGGGTTTTACATTCATCCCTCCTTAAAATAATTTCGTCCTCAAAATTCAACAATCGTATCTTAGAGATTAATAATATGAGAAAAACACGTTGAGGGGATAATCCAGACAAGGAACCCTCAATATATGCATCTCGTACCATTAATCTATAGATATGAATCACAAGTAAAATTTACACTTAACAATCTATAATGTAAATAATCCCACTTAACCACTAATTAAACGGAACTAATACGTCGGGCAAAAAATCCAAACAAGGAACCCCCCATGTATATACCCTGTGTTCCGAATGATTAGGAGCTAACTGTTAATACCCACATGTTTGCATCAAAAGTTGGTTTATTCATGAAATTCATTACAACTTCAATCGTTTACAATAGGTTCGAAAGAGTTAGTCTTTTTATAAAACTTTTCTTACATGAATAAAACAAAAATTTTAACTCTCTAGAAACACATGTAGAGGATGTTTATCACCTGCTACTTGCATGGGATTTTTGCCAGTACCGTGGTTTATCCGTAGACTACCGTGGATCAGATCTGGTTAATCGAATAAAAGATCAATGCTCTTGCTTCACAAAGAAAACAATCGCAGAAGTAAATAATCTCAATGAAGTAATATTACTACTCTTCTCGAGATCAAAACAAAGTCTAATCTCAAAGAATGATGAAACAAAACCTCAGATCCTTCGAATAGCTCCCTCTTCATGTTAGAGTTTGTCAAGATTTGCTAGCCCTCCTCTGAATTTCATGGTTCACTCTTCAATTTAACAGCACTTCTCCTCTAAATTCCAACCCCTTCCGTGTATAGGGCCTTAGGCTTGTATTTATAGGCATCGGTTACAACATTTTCGGATAAGAATTAATGATTTGGTCTTATCTTTAGTTAATAACCACTTAAACACATTTAGGGATGATATAAAAGCAGTTTGGGAGGTTTTGGAATGATCA
Organism: Asparagus kiusianus; assembly: GCA_022839385.1. Lineage (NCBI taxonomy): Eukaryota > Viridiplantae > Streptophyta > Magnoliopsida > Asparagales > Asparagaceae > Asparagus > Asparagus kiusianus. The sequence continues at coordinate 81,588 of BQKN01066758.1, forward strand.
AATCCTACAAAAACCGTCGAAATACGCGTTTCGAGCGTTTCTAGGTGCGAGCCACCCTAGGGTGGCTCGGCACTATGCGAGCCACCCTATGGTGGCTCGACCTTAATCGAGCCACCTTAGAGTGGCTCGGCCTTGGCCGAGACACGTTATAGTGGCTCGGCTTTAGTTGAGCCACCTTGCCTTGGTCAAGTCATTTTGATGTGACTCGGTTGCCAGGGGCTTCTCCAGACTTTTCAGTTTGGTTTTGTTCTGCCGTTTGGCGCATTTTGTTGTTCCGTTGACTCATACTCTTTGCTGACTTGCTTCATGCACTTGTTAGCTTCTCTAAGATATTAGATAATCTTATTTGACTCAGATGATGGCGTTCGTCTTGTTCGCTTCATCTCGAGCTATGTACAGGAACCTATAGGTAAATTTTAATGCCTACAATACCCCTTCAAAGTGTTTCAGTATTGTTATTTTATAGAAGAACCTGAAATACTTTGGATATGATAGGTCCAACCTTCAATCACTTTAGTATTTTTTTTAAAGATCGCATAAAAGGACTTATAAATGGCTTCAATTCTTAACTTCTTCAGCTTTCAGTCTATTCATTATTTTGTCGAATAACTAAAATTCTTTTGGTACTGCGTTTATCGTCTGACCGTTGTCGAAATCATGAACTGGCACAAGTGTTTGTTTCGAATTAGCTCGTGTCATTGAATCAACGTTGAACTAATTATCTTAGTTGGGTGTTTGTATCTGAATCACGATTGAACTCCCCGGGATTATCTTCTAACCTGAAAATCTCACTCTAAGTCTTATTTTTGTGAAGTCATGGATGCGTTGACCGATGTTGACTTTTATTTATAACACGTTGATCTGCGTTGACTTTTTATTTGTAATACATTAACCGACATTAACTTTCACTTGCAACAGGTTGACACAGTTTATACTCATACGTTAACTGGAGTCTACAGAGTTTAAGCTCTTGAGGAGTTAGAGTGGGGAGGACCAGTCTATACTCGTATACTCATAGGAGTTTCAGGAATTAGTTTAACCTCGTGTACCCGTTGGAGGTTCAAGGAGATGTAGTTTGGACTCATATACTCATCGGAGTGTCGTAGGCGTGCCAGAGAAACTCTTTGTGTGAGATGGTTTCTTTTGCCTCGCGTGAGCGAGACATGTACAACTATCTACGATGTTGCTATCGGACTGAATTTGTTTAAGTCCAAAACTTGCATCTGTTTGGGTAAAAAATTGGTTTTTTCATTTAGGTACTCATTACAACTTTAGTCGTTGCAATAAAAATACCAAAAATAGTCTTTTTATAAGACTTTTACACAATAAAAATACAATTCTCGTCAAACAGCACAGAGATCGTTTATCGGTCTTCTGCTTACGTGGGATCTTGGCCTGTGATGGGAACGTTGATATCCGTGGACCACCAAATGATCAGATCAGATCTGGAGCTTCATCGATTCGTAAAGGAATCAAGAAGCCAAAGCGCTTATCTCGGCAACAGCGAGATAATTGCTCTTCTTAAGATCACCGCAACGAGGTAATCTTAAGGGATGAACCGGGCTACAGATCTGACAAACTCCTCTTCTTTATGCCGAAGAATCTACTAAAGTCTCTTCCTCCTTTCTGAAATTTGTGGTTCTTCAGTCCTCAATCCGGTAGGGCTTCGCCAATGCTCGAGAATTCCATATCAGAAAAAATGAAGGCCCTGTAGTTGTATTTATAGACTTCAGGAGCCCTCTGTTCGGATAAGAACGACCGATTCTGTCTTATCTTCAATTGAAACCACTTAACCATGTTATCAGACCAGTTGGAGCAAATCTAGGTGGTTAACGATCAAAAAACCGCCGAAAATAACCAAAAAATCAGCGTTTTTTGTATTACAGACACTTCTGAGTGTCTTGGCCAAACCAAGACACTTGAGAGTGTCTCGGCATGGTCGAGACACTCAAGAGTGTCTCAGCCAAGCCGAGATACTTGGAAGGCCGAGACACTTATAAGTGTCTCGGCTTGGCCAAGATACTTATAAGTGTCTTGGCCAAGGCAAGACACCACAGGGTGTCTCAGTTTGGCTTTTTCTAGTTTTGGCCCGTTGAGTTTATTTCCACCGTAAATTCATCGTCTGGACTCGGAATTACGTGGTTCAATATGTGTTGGAAAGCCGATGAGGAGATCAACAGGCTCCTATGATTGAATCATATGTGGAGTAAATAAAACACGAGGGGTGCTCCATCTTTCTTAAACGACGCGGCGCTTCCGATCAGCTCTTGTTCCCATTACTCCGAAGTTTCGTTACTTCGTATGGTCCGTCGACTCACTTCATGTGTTTGTCATTGTCAAATGAGATCATGTGACTCGGATAGCGACGTTCATCATCTTCTCTTTGTCTTGAGCCGTGTACGGGGACCTATAGGTATTTTTTGACGCCTACAGATAACCCCTGCAAAGTGTTTCAGTCTCGTTTCTTTATTAGATGAGTCTGAAATACTTTGGATATGATCGGTCCAACCTTCAGTCGGTGTAAAAGGACCTGCTGTTAGCTTTGATTCTTGACTCCTTCGATTTTCAATCTATTCGATGTTTTAACGAATAGCTGAAGTTCTCCTAACACTGTGTTTATCGTCTGGTCGTCGTCGAAATCTTGAATCAAAACCGGTGAGTTGATTTTGGCTCGTATCGTCGAGTTAACTTTGAACCGACTATCTCCATCACGATATATTGACTCGTATTGACTTTCATTGTAACGCGTCGGCTGGCGTTGACCTAGGATTATACGTTGACCGGCGTTGACCTAGGGTTTTGAATCGTCCTGCGTTGACTTTCTCATTACAACGCGTTGACTGTTGTTAACCTAGGGTTATGCGTTGACTGACATTGACCTAGGGTTTCGGATCGCCCGGTGTTGATACAGTTTATACTCGTACGTTTGCTGGAGTATACACAGTTTAAGCTCTTAAGGTATTAGAGCATGGCATTCCTAAATGTCGGAGTTGCAGGACCAACTGTTAAAGCTTATTCATCTATAGATATGGATCTTATTCCGATGTTGTTGGATGTTCGAGTCATGAGACCAACTAATGGGGCTGATGCATCAATGACTCTCATATTCATAGGATTTTTGGCCACAACAAGCATCAGGGTAGGATTTATTCCGAACCACTATAAAATTCTCTTGTACTCTGTGTTTGTTGCTTATATGTGGTTGTTGCTTAATATTTCATATTTTTTGCTGTTTTGTTTTAATTTGTCCAAATATTTTGTGCAACCCTCTTTCGCCCCCTCTAAGCTTGCATCTCAGATCCCAAAGAAGAGGTTTGTAGGTAGAGTACCTAGAGAGTACTCTGTCATGTGTGAGAAAGAGTTTTGATGTCTCAGACCTCTTCTGTATAACGTGCAACCTTTCTTCTCACTAGTGAAACTTTATTTTCCACTACTTTGCCCAAAACCGTGTTAAATCTTGTGTGTTTTAGTTGGTTCACTCATATTTATTTTCTCTTCATGTTCGGGCAACTGCTTGAGTTCTTCCTTTCGGAAGCTTCTGCCCGTACTATCCGTAACAATTGTAGCATATCTTACTATGATATACATTTTGTTTGCGTCTGAAAATTGCATTATGTTTTTTTTTATCGTGCCATATTTATAGTAGTAGTACATCTTATTATAATATATTTGCTTACGTAAGCAATAGTTCATACGAGGATTCCACTAATAGTTGACGCTATTAGTATGCCAAACATGCGACTGGTATAAACACTTAGAGAAAAGAAAAAAACATAGAGAGAGAACAAAAGCAAATACATAGGAGCAATATCTTTTTATCCACTTCAAAACTTATCGTAACGAAAGTTACAAAACATACACGCATCACCGCCAATTCCAGTTCTTACATCAAATTTAAAGGAATTGAACGTTTAACGTCAAATTCTAAAGATTCATTTAACTTGCAACTCCAATTTGCTTTGAGGAACTGTGACAGCTGCGGTCGTCGGTAAGTCCATGGACCCATTATTCTTTCCGCTTTTATCTGAAGGTACCGTCAAGTGATCGGTGCCCTTTCCCCATATGAGCGAATAGAGGCCAGACACTATGACTACAGCACCAAGAATCCTACAAACAAAGAGAGACGTGAATTATGCGAACGATTTCATTTTATTCTGAAAAAAATGATGATAAAATTAGTCAGTGAACGTACGTACCTCCCCAGAGTGATTTCTTCTGCTAGAATAATGGAACCTAAGAGAGTTGTTACGATCATGCATAAGGGATTGAAAGAAGTCACAAAGACCGGCCCTCTCTCCTTCATAACTATCCCTTGCACATAATATGCAACCCCAGAACATATCACTCCCTACGTAACAATGACTGGCATCAGTTATAAACTAAAACTTACGCATAAATCTAACCGATTTTTTCGCAAAACTCCCGTGAACTTTATAAATCGTAGAAATTAAACCCTAAGGCACTTTTGAAATTACACAAAACTACTCAGAAATATCGGAGTTTCTTACAAACAACGTAAACGGTTTAGAGTAAAGAGTATAAACCTGTACTCACCCAAAAGGATCGTACAGAAGTTGTATTTATCAGAGAGGGAAAATTTTTACTTAAAGTAATTGTCACCAATCATGTCTACTTGTGTGAGACAAGTTCAGAAAGTTCTTTATCATTTACAACGTTCATGGGTGTTTAGTGAAATTTACGCGAAAACATTCTAAAGTGAAGTCCAAATCTTACCGAATAAATTACAGTGATGAGTCTCATATCAAAACCAATGGACCAAGGCTTTGCAGTCCAACCTTCCATTATGATTGTAACTGCACTGCTCAACACCGAGCCCGTAAAGCATATCAAGGTTGTTAAGGAGAGCTCTGCAGGATATGACTCCAAAGTATTTGCCTGCATACACGATAGATTAGTACAATATCTTAAAGTATACATTATTCTTTTTTATTTTCATCTTCAAGGAGTCGATTATTACTTGAACGATGAAGAATGCTGACCAAAATACACAGCTACCCAGTAGCATAATTGTTCCGCTAACCCAGTTGCCTCCACCATTGTTTGCTCCACTGGTGCTATGGTGAGTTCGACCTTTAGACCAGAAAAACTCTACAACCGGCCCATCGTAAAATATCATAAGTAAGGCACCAAGTACGCTCACGACAGTCCCGATGACCTTTGCTTGGCTTCGTCGCTGCTTAAGATTTACTTTCTCCATCCTGAAAATATCGAGAGAAAAAAATTCAACTTTTTTGTTGTTGTTTGGTTGCAAAGGCCTATGAAAGGAGGTTGACTAGAGAAATACCTTGACTCGTACTATATATTCAAAAGATTAACCTTAAATTAATTGAGTAATGAATCCAAATATAAATTTAGCCATATATTAATCAAACTATTCTGATAGATTCTACCTGAAAATTACGGCCATCACAAAAGTAATTGCAGGGATTGTGTTGAATAACGTGGAACCGAAGCCTGCAGAGGTGTTCTTCTGTCCCATGTAGCTAAGGTTTTGATCAAGAACGGGTCTGATAAACATGAAAACATCTAGCATAAGTGAATAAATAAATAATTTTCCTTGATTGAATATTTAAAAAATTAAATTGAAAATTGATGAATTTTTTGTAGGGGTAGGAAATCCATACTCAAGTAATCCTAATGTAATTATCTTGAGGAAGATACATAGTGTCATCTTTGGTCTTGTTTTCCTGTATGAGAGAAACCACGTTAGAATCTTGTTGGACACAAATTTTTAAGTAAAGTAGAGCTTTAAAAAAAATACTGCTTTGTGAGTCTAGATTTTGGCCCATGAAAGGGCCCTCAAATCTCCGGGGACATGTTACGGTATAAAATTATATATTTCGTATTTGTGGGTGTACCATTAGATTCATATATATTTATAGAGATTTGACTATGTTTTTCCGGGATAATCCCCCACTTAACACAATCCTCCTTATATTCTGACTTAAGATAGTGATAGGATAAACATTAAAGTGCAGAAGAATATGATAATGATTAATTAACTTCTGTACGTATGTGTATGTGTGGCTTAATTAAATGGAAACAATTGTGAGATATATACCTCTCAAACCACAAAGCAAAAGGGGCCATAACGGCAGCAGCTATCCCGTTACGGTACACAACCAACACGTAATGATTCATACCGCGCTTGAGCGAAGCAACTGCGATAGTATACATCCCTGCAAAACCAATCTGCAAGAAAATGACGAGGAGATAAGGTTTAACCTTGCTCATCACCCCACCAACCGACATTTTTCTTCAAATACTCTCTTAGCTCTCTTAATTAGATATGTTAATTTTCTTATTAAAGAACTTGATGAGGTTATTCAAGGACTGGTAGAAGGTTTATATAGGGTTGAAAACTTGCCGCCAACTTGTAGAATGAGCCAGCAATTATTACCACTGGAATGAGTCTTTTCCCATTATCCATAAAAATAAATCACAAAGTGTTCGTGGTTTTTAGCTTTCTTCAATGTACTATCTGACATGGTTTTTTAATGTCACGCCTGTGAGTAATTAATTAATGAGTAACTTTCACAAAGCCCCAGACTTTTGGGGTTTGACACAAAGACCCCTCCACTTTATGAGTTAGTGAAAAGCCACCTAAGCTTCCCAAAATTTATATAGCAAATCCCTTGAACAGTGAGAAAATCTAATGAAAAATGTTAACGGGTGGAATATATATATATTATATATATTTTCTCTTCATTCGAAGTTTTCATCACCAACTTTGATTTGTCATGACTCGACTCAACTCGAACTTGTTACAAATATCCCTTAATGCCGTCTATGAGATCTGTTTATGGATTAGTATGTTTTTGCAAGTCGATCAGGGGATTTTCTCTGATTTCTAAAGCTTAGAGGGGGTTTTTCTTAAATTTTCCCTTAACTTATTCCTAATGCATTTCCGTGTTGTATACCGCCCTCTAATGGGATGATGGTTAAGTGCATAATGATTCATTTCGGTGGAACTTCTCTGATTGCGAACATTAATGTTGGTGCGCTTGTATTAGGATGCCAATGACAATATAATTTCATAGTTCATAGCTTGTACGATAAAAGATATGATGACATCTTTACTTAAATCTCATCATAGGGACATGTTGGGGTTGAAACAACACGATAACCCGTGCCCTTTCGGATTTTGTGTCGAAAGTATAACAAGCAAGAAATCACAACAAATACAAAAAACTTGTAGGAAAGAATAAACAAGGAGAGAACACCAGATTTAACGAGGTTCGGCAAACGTGTCTACGTCCTTGGAAGCCACACCAGAAAATTCCTTTATGATTGAAGAAGATTACATTGCTCACGATAAGCTTCTCTCTCTCTCTCTCTCTCTCTCTCTCTCTCTCTCTCTCTCTCTAAGATCTCTAATCTCAAAGTTCTCTCAAAACCATCTCTTTCTCATGTACAATAAACCCTAAAAACGTTTCATGGTTTATATATAATCAGCTTAAAACATATTCCATCTCAAACCAGGAAAGCTCATATACCGCTATCAGTCGACTGGTACACATGCATTAGTCGACTGGTACACATGCAGATCCAAATGTAGCGATGCACCGCCTCAACATCAAACCGGACGCTAAACCTGTCAAGCAACAACAAAAAAAAGTTTTGTCCATAGGTTATGGAGGCGATTGAAGCCGAAGTTAAAAAGTTGATTGACTTAGGCTTAATTAGGGAGGAACAACATCCCGATTGGTTAGCAAATATTATCCCGGTCCTTAAAAAGAACGGAAAAATTATAATCTGCATTGATTTTAAAGATCTGAACACCGCCTGTCGAAAAGACGACTTCCCTCTTCGTATCACAGATATCATCATTGACAACACATGCATATTTGAGAGAATGTTATTCATGGATGGATTCTCGGATTACAATCAAATCAAGATGTACCCGAACAACAGAAAGCATGCTTCATTCCGGACGCCAGTCTGTATCTTCTGTTATATAGTTATGCCATTCGGTTTAAAGAATGCTGGTGCTACATACCAACGAGCCATGTCAAGGATTTTCCAAGAACACATTCGGAAGACCGTCAAATGCTATATCGATGACTTGATCATGAAAAGCCGCAGCAAGGGCAACCACATTAAAGACTTGAGGACAATGTTCGAGCTCATGAGGAGTTACCAATTGAAGATGAACCCTACCAAGTCTTCACTAGGATGTCCAGTGGCAAGTCCCTTGGATTCGTTGTCACCACAAAGGGTATCCACATCGATCCCGATAAAGTGAAAGCAATCCATGACCTACAACACCTGAGAAATCTCAAAGAACTCAGAGGATTGTAAGGGCGTTTGGCTTACATCTGTCTATGCATTTTAAATCTCTCCGGAAAGTGTCAACCATTCTACAAGCTCATGAAGAAGAGTGTATCATTTATCTGGGATGATGCTTGTCAGAAGGCATTCGAAGATATCAAGGCATATCTGTCAAATCCTCTTGTTCTCGTTGCACCGAAGTCAGTAAAACCACTCTTGATTTATGTCAAAGTGAAGCACTCGTTAAGTGCTTTACTTGCACATGACGATAACAACGGTGATGAGAAGGCAATTTATTACCTGAGTCAGACTTTAGTAGGCACTAAATCAATATCTAGAAAGAGTGTCTCACCTTGGTATTCGCAATTCAAAAAATGCGACACTACCTGGTTGGACAAACAATATATGTCATTTCAAATATCAATCCAATTCGAGTGTTCATGATGTAGCCGGCTTCCATGAATTGGCGGTTAGCGAGATGGTCCTTACTCTTATCCTTATATGATCTTCACTTCAAACAACAAAAGTCGGTCAAAGGACAAGCAATTTGTAATCTTCTAGTGGTTAATCCTACGAAGGATATGACCGGATTATATGTAGATTTGCTGGATGAAACCCATGAAGTCCATACTACCTCTCATTAATAAGTGTGGCAACTCTATTTCGACGGTGCTTCGCGAGCAACCAATATGGCAAGCACTCCTAGATGTTCTAAGAATTCTGCAGGAGTCGGAGTTGTTCTAGTTTCCCCAGAAAAACATGTTATACCTCGAGCCTATTCCTTGAGCGGGTCATGCTCCAACAATGAGGCTGAATACATCGCGTTGCACATTAAACTCAGTTTTAGGAAAGAGCCAGGGATCGAGTATCTCGAAGCTTTCGGTGATTTTCAAATGATAGTCAACCAAGTTCGAGGAGAGTACGAGGTTAGGAATCAAGACCTACTCCTTTGAAGAATTCTTTATCGAGTACATCCCGCGCCTTCAAAATGTTTATGCAGATGCACTGGTGGCACTGCCAGTATCTTTGGCACAACCTCTTGAAACAGAATAGTTGGTCACCATGAGGACTTACTAACTTTTCATACCGGACTACGCCTTGGACATCAAAGAGGCACATGTAGCCAGAATTGAACTCGAACCTCAAGACTAACATTTCCCCATCATTGATTATGTATTGCATGGTATACTTACCAGAAGACATAAAAGAAAGAGACTCGGTCCAGCGAAGAGCACCGAGATTCTACCACAACGCAACGACTCAGACATTCTATCACCGTGTGTATGATGTGTAGTAACCCAACTAATTAGTGCCTTAAAAACTTGGTTAATAATT
>BQKN01066758.1:101214-118851 GCA_022839385.1 Asparagus kiusianus
ATGAGAAAGGAAATATATTTGTTGTGTTCTTTCTTTTAAATGACAATATTACGATATTTGGATCGAAACTTGCTATCTGTGAATTTCTCATGTAAACTTAAAATTTGTTAATTTCTGAGAACTATTCTTATGACTATTTTGTTAGTTATCTAGGAACTCTAGTAGGAAGTGTTCTCACTGAGCGTTAGCTCACCCCGTTGTTTTTAATTTTTCCTTTCAAATCCGGCGTAGCTTCATAGTAGCCGAACTTTTGGTTTGAACTTTTGGCTGAGAGGCGTTATATTAGAGAGCCTCTTCATGTTGGTGTTACCTTCAGTACATTTTGTTTTGTTTTGTAAAAATACTTATAACGGTGAGCTTGTGGGCTGTAAGTATCGATCATATATACAGTTGCTCTGACTTCTATCATTAGCAGGTTTATGAATATTGAAATAAACAATGTGATATGAATTGCCAGGCTTGACTCGTGCATAAGACTTGTCTCATGCACGGGTCGCTACTGTCGTGTACCCCGTATTTTATGAATTTCCGCTGCAGAGATTTCGGGGCGTGACATGATGACTTGCTACTTCGATGTCTATTGATCAAATAAGCAGAGGAGGCTCTCAAAGAAGCACATCAACCCCCAGAGCATTTACATCCTTCGGTAACATCATGGACATTCAAGACATGGGGAATGGACATCGTTGGTCCTATCTTCCCTTTGTTAGCTAATGATGATCGATTTATTTTAGCAATCACCGACTACTTCTCCAAGTGGGTCGAAGCAACTCCACTCAAAGAAGTAAAGATGAGTGACGTCGTCGAATTTATCAAACACTATATTATCAACCGATACAGTGTTCCAAGGTGAATCGTGCATGACAATGGCCCTTAATTTGTCAGCAACACCTTCATCAAATTCTGTGAAAAGTTCAAAATTCAAGACATCTCATCGGCGGCCTGCAATCCCACTACAAATGGTCTGCTGAAGCCTTCAACAAGACCATCATCAAGATCCTGTCGAAGCACGTAAGAACAAACAAATGAGATTGGGATGATAAACTTTGCGAAGCTCTCTAGGCCTATCGCACCACAGTCCGTACGCCCACTGGAGCAACTCTGTATTCTCTAGTATATGGATACGAGACTGTCCTCCTGTTGGAGATCCAAATTCAATCTCTCCATATTGCTCTCGTAACAGGGATGACAATGGAGGAACAACATCTGAAACATCTCGAAGAACTAGAGATGTTAGATGAGAAATGCCTGGAAGCTTAGCAAAAAATTGAGTTGTACCAAGCCAGAATCTATATGGACTTCGACAAGAAAGTCTAACAACGCGCCTTTAAGGAAGGAGACTTGGTTCTTGCCGTTCAGTAACCAATGATACTCAATTCTAAGAAGAAAAACAAGTTCTAACCTAAATAGGAAGGGTCATTTGTAGTGGAGACGGTCTACTCAAACGGTGCATATCGGTTAGTCACCCAAGACAGTGACAAAATCATGATGCTAATATATGAGAAGTTCCTAAAAAAGTACTATCCCTAGTACACTCAGGATAACCTATTTGACATGCACAACTTAAGTTGTTGTACAGTATTACCCCCAACGAGAAGTTCCTTGAGAATACTACGCATGGTATTCTTAAGGATAACCCAAGATCAAAAGATTATTCAAGATGAAAACCAACAATCTGAATAATTTATTCTTAATCATTATAAAAATGATTAATATTCCCCTACTGTGGCGATTTAATCATTACCAAGATGATTAAAACCATCCCACTATAACTTTAAATTCCTTCAAGGATGAAGCACTTCCCATCTGGTTCAATCCATTTAGGAACAAGTTGCCGAAACCCTCCGTGGTTATTAGCATCTTCCTAATAACCAGGATTCTTTTGTGAAGAGAAAGACAACAAAATACCTTCTTTCCTTTATTAACAATCATTGCTTGGTTTCAATCGCCATGATTAATTTCATCAACCTCCACCGTGACTTTTTGAGCACTCTTTTATTAAGACGTGATTCAATCACTTCATTTGATCAATCTTCCCACACAAAACTCCAACTAGCGTTTGATAATTTATAATCTTTCATCACAAAATCCCTCACTGATCAAATCAATTGACGGTGGATCCATAAAAATTCTTCATGGTTAAATCCATTCAACCTCCTACTATGTCTAAGCATTTAACATTCCCACTGTTAAGACCCTAACATGGTACATGAAATTTCAACTTGTAGATCTTTAGCGATTATCAAACCCCCTTCGTGTTAAGTCTTTACGACTTGGTCGGAAATTCCCACTACGATGACAAAGTGATTTGTATAAATTAACACTCCCACTTTTATTTGTACCTCTACTACCCCACTCTTATTTGGTCAAACCTTCCGATAGAGCCAAAACCAAAATCCCCTCTCGATTCCTTCCATGAACGAGAGATCCACTTTCAAATCGAGCGATCAAACCTTCCTATAGTTAGGATCATCTCAAACTTCCATTTGGCCAAACCTTCCTACAGTTAGGATCAAAACTATAATCCCCTCTTAATTCCTTCCATGAACTAGAGGTCTACTTTCAAATCGAGCGATCAAATCTTTCTACAGTTAGGGTCGTCTCAAACTTCTATTTGGTCAAAACTTCCTACAGTCAGGAGCAAAGCTAAAATCCCCTCTCGATTCCTTCCATGAACGAGAGGTTCATTCAAATCGGACGACTAAACCTTTGAACAGTTAGGGACATTCCAAATCCCCACTTGGTCAAACCTTCCTACAGTTAGGACCAAAACTAGAATTTCCTTTTGATAAATGATAGGTGTCCATCCACATCGAGTGATCAGACCTTCCTATAGTTAGGGTCATCTTAAACCCCTCTTGGTCAAGCCTTCCTATAGTTAGGACAAAAGCCGAAATTTACTTTTGATAAATGAGAGGTGTCCACCCACATTAGGTAATAAAACCTTCTGACAGTTAGAGTTATCAGAATCGTTTTGATTCTAAGAGTGGAAATCCTACTCTTAGTTTTACCTTTCTAGATTCTCGAAGTGGAGATCCTGTTGGCCTCTTTGTTTTGATGATGTTTAACAAATAATTTACCACTAATATTGTTTGTTTAGTATTGGTATATTTTTATTTATTGTAGACAAACAACGAGTTGGAGGTTGGATGGATTGACCCTACACGATCATATCAAGAGGAGGTTGGCGGTATAGTGGAGTGAAGCCTTGCAATTCAAAGTTAAAGATCAAGTCCAAGCTTCATCCGTGAGATTACCAAGAAGAGCTTAATTGAAGATCAAGATCATAGCTTGGGTAATCTAGTTTAGATTTTATATTATGTGTGTAAAGTACCTTAAGCTTAATATAATATACACACACATTTTTTTGGTTTCTTCGTATATATATAGTTATATATATACATAAGTTTTGTTTTCTATGGATATATATAGTTATATATATACATACAAGTTTTGGTTTTTATGTTTATGAATATGAAATCACATGTTTCATATTTACCATTGTGTTTTCGTATATATTGCATAGAATATGCAATTTTGTAAAACTATTATATTCTTAGTTTTTGAACTTAACAATAATCATATACATATTTTATTAAGTCTACATAATCATTGTGCAAAGTTTCAAAACATGGTTTAGCCAAAATGTCAAAATTCACATGTTTACATTTTCATGTTTTGGACTATTTTGCAAAATGATGATTTTTCACAAATGGGAAATGATATTTGGAAAATTCTTTTTGTAACATGTTCATTTACATGTTTATATATATTTCCCAAAGTTTCATTATTTTTGGACATCATTTGTTATTTTTAACAATTTTCCAAAAGTCCTAAAATCAGTTTTTCAAACATGTTTTCTGTAGTATCTGTTCGCGGTCGACCGCCACGGTCAACCGCCCATGAGTTCAGAACTCAGAACAGTTCTTGTTGGCTCGTGGTCGACCGTGGCGGTCGACCGTAGCGAGTCCAGAGACTTTCACGGTCGACAGCCGCGGTCAACCGTCGCGGTCGACCGTCGCGGTCGACCGTCGCTTGTCCCGATTTCTTTTGACTGTTTTTCATTGCTCGCGATCGACCGCAGCGGTCGACCGCCGCACTATCAACTCAGTTCCAACAGCTATTTTTAGAGCCGTTGCAGAGTGGTTTTTTGGTCTTTTTCTTGGCTTTCTCTTACCTTTGGGGTTTGTATAAAAACCCTCTTTTACCTTCAGCTCTATATACAACAAGAGAATGTTTTAAAGAGTTTTAAAAAGAGTTTAAGCTTGTTTTAAGCTTGTTTAAGGGTTTGGTTTATGAAGAAAGTTTTACAAGAGCTTGAGGAGATTATCAATTGTATTTTGGGCATTCAATCCATCTCTCTCTCTTGTCATCTAGAGAAGTTTTCCTAAACTCAACTCTAGCTTTTATTTATAATTATTTATTGATTATCATTTCTATTAAAGCTAGTTTGATATTGAGTTTAGATTTGATTTATCTCATTGTTACACACACCCACTTGAGCTTATTGTATTTGCATTCATAATATATTTGGGGTTGTGAGAGTTGTAACATTGAGTTGTGCTTAATTGAGTTCTCATCTATTGTAAAGAACAAATTTATATTTATTACATTGTGAGTGGTGTAAGGTTTTCGGTGAGCTAGAAAACCGAATATGCTGTGATGTTTTCGGTTAGCTAGAAAACCGAGTGTGAGGAGTGTACGTTGATCGGTGATCGTTGAAAACCGACATAGTATGGTTATAAACGTTATTCAGGTTAGCGTAGAAAACCCGGTTGTGATAGTGGATTTCTCTCCGGGAGTGGGGAGCGGAGACGTAGGACGGAAGGACCGAACTCCGTGATCATTTGATTGTGTTTGAGTGTGCTTTGGCGTTTATTTATATTTGTGCTCATTGCTCATATCGCCATTGTCTCATTATTCATATCATCCTCTATCTTGTTTTATATTGTTTACCCTTGTGTTAGTTTACATATCCTTTCATATATCATATTGTATATCTCTTTGATAGGATATATCATCTTATGTTAGTTTATATATCCTTACTCATACATTGCCTATATCTCCTTGTTAGGATATATCTTGTTGTTCATATTGCTTATCCTAGCTCATATATATTATTATATTTCATACTTGCTAGGATAATTTGTTAATTAATTTTAATTAGCATTTAAATCGGATTAGATTAGCATAAGACCCTAATCACCCCCCCTCTAGGGTCTAACAATTGGTATCATAGCTTGGTGCTCTTTGATTTAAGGTCTAATCGCCTTGAGTTAAAGATCTAAGTTATTTTATTGTGCTAATCTTGTTTTGATTGCATTTGCATCTTGCTTGCATATTTTTACAATTTATGGATATGAATGATGCATCTTGTTTAGGCTATGATTCTAGTGTTACTCCTAGATTAAATAATTTCCCCTATGCTCAATGGTGTGTTAGATTTATGCTATTTGTTAGATCTAAATATTTTGATTTATGGGAAATTATAGACGATGCTTATATTGTGCCCATTTTGGAGAAATCCAAGTGGAATAAAAATGATCATCGAATGTTTATTATGAACAACATTTTGTTAGAATATTTGATAAATGCTTTTAACTCATCTATGTCTAACAAGTTTGTTTATTTTGATAGTGCTTACACCTTATGGATATTTATAGAAGCACATCAAGGAGACTTGGAGGCGATCCGACAAGCTTTGGAGGATCCCGCTTCAAGTTCATGTGGAGCATCATGCACACGGCCACTAGGCGATAGCCCTAGTGAGATTTGCAAGTTCGAATCTATTAATGATTTACCTAATGATGAACTTGCTTGTGCTAGTGATAAATTATTGCATGCCTACAAGAAATTACAAAATGATTTCATTAATTTACAAAGCAAGCATGTAATTTTGAAATCCGATCATGAGTCTTTAACTTCTAAGTTTGATACTATTTCTAATGAAAATATGATCCTTAAAGAAAACAATGAAAAATTAAAATTAGATCATGATTCTTTGCTTTTAAACTTTGCCAAGTTAACTCATGATAGAAATAATGTCATATTAGAAGTAGAGAACATACAAAATGATACTGCTTCCTTTATAAATAACTATTTATGTTCTACTTCAAAAAGTGCATATGTGCCTAAAAATGAAGACTTGAATCTTATGAAAAAATACATTTCATCTTTAGATTCAACTTTGAAAACATGCATCAATAATCATAAGAAGCTTATGGATATGTGTGACAAGTCTAAGTCATCATCTATTCATCATACACACATATATAGCAAAGTTTATAAGTGTTCAATTTGCAGTCGTAAAGGCTATCTAGCTAAATTTTGCTATGATGCACAAAAACTTAAGAATATTAATCCTTCTTGTGTATCTCATGTAGCTTCTTAATCACATACACATGCATATGCTTATCATGCACATCATAAACATGCAAATGTGTTTAAATGTGATCTTTGTGGACGTTTTGGCCATTTGGTAAAATTTTGCTATGATTTGAAAAAGACTTCACCTTTGCCAAATGATTTTATTAAGCCACAAAAGTTTAAATGTGATATTTGTCGTAGGTTTGGACATCTTGCTAAATTTTGTTTTGATATGCAAAATGCTTCTAAGTTGCAATATGTTCCAAATAGACCATTGTTTAAGAATGTTTCTCATTTGCAAAATAATTTTAAAAGACAATCTTTATTTGCAAATGATTCCCGTGCACGAGCTAATGGTCCACAAAAACAAATGGATCTCTTTCATTGCACATATTACAATCGGAAGGGTCATTTGAGCGATTATTGCTTTGACCGTGTTAGTGCACCACATATGCCTAAGAGGGTTCATAACCCTAGGGCTTTGAGCTTAAATGATAAGGGTCATGTCCCTAAATCTTTTGGTACCAAGAGTTCTTGGGTACCAAAACAAATTTGATTTTTAAACCAAGAATTTTAATGTCTTATTTTTTCTTTTCTTGGTTTTGAAAATTATGCCTTGAAACTTCTATATGAAAACAATTCTTAATTGATGAAATCTTTTGTTTTCATGATTATTTATTTCGATTTTGATGAGAGGTTTGTGTTTATATAACCCTCCGGATTTATTGGGTGTTTATTCCCAAATCTTGTTTACCGGATGCTAAAATGTTCATATGGGTTAATACTAGCTCAAGAGCTAGATATAGTTGCCTCTCTTGATTTTTTTAAATCAATGATTTTTTGGTTTTATGATATAAATTTTGACTTATGATTTCATTTGATTGATTTGTTTTTATTTGAAAACATTTTGCATGATTCTCATGCTCTTTTTCTTTTGATTTCATAAATCTATCTTTACACATAGTCCTTATGTTTATGCTTTGAGACACATTATTTCAATGATACATTCCTATGTGTTCTCATTCTCTTATAGTATGTGAGTGATATTTAGCATATTTATCTATGCTTACTCACATATGATTGCCGTAGCACTTCATTTCATATTTTCAATATGGCATTTTGATAGGGAGAGCAATCCCCATATCCTTCTATGTTTTATACTCACCCATGCATATTGATAGGGGGAGCTTTCGCTCTCTTCATCACTTTGTTCCCTTTTTGATATTGTCAAAGGGGGAGAAATATTGTGAGTATATATTCTTTTTGTTCATATGCATGATAATTACAATATTGTATATTCATTTCCTTTCATGCATATATCCTTTTTGTAAATAGTTTGTCGTCATCAAAAAGGGAGAGATTGTTGGCCTTTTTGTTTTGATGATGTTTAACAAACAATTTACCACTAATATTGTTTGTCTAGTGTTGGTATATTTTTATTTATTGTAGACAAACAACGAGTTGGAGGTTGGATGGATTGAGCCTACACGATCATATCAAGAGGAGGTTGGTGGTATAGTGGAGTGAAGCCTTGCAATTCAAAGTTAAAGATCAAGTTCAAGCTTCATCCGTGAGATTACCAAGAAGAGCTTAATTGAAGATTAAGTCATAGCTTGGGTAATCTAGTTTAGATTTTATATTATGTGTGTTAAGTACCTTAAGCTCAATATAATATACACACACATTTTATTGGTTTCTTCGTATATATATATATATATATATATATATATATAGTTATATATATATATATAGTTATATATATACATAAGTTTTGTTTTCTATGCATATATATAGTTATATATATACATACAAGTTTTGGTTTTCATGTTTATAAATATGAAATCACATGTTTCATATTTACTATTGTGTTTTCGTATATATTGCATAGAATATGTAATTTTGTGAAAATATTGTATTCTTAGTTTTTGGACTTAACAATAATCATATACATATTTTATTAAGTCTACATAATTGTGACGCCCCAGGGTTCACACAAGGCTGCAGTCCCAGGTGAAACCCGGATTGTCAAACCTGCCAAGCACCAACCACCATGCTATGACAAGTTTCACCATCACAATCACTATCTCTCTAGTGGAAACAATAAATAGGTGAAGGTACAGACAGGTAAAAATAGAAATAGGACAACACTAGATATACATAGAAGAAGCATAAGAAAAATCAATAATGAGCCCAACTAGAATAAAAGAGACATATCTCTGAGTCTGAACTGAATCTCAAATACAATGAGTCACATAAACCAAGTCTCACAATAGTTCTCAACTCTATGAAACAAAATACCAATCTAGATTCTGAAAATAAACAACTACATGTGGAGTTCTACAATAAATACAAAATATGATAAGTAACTAAATGGACAACTAAGAAGTCCCATCAACCTGCGACTCTCCGTGCGCCAGACTCGCTGCCTGAAAGGGTGGAAAACAACGAGCGTCAAAGCGCTAGCGAGATCATCACTACCTCTCCCCAGGGGAAGGGGTAGGAGTATATAAGAAAATAGAGTCAGTACATACATATATCAAATCATTCATAGAACTCTCTATGAATGAATAACAAATAATCAATGATAAATACTCCAATCTCTAACATAAAAAAAAATCATCTCATCTCGAACTACGTCCGAGTGACCTGCTCTATAATAAGAGGATATTAACAAAGCTAAAACAAATATATCTGCCGTTCATAACGGGTGTAACAAAATCTCAAAGGAAATACCCTATTCGCGAGCAAATTATCATAGAAGTAAAGCCTACAACTGATCAAATATTTATGTGTGCATCATCTTGTACTATAGCGATACTTTTGTAATGCTCGTTACTCAATCGCTCTGCGGTAATAGGGTTTATTATTTTCCTATTCCGGATACATATAATAACGATACTATTGTAATACTATTACTCAATCGTTCTGCGGCAATAGGTTTTATCTCCCTATCCCGGATACATGAAATAACGATACTATTGTAATACTCTTACTCAATCGTTCTGTGGCAAATAGGTTTTATCTCCCTATCCCGGATACATGAAATAACGATACTATTGTAATACTCTTACTCAATCGTTCTGCGGCAAATAGGTTTTATCTCCCTATTTCCGGATACATGAAATAACGATACTATTGTAATACTATTACTCAATCGTTCTGCGGCAATAGGTTTTATCTCCCTATCCCGGATACATATAATAACGATACTCTTTCATATGTATTCATCAGCTCAACGTGCGACAAAAAGTATGCTAACACAACATAATCTAAGTGTACGTGCACATATCTCGGTGTGCGTGTCCATATCTGGTGTTCATCATCATCCCAGATGTTAAACAACTCTTAAGCATTGTATATAACAGTACAAGATCGAGAAACTCTCTCAAAAATAACAAACAAGAGTGAAACTCAAGAAACCTTTACGTAATCTATCAATTTATTTCAAATCAGCACATCTGCAGTTTTCTGCAGAACATATCATTAGTAAATTGAGAATATCTTTCTCTGGACAAACTCTTTGTAAGAATAGTTTTTCGTTTTGGAGACTAGACTCACATAGCTATCATTTGACACTGATTTGGCTCAGTTTGGAGTTCATATGATATTTCTAATTTCCAGTCAAACATTTTATTTGTGCAGCAGATTTTCTGCAGAACCTATCATCAGTAAAATGAGTATATCTTTCTCTAGGAAAACTATCTTTAGGTATGGTTTTCTGTTTTGAAAACTAGATTCACATATCTTTCAATTGGAATTAGTTTGGTTTAATTTGGATTTCATTTGTTATTTCAAATTTCTAGTTCAATAGTATATATGTGCAGCAGATTTTCAGCAGAGCATAACAAGCATGATAATTTGCACAAGAAATCATATGTAAACCTTCAATCATGCACGAAACTTTAAAACGAAGAATAAGACATCTAAATTCAGATAAATAATGTTTAAATTATTTTCAGATCTTAAAATACTTCTGTAAATTCGTGCTTAATCTCTTTAACATGAAAAGACCTAGTCTTTATACATATATACAAAAGATCCGATTTTTATACACAAATTAATTGATTAGGCTCTATAAAACTCATTAAAAAAACTCTTCAAAAATATTTTAAAAACTGGAAAGGGGATTAGTAGAGATGATACTCGCCTGGGGTTATAGGAAAACTTGTTAGAAGCAACGTCGAAGGAGATCTCCACTCCAAAAACCAAAAATCAACAAAAACCCAACTTGAAAGCCTCCAATCTTCTCCAAGAATTTAAAATAGGGTTTATGGGGGTTTGGTGGCTGTTAGGGTTCTTAGGTATGATAGAAAAAAGGAATTTTCGTGAAAAGTACATGTATTTATAGAGGCAAACCCGAAACAAACCTGTTAGACCCGAACCAGGAAACCTAGTCTGACTAGGAAAATACCCCTTCGGTATTTTAGCTGTAACTTTCTCATCTGACCTCAGAATGAGATGATCTAAGACTTGTTGGAAAGCTGTTGAAAAGACCTACAACTTTGGTCTTTTACACTTTTCCAAATTCTAACTTCATCGGTGTGAAAAATATAAAAACCCATAACTAGTCATTATTCCCAGATTTTCACTCTTGGCCTTTGTGCATGTTTTGTGCATTTGCACTCATATTTTCACAAATATACATTGAATTAATCTCAAATCAATTCTTATCATATCCAAATATCAAAATATATTATTTTTCACCATATAACATATTTATCATTATTTATCATAAAATATTCAATTTTACGGGGTTTTACAATAATCATTGTGTAAAGTTTCAAAACATGGTTTAGCCAAAATGTCAAAATTCACATGTTTACATTTTCATGTTTTGGACTATTTTGCAAAATGATGTTTTTTCACAAATGGAAAATGCTATTTGGAAAATTATTTTTGTAACATGTTCATTTACATATTTATATACATTTCCCAAAGTTTCATTATTTTTGGACTTCATTTGTTATTTTTAACAATTTTCCAAAAGTCCTAAAATTAGTTTTTCAAACATGTTTTCTATAGTATCTGTTCTCGATCGACCGCCACGGTCGACTGCCCATGAGTTCAGAACTCAGAACAGTTCTTTTTGGCTCGTGGTCGACCGTGGCGGTCGACCGTAGCGAGTCCAGAGACTTTCGCGATCGACCGTCGCGATCGACCGTCGCGGTCGACCGTCGCTTGTCCAGATTTCTTTTGACTGTTTTTCGTTGCTCGCGGTCGACCGCAACGGTCGACCGCCGCACTATCAACTCAGTTCCAACGGCTATTTTTAGAGCCGTTGTAGAGTGGTTTTTTGGTCTTTTTCTTGGGTTTCTCTTACCTTTGGGGTTTGTATAAATACCCCTTTTTACCTTCAGCTCTATATACAACAAGAGAATGTTTTAAAGAGTTTTAAAAAGAGTTTAAGCTTGTTTTAAGCTTGTTTAAGGGTTTGGTTTATGAAGAAAGTTTTACAAGAGCTTGAGGAGATTATCAATTGTATTTTGGGCATTCAATCCATCTGTCTCTCTTGTCATCTAGAGAAGTTTTCCTAAACTCAACTCTAGCTTTTATTTATAATTATTTAATTATTATCATTTCTATTAAAGCTAGTTTGATATTGAGTTTAGATTTAATTTATCTCATTGTTACACACACCCACTTGAGCTTATTGTATTTGCATTCATAATATATTTGGGGTTGTGAGAGTTGTAACATTGAGTTGTGTTTAATTGAGTTCTCATCTATTGTAGAGAACAAATTTATATTTGTTACATTGTGAGTGGTGTAAGGTTTTCGGTGAGCTAGAAAACCGAGTGTGTTGTGATGTTTTTGGTTAGCTAGAAAACCGAGTGTGAGGAGTGTACGTTGATCGGTGATCGTTGAAAACCGACATAGTGTGGTTATAAACGTTATTCGGGTTAGCGTAGAAAACCCGGTTGTGATAGTGGATTTCTCCCCGGGAGGGGGGACCGGAGACGTAGGACGGAAGGTCCGAACTCCGTGATCATTTGATTGTGTTTGAGTGTGCTTTGGCGTTTATTTATATTTGTGCTCATTGCTCATATCACCATCGTCTCATTATTCATATCATCCTCTATCTTGTTTCATATTTTTTACCCTTGTGTTAGTTTACATATCCTTGCATATATCATATTGTATATCTCTTTGATAGGATATATCATCTTGTGTTAGTTTATATATCCTTGCTCATACATTGCCTATATCTCCTTGTTAGGATATATCTTGTTGTTCATATTGCTTATCCTAGCTCATATATATTGTTGTATTTCATACTTGCTAGGATAACTTGTTAATTAATTTTAATTAGCATTTAAATCGGATTAGATTAGCATAAGACCCTAATCACCCCCCTCTAGGGTCTAACAGATCCCACTTTGAGTTTTTTTCCAGCTGGAGGTAGAAAATAAATTTCTTCCTCTCCAACACAAGGTTCATCTTTTCCCCAAGAGAATATAGTAGGAGATAGAAAATAAATTTTTTCCTCTCCAGCATAGGGTTCGTCTTTGCGCCAAGAGAAGACAAAATCGGGTTTGTCTTTGACCCAAGAGAAGACAAAACACAACTTTTTAATAGCAAGATCCTTTCCTTTCACACATGGGGACTTTATCTCGATCCCTAATTAGAGATAAGTTTACATCTAACAACATGCTGTTAGGTGGTACATTCCTGTTAAAATGATGAAGTCTACATATTCAATATCATAACATTAAGTCTAAGAGAGTTAATTCGTTTAGCACAACATTACATATGGAACAAACTTTGATAATTCATATGGTAGCCTGATTTAAACGATAGTCGGTAAAGGCACATGAAATCCATTGATGGCTGAGGGTTTACCAAAAATCCTATGATAGTGTTGTGATTATTTGTTCCAAACGGAATAAGAAATCATACCAATAAAAAATACACTAAACAAAAGACTTTATTTTTATTAATAAAGTTGAATCAAAAAGAGATACAAGAGAAGGTGTTATCAATCGAGAGGGAGCTTTCAACTACAAATTTGTTGTTCTAATCTAGAGAGCTCCTCTGCATAGGCACGCTCAAGTTTAATCTACAAGTTAGCTTTGACGGAGTCCTCAGTGGCAGTCAGAGTCTGCGTAGCCTCTTCCTCCATCTTGGCTAACTTCTCTCGAGAGAGCTCTAGTTTCCTAAGCACCTGAGCTCGAGCCCGTTCCACGCCAACCATCTCCAATTCCAGGATCCTGAGCCTCCTCGACCACCTTAAGCTCTTGTTTAAGTTGGGCTACCTTTACACTACCAACCTCAAGAGAAGAGTGCAAATCCCAGTGGATTTCTAGCTTGCTAGCAAAGACTGACTCCATTTGTTTTACACAATTCTGTTGTGCTTAAAGCACAAGGTTAGTAGATGCTCGCGTTTCATGCCATGCTTTCAACCGGGACTCCATCCGAGTAGCTGCATATGAGGAGGCACCTGCAGCCTGAAGCTCCTGTAACCTTTGAAACTTATGCTCCATCTTGACCAAGTCCGTGGCAATAAAATCCGCCAAGTCCAGATATCCTTCGTCTCTGATTACGTTCACTTGACGATCAAGAGATCGCCTAAACGTGTCGAAGGAAAATCCTTGGTAAAGAATATCATCAATCATCGCGCCCACGAAGAAAGAAAAATTGCGGAGTTCCAAGTAAAATATAGCCCTATCTGGATTATTATCTAATATTAAGGCCATAATGGAACTGTACAGAGATGATGAAAGCTCGGCAGGAAAAGAGAGGGAAATCAGTATTCTAAAGAGCAAGATTAATGTTCAGAATCTTAAGGCAAATCATGGGATAGAGCTTACCATTGCCAGCAAATGATCCTTCAACTTGGCGCTCTACATTTGGCCCCGTTGATCCAACTTCATGTACCGCCAGAATTGGCGTAGATGTAAAAATTATGGATGTACCAGCCTCATCAGTTGGTCTCGTCGTTGGGGCAACGGGACTAGCCTCTGTAATAGTGGCGGCTTCCATAGCCCTCGGATCCAAGGGAATGCTGACCTGATGCTAAAGAGTGGATGGTTGAGCTGAAATAATGGCTCCTTCTAACATTAAGAAATCGAAAGCCTCGGGCTGGTCTGAAAACCTGACAATTGTAGTTGTATCAGCTCCAGTGGCTGGTCCTATAATCAAAACTCCCATGTGGTTAAGAAAGATCTAACAAATGAATAACAGCGACATCAGGATAAGATTTATACATGCAGATAAACTAGCCTTAGCAGTTGGTCATACTACTTTAGGACGAGCTTGCTCCGATAACATATCAGCAAGCAATTCATGATCATCTTCGGTGAAACCCGTCACTTGATCAAGGGAATGCTCGACAAAATCCCTAATATTAATGTCATGAAGAGCCTCCTCCACGACGGGCTCTTCCATCATGACGTCTACAGAAAACCTGAGTATTAAGTACGAAGAAGGAAAGTGGAATTCACGACAAGTGAGAATTAGATGTACCTTCATCAGCTACAACAGGTTCTGTGGCCCCGACAC
Organism: Asparagus kiusianus; assembly: GCA_022839385.1. NCBI lineage: Eukaryota > Viridiplantae > Streptophyta > Magnoliopsida > Asparagales > Asparagaceae > Asparagus > Asparagus kiusianus. Next base: position 116,080 of record BQKN01066758.1, read on the forward strand.
TCGTGCTTGCTCCCTTCAAATTTTCTAAAAGAAAATGAATCAAGGAAGCGATTAATGGGGGCATAAATCTAAATCTCTAACTCTCTTAACTGCCACCTGAATGAGGTACTATTTGTTTTAGATACACCTAGACTTGAAGTTATTGTAGCAGTGTCAGTAGGTGAGTCGAATCAAACCTCGACATCCCCTCCAACTTCAGGGTCGCGAGCCTCTTCACCCATAGCCTAGAGCATTTGTTACATGAAGCCTGACCTCTCGGAATGCGTAAACCAGGAGAAGGAGGACCATATGCAATCTCACCCTCTTTAAAACTCCTTGAGAATTGACAATAAGATATATATATTCAGCAAATCGTTAGCCCAAAGTATGAAAAATGATAAGGTGAGATGTTACCTTCTCGATATCAGTGACCGGCTTCCTCTCAAAAACCGGTAACTCAGTATGTGCCTTGTGCACCACCTTCTTTCGCTTCACAGGTCAAGCCTCCTCAGAAGCGACAGGTCTTTCATGTATAAACTTGGTGCCTGCAACTCCGGCTACATCTTCTTCAGAGATTTCATCTTCATCAGTGGGGAGGACCTCCTCTTCCTCTTCGACTACTTGCTTACCCCTACCGGAAGGTCCAACAGGATCTTTCCCCCTCCTCCTCGAGAGCACAGCCTCTCAAACAATATTGGCAGCAACCCGGGCTTCTTCTTCTACTTCTAACTCTGAGAGCTGCTTCAACTTGGTGGGCACATTGGCAGTAATCAACCATATGTAATAGAGAAATGTAAGTTGTAATGGGTGCTTTGTAGCTGGAAGATTAAAGATAGTGTCCGTGCAATCCGCCACGCTCCAAAGCCATGCCCGGGCACTATCTATGAGTCCGCCTTGAGTCCTTAGTTGCCTGTTCGGATTGTCGACGTACAGTTGGTCGTAACCGAACTAATGAGCGAATCGATAAGGAAGATAGGGCTCTATATAAAAATGGTTATTCACTCAGAAGACAAGGTAGTCGGGCCTGATGTTCATCAACCACTTAAAGTAGCCAATGTTGAGAGTAGTTCGACCCATCCCTGGCCTTTCCTTATCAATCAACAATTCGTTGTATTGGCCGAAGAATTGCGGGAAGCACTTGAAGAATTCCCAACACTTTTGAATTTGGAGTTATTTCTTCTCGTTGAAGAATTGTTGCACTTCCCATTTGCAATCTTCCAATAGCTGCAAGAGGGGAATGGAGGGATCTGCATCATTCAAAGCCGACATCAAGTTAGGACATTGAAAGACGAGCCACACCATCAAAGAAGTGTAAGGTAGCTCGACTTTGGCAGTGGGGATCTCGTCGTCAGCTTGTTTCCCTCCTGCGTGAAGCCAGTGACTAAGTGCCGGAGCCCGCAATGTATATCGGCGACCATCACCGGAAGTAAAGAGAGATTTTTCTTATAAGCAAGTTGAACGACTGGGAAGAGGATCTCTATTAGTAACGCATCGAAGAACTAGTGCAGCACGATGCACTTCTTCAACCAAATAGCAAGGTAGCCTGCTAGGAGTGTTATAGGCTGAACTCGCTTTTGTACATGCCACAGGAATGTCTGGAACTTGGTCCCCCTCGAAAATTCGCCCTCAGTGGCATGAGTAGTATAGGACTGAGTGCTAATCTTCTCAATCAGTTTGTTTATTTCTGAGAGAGTCATAGGGCCCAACTCACAATCCGCCTCCTTAGATTGGTCCTCCAGGTGCTTGAACAAATAATCCGCAAATTGCTTCAAGCTAAGTTGTGGGAATTTCTTCTTAGCCTAGATATCGACACCAGCTAAGGCCGTCTAATAATGAAACGTGAGCTCCCATAATGTGTCGTATCTGGCGGGGAAGGTCATCTTCATCTGGCTTAATTGCCGACTAATGGGAAAATACTCTTGGTATGGAACGTCGCCCATCGGCAGCCCTATGATCTTCTGCATCTCGTGTAAAGCTAGCCCCAATTCTCCATTCCGGGTTGAAAGTACCCTAATGATGTTAGGAAAGAACCCTAGAGGGGGGTGAATAGGGTTTATGCTAATCTAATCCGATTTATGCTAATTTAAAACTTAATTAACAAGTTATCCTAGCAAGTATGAAATACAACAATATATATGAGCTAGGATAAGCAAAATGAACAACAAAATGAGATATATCCTATATGATGAAATATATATGTAAGGATATATAAACTAACACAAGATGATATATCCTACCAAAGAGATATACAATATAATATATGTAGGGATATGTCAACTAACACAAGGTTAAACAAAGTAAGATAGTGGGAATATAAACAATGAGCAATTGACAAAGGCAATATAAATATAAAAATAAGTGCGCCAATGCAAACACAAACAAAACGATATGTTCACGAGGTTCAGTCCGCCTGACCTACGTCCCCGCTCCTCACCTCGAGGAGATCTCCACTATCACACCGGGTTTTCTACGCTTACCCGAAAAACGTTTACACCTCACAATATGGTTTTCTAACTAACCGAAAACTTTACAATCACTCACAATGTAACTACACTAACTACAACCTCAAGTATTGGTCTCTAGCCCGTGTCTCCCTCAAGTGCTCGGAATTACCACCTCTCTCTAGGCTACCGACGCAACTACTCTTGGGACAACCCCGTTTCTCACCACACACTCCTCTTGGTGTACTAGTGTAATACAAGTGATCTCATAATGAAAGCTCACAACAAAAGATTTGTTCTCTATAATAGGTGAGAACACAATGTAAGCTCAATCTCACAAATCACAATCCCA
>BQKN01066759.1:0-48926 GCA_022839385.1 Asparagus kiusianus
TGAAAAGCGTATCATTCGCAGGAAGAGGCAATTTGATGAAAGTGGTACTGAAGAGACAATATTATCTCCTGAAGAATCATTTAGAGTTAAATACTTTCTATATATAGTGGATCAAGCTATTTCTTCTTTTAAGAGTAGGTTTGAACAATTTCGGTATTATGAAGAAGTCTTTGGGTTTTTATTTGATTTGAAGAAATTCAACATTGTTGATGATGCTAGTTTGAAGGCTTATTGTGCGAAACTTGAAGAATTTTTAAAGCATGACAGTCATTTTGATATTGACGGTGAAGATTTATTTTTAGAGTTAAAACTTTTGAGAGAATACTTACCAAAAGAAACAAAAAAAGCAATTGACGTGCTGAATTATTTGAAGAAATTGGATGGTACTTTTCCGAATGCTTGGATTGCTTACAGAATATTGTTGACCATACCTGTTACTGTTGCCTCTGCAGAAAGAAGCTTTTCAAAGTTAAAATTGATCAAATCTTATCTTCGATCAACTATGTCACAAGAAAGATTGAATGGCTTAGCTATATTATCAATTGAGAAAAATGTAGTGGAGAAGCTTGATTATACAAGTTTAATTAATGATTTTGCATCTAAAAATGCAAGAAGATGCTTCATAAAGTGATACTTCTATTGGTTCATTGATCTTGTTTTGGGAATGAGAGTGTTAGGGTGTGACTTGTAGGCCTTTGGCCAGGGTTGGTAGCTTAGGAGAACTACATTGTGTTTGATCCTTGGGGTTAGTTATAACATCCCTTGGTATGTAGGCAGCCCTAAAGTTACTTGGGTGCAACACTTTATTTTTTTTTTAAAAATCTTGAATATAGGAGGGCCCCTTTAAGATTTTTGTTCAAGTTTTTGCCTAGGGCCCCCGAATGCTCAGGACCGACCCTGATTTGAGGAAGAATCAGCAAACATAATTGCAAATTTGCACTTATATATCTTATTTGACACATCAGACAAAAGATATTAAACTCTCTAATCACTGAATCCCCAAGAGTTGTTCAAAGTTTTAATTTCAATATTTGAGCTAAGAATATAGGATTGTTAGTTACGTTTTTTATTTTTATTGAAGGCAGCAAAGACAAATCATAAGTCCATCAAGTTTCTCATCTAAAGGAATGAGCATTTATTATCGAGTTCTTTAGGTCTTGCTCACACTTGCGAGGGTGTTGTCATTAACGGAACTAATCTCCTTCACTAAAAAGTTTAATTTTATTCATCAAGATTTGAGGTTTTTTGCACATGAGAAAATTATTATGGCCTTCTCATAAATAAATAAATTGAGAGGTATTTTAATAATTAAGAGACTGATTGCAATGCCCCTTAGGGTTTGAGGTACATAGAAGTATTTCAAAGATTTGAGGGACCAACTAGCATGGAATTCTTGAGATTTGAAGGATTAATATCTAAAACCCATAATTTAATTTGATAAAGATAAACCCTTATTTTAATTTGATTAAATTTTGAACACATTTTGAAAGTTTTTGAACATGTATTTAAGTTAACATTTGAAGTTAATGTTGCAGAAACAAAAAAGATGTTAGCATGAGCTTAAGCAAGCAAGAACATTTTCCCTATATTAGTTGCAATGAAACGAAATACAAGCATCAATTCTTCTTACATAATTGGATATTTGGATGTATGTTTTACAATTGTTCTATATATCAATTGGGACATATGTATGTTTTACATAACATCGATCATTTCTAATTTGTGCAATGTGTAGTGATTGGTCAACTCTCCATTGTTTTATTTTTATTGAAAGTTATGAGTAATTGTGATTCAATTTTTTTATTGTAAATAGAAATTTAAAAAATTATGACATTTGCCATTGAAGCAACCATGCCACAAAACATTTACCTATCCGCCTAAACAAAACCCTATGAAAAAACAGAAACTATGTTAAAATTGCACATTTGTCAAAAGAGAAAAAAAAGATAATACTTAATATTTACGTTTATACCTGCATCTTTGTTAAAACAAATATTTCTTAAAATTTAGGATTGGTTATAGATTTGGTATTCTTATTTATTTATGAGTTGATAATCTTTTTAAGATTTTATCAATACGAACTCACTAACAATCCACGAATTAATTGGACTCTCAGTTTTTTTAATTAATCTCTTGAGCATATGTAGATGACGCTTATGTCTTATTTTGATTTGATTGCAAATAATTATAGTTGTTACAGTTCATATTACGTATTAATCGTTCCCTTCATTTATAAATTGAAGAAATTTTCTAAATAAACTCATTCTACATTTTATTCTCAAAAATCGACCATATTCAAACTTTATTACAAAAACCGACCCACTTTCTCGCCACGTCGGCCTCGTAGCCAGAAAGCGGATCGATTTTTTTAAGCGCGATCTTAATTAGTCGGGGTTGGCAACCCCGACTATTTTGGACATCGCCCACAATTTGGCTGCTAAATTAGTTGGGGTTCGAAACCCCGACTAATTTAGCACATATTTAAATTGGTCGGGGTTAAGAACCCCTTCGGTGTTGGGAACCCCAACCATTTCGAAATGCCTAATTCGAAATAGTCGGGGCTCCCAACCCTGACCATTTAGCAGAGACCATTCATCAGAGTGACACTACACAAGAAATGGTCGGGGTTCCCCGACCATTTTGCGGAGATTTTCCAGCCCACACTCAGCTGGAAAATCTCACTCCTGCTAATACATATCAATCCACAAGTTTAACAACAACTCTTGGTATATATTTATTAATCCACAAGAAACTGCAAACACAAATAAACACATACGAATCTATCAAATCCCAGCTCGAATATGCACGAGTATGAAGTATATCGAAATGAAGTATATCAAAATTAAAACATAAACATAACAATTTATAATATTAACATTATATGAAGTATATCGAAATTTAACAAATATTTACAACTATCTTTCCTCTCCCTCTCCCTCTTCTTCCTCTCCCCCTTCCCCGTTCACCTTCAACATGAGCTCGGATGATCTCATCGTCCGGTTGTGTGTGAACTTGTGAGCGCATAACATCCTCGTCGACTTGAACCTGCTACGAATATCTGGCTTGAGCTTGCTGTGAGCCTCCAGCTTGATCATGTGCACGACTTGAGCATGCTCCGTATGTCCTCGGACTTGGCGACGCTCCTATGAGACGTTCCTCACGTCCATCACGTTTCGCATTATGCGTCCTCTTATAAAACCCCGAAAATTTGTGATATATATATATATATATGATTGATCATGATATATGGATATTTATTTTGATAAGTACAGTTAAATGGTATGTGAGTAGTATATCATGTGTTTTGAGTATAAGCAAGTTCTTTCGTGAGGAAGGAAAGAGTTAAAACATGCACAACGGCCAAAATCATGAGAACTGGAAATTCCCAGTCCGGTCGACCGTCACGGTCGACCGCGAGACCTGCAGAAAGTTTTTCTCCTATTTTGAGTTGGTTTCGGATTTTTAAAGCCCATATTCATTTTCTCTAGTTTATATATCAAATTTTTCACGAATTTCTTAGTTTCTCTAAGAACCTTAACAGCCACCAAACTCCTACAAACCCTATTTTGATTCTTGGAGAATATTGGAGGCTTTCAAGTGGATTTTCAGGTGATTTTTGGCTTTTGGATTGGAGATCTGCTTTGGCTTTGCATCCTAAACATTTTTCTACAAGTTTCAGGTGAGTTCATCTCTGCTAATCCCCCTCCTTGTTTTTAAATCATTTTTAAAGAGTTTTTAACATGTTTATTAGAGCCAAATTGACTAGTTTATGAATAAAAGTCAATTCTTTTGTATTATATGTATAAAGACTAGGTCTTTCCGTGTGAAAAGGTTTGAGAACAAATTTACAGAAGATATTTAAGATCTGAACATGATTTAAATGTTGTTTAATCTAATGAAAGATGATTTGTGCTTTGTTTCAAGTTTATGTGCATGATTTAGGGTTTCGAATATGAATTTCATGTAATTTATCATGTTATATACATTGTGTTGCTCCCAGAAGTTTTTATCCGCTATTTTCATGCTTACATGCAAGATTCATATTGTTTTAATCATGTTTGAATCACCTAAACACGGCGTGAACACAACACACACAACCAGATTGAGAATCTAGAATTTTGGCTCACGGTCGACCGTGCCCTAGCGGCGGTCGACCGCGTGCAGGACAGAGGCCTGCATAGACCTTATAACCCGTCGTGATCAACCGCCGCGTAATTACGGTCGACGGCCAAGTGTATTTTTGGCCTGTGCATGTTTAAAATCAACTGTTGAGTTTTTGGCAAGTCTCTCGACCTTGCACTGTTATGATACGATGTTTATAAGTTGTTTAACATCTAAGATATTAGTAAACACCAGATATGAACACGTACACCCAGATATGTACACATATGGTTAAAATATGTTGTGTTAACATACTAAATATGAAAAGTATACAAATATTATGTTTCCGGGATAGGGAAATGAAACCTATTTCCGTAGGGCGATGGAGTAAGAGTATTACAAAAGTATCGTCATATTATGTTTTCGGGATAGGGAGATGAAACATATTGCCGCAGAGCGATTGAATAAGAGTATTACAAGAGTATCACTAATATATATAAGAGATGCACATTTGTAAGTAATATAAAGTATAATTTTACTTCCATATTGAATAACCGTAAGTAGGGTGCTTTCTCTAAGACCGTGGCTTACACGACATGGTATGTGGTTGGCTATTGTTTGGATGAGTTCCTTTTATGTCAAATCCATCTACCCGAGTGTAGATCAGGATGAGATATTTGTTCTATAGGTTTGAGGTTTGGAGTATTATCTTTTTGTTTGTTGTTTATTATTCATAGAGTTTGGAATTAGTATTTAGGGAGTCACAATTTGAGACATGGTATATACATGAGGGTTTCCTTGTTTGGATTATTTCGCTCGACGTACTAATTCTCGTGTTGTGGATTCCTAAATACTAATCTCCAGTTAGATGTATATGAATGGTTCTATATTTATGTACTCTCTATATTTTCTATACACTCCTACCCCTTCCCCTGGGGAGAGGTGAAGATGTTCTCGCTATAGTGCTTTAACGCTCGTTGTTTTCTCCCCTTTCAAGCAGCGAGTCCAGCACACGGGCTGATGGGACTTCTTCATAAATTCCATCTAGCTATTTACTATTTTAGTAGATATTCAGAACTCCACAGATAATTGATTATGTTTAGACTCTAGATTTGTATTACATTTTGTTGAGGCTGAGAGCCGTAGTGATACTTTATTTGACTCATTGTATTTGAGGTTTATTTCAGACTCAGAGATATTTCTATTCTATTTTAGTTAGGCTCATTGATGAGTATTCTCTTATTGCTTTTGTGTATGCTTAGCTTATTCTATTTCTTTTATTTGCCTATCGGTACTTTCACCTATTTGTTGTTTCCACTAGAAAGATAGTGACTGTGATGGTGAAACATGTCATAGCATGGTGTTTGGTGTTTGGCAGGTTTGACAATCCGGGTTTTGCCTTGGACTACAGCCTCGCTTAAAATCTGGAGCGTCACACCTCTTAAGAGCGAACTGAATCTTCTTGATGATGTGAAGGAAGGCGTTCCTCACCCATAGCTCGGTAGTCGTTCTTAATGCATCATGTGCAATAGAAGCAACCTCATTGAGCTCTTGTACCTATTGTAGATGTATAAAAAATGCTGATGGATATCAAAATACGGCTCAAAACAAAGAGAAGATCATCCAAAAGATCACAGGAATTGGCCTCATGCTGTCTTGGAAAGATCAAGACGATGTGGACTGTCTCGCACGCGAGACAGTGTTTGCTGTCTCGCCATGCGAGACAGTGTTTGCTGTCTCGCACGCGAGACAGAGTTTGCTGTCTCACACGCGAGACAGAGTTTGCTGTCTCGCACGTGAGACAGCTCTGAAACAGTTAAAAATTACTGAAATAACTGCAAGACACGTGTCCATTAACTGTCAAAGAACGTGGGAAATATCGTGAGCGAGAATCACGTAAGTAACTGTCAAAATAACAAAGTTTAAAACATGGGAAGGCAACCGTCGGGTAGTTTGGGGTTTCCGAGATAGTCTTTACTATCTAGGAAGCCGAGACAGTAAACACTGTCTCGACCGCCGAGACAGTAAACACTATCTCGTGGGCACATTTTCTCCAGAACATGGTATTTTTACTTGAACTTCTCCTGGAGGCTATAAATACCCCCCTAGGGCCATTATTTATAAAGATCGAGCATTTTTGGAGTAGATCCAAGGAGGGAGAGTAGAGAGACTTTAGGAGAATTTTAAGAGTTCATCTCCTTCCAACAATTAGGAGGTTCCTTAAGATCTAAGCTTTGACTTGATCTTGAGAAGAGTGTTCATCTTACTTCGATAAGATATTCACTGATCTTCATTCTTGCTTCTAAACGAAGGAAGAATACCAAAACCCTTCACAATCTGTGAATCGGTGGTCCATGAGTCAAAGCACTCCCGACACAGGCAAAGTCCCACAAAGCAGAAATCGATAAACGATTTTTGTGTTATTATCTCGAAAGTTGTAATTTTCTTATTTTTCATTGTAATTGTAAACGACTGAGTTTAATGGAATCAACAATAAAAACGACTTTTGATGAAAATAAACTGATGATCACAGTAGGAGCCAACGGTCTCGCTGCCGAGGCCGTAGTGTCACAGCCGATCAAAATTGTGATCAACAAAGAGATCGAATATGAGTTCGATTAGGCAAAATTCGAGGAGTACCTGTCATCCTCATCCTCAAAACCTTCCTCGTCTCGTAAGTATAGGAAAGTTTCATCTTCCAAGAAGGTTATCCAGTCTTCAACTTCGGTGAAGTCTATATGTATAGATTCTTATCCAATTGTTGCTAAAGACTTTGCTTGCAACATATCTGCTCCTAATGACCCTTCACTAGTTAAGGCGTCATTGAATCAAAACTTACCGGTACTGACGAAGAGGGCTCGTCAGAGACAACGTCAGCGTCGTGCTCGTCAATTGGCCAAGGCCTTACAACAAACCGACGGGGTCCATTACTATGCGGACCTAGAGTCGAGGAAGCATAAAGTGGTCCTGTTGCCTCAGCGGCAAACTAATCACATTTCTGCATAACTTACAACGGAGGAATGGACTCTCGTCAAAAGGGCTCATTTGATCCTTAAAGAATGTATACAAAAGCGTCAGGTGAAGGCCGCTCGTGCCTGTGCCCTTCGTCAACAGACGCAAGGAATGAAGAAAGAAATGGTGTCTGAGAAATCGCCAAAAAACGGTAAAGTTTGGATTCCCAAAACCAAACATGTACAAAAATTGGAGAAAGGTGGCACATCTCTTAACCGCGACACCAATCCCCGCCACGGTCAAAAGCAAGTTCATAAAAGCATTTCTTCGACCCCATCAATATCCGTTCCTGGTCCGTCTACTACAACTATGTCTGCTGCTCACCAGTGAAGCATTGGGTCAGTCCTGACCTGTCGAAATTTAAAGTCACAACAGCGGATCTCCCCAGTTTGTCAACTGACAATCGAGGCAAAGCTCCAATCAAAGAGCACTTGAATCCAGCAAATAAACCCTTAGTGGTTTCTTACGCAGGGGGTCGTAAATATCCTCCTGTCAGAACTGAACAAGTCCAAAATGAGAAAATACCAATTCACTCTCGTTTAGGACCTGTGAAGACTCCATGCCCGCAAGGGGGTGGATTTAAAAATTCAACTTTGGATCGCCCAGAGGCGACAACTAGTCGTCATGTGCATGTTAACAAGGTTCAAAAGCAAAAAATTGGGTGCTCGAATCATGGTAATGATGAGCTGTACTATCAGACTAATAAGTAACGAAAAAGAGTTGCTCGAGAAATGGAGTCTCATTGCGTATATGAAAGGCTTATTAAGGCAGTACTAACGGAATGCGGTTGTTCCAAGACTGAACCAACAAGAGTCTCAGTATTTCAAAGACTTTCCACCGAAACGTCAAAACCCAAAATGAGGCGTTTCAACAAGAAGAAACCTGCAATTCAATGAGATGAGTTCCCAGAGGTCACTATTAATATGACCGGTAGAGGAAAGCAATATTTAGTTAACCCAGATCCTGATTTCTCTCTAGGAGGGAGAGTTGAGCAGGGTCTTTCCCAAAGGATGTCACGGCTACAACGAAGGGCCAACCGGCATCGGGACTACAAAAAAATGCAAGAAGGTTTATCTTCAGATGAGGAATTGTCAGATACTTATTCTGCTGTTGCTTCGGACGATACCATATCCAGTGTTGGGCAAGTCAGAGAATCATTTGCAATCACGCCGGATCAACTAGCTCAGATACTGCAGGAAGCGTTAGCTAAACAACGCGAAGAAATTAGAGCTGAAATCAAAACCGAGATGGAGTTGACAATGCAGCAAATGCGAGATTTACAGGCTCAACAACACCAACCGGAATCGAGCCAAAAATTAGAATCCAGCCAGCGTAACGCTATACCTGTACGTATAACTGAGGTTGATAATGAGGAAGATGAGACTATCTTTGCTGATCTCCTCCTAATAAGGACAATTCTAGAAGCGGTCCGGTTAAGTCATCTACTCAACCTCCTTAAATCTACTTGAAGAAGAGTGAGGAAGAGGACAAGAAGATGCAAGATCTTGAGAGCAAAGTCAATGCTCTGATGACGGCCCAAGAAGTGAAGAAAACGGGCATTCCATACCCATACCCGAGAGAGTAGGATCTGATTCCTTATCCCCCAAAATTTAGTTTGATTAACTTTACTCCTTTTGATGGCAGGGGTTCACCCACTCAGCACTTGGTCTATTTCAAGTCGCATCTTGGCGCAATATCCGGGAACGAAGCTTTGATGGTCTGGTCATTCGTAGGAACCCTGCGTGGGAACCCTCCGTGGGCCTACCTTCGATTGGTACCAACGTCTTAAACCCGGGAGTATCACTAGCTGGGAGGATATGGAAGGATTGTTCCTCACCAATTTCTTCGACGATAACACTGAGGTCTCTATTGGCACCTTGTTGGACGAGAAGCAAAAAGATGGGGAGTTGGTTGATGTTTTTGTCAAACGATTCAAGAACAAAGCGGTAAACTGCCGAGATCCACTCACGGAAGAATTCATCCTACAGACATGCCACAATAACTTGTCATTAGATGTATTAGAAGTCATGGGGGTTGTGCCCTCCAAAACATGGAAAGAATTGAAAGTGAGAGGTGAACAAGCTAAGCGCTTTCTCAAGAGAAAGAAGTTGGAGAGGGGTCAGCCACCAGCTAATCCTCAAAAATAGAACTTTAACCCTCGAGGTAGAGGAAGAGGGTCCGCAGTTGCTGTTGATGCGCATCAAACATCACAACAGCCGCAACAATAACAACCGCAACAGTCATCCTTCCAATTGGTACCGAATCAGAATTAACAGCCTCCGAGGCAACCTAAGACCTTAAAACCCAGATTCCCGAAAGAATATTCTTTCAAGGATGATGAGGTTCTGGTCATCTTCAAGTATCTATTGGATAACAATAAGATCAAACTTCCACCTATCACGAATCAAGAAGAAGCAAAGAAAACTAATGACCTAAAATATTGTGCATATCACAGAAGGGTCCACCATCCCACTAAGGCGTGTTATGTCTTAAAAGACAAAATACAAACCTTAATCGATGTTGGTATCGTGACACTGAAACCAAAAGAGAAGAAAGTAGGTGCAAATGTGGTATCTATTAGCTTCGGTTTAGTTCCTTTATCCTGGTTTCAAGCCGAGTCAGCATCAAAGGTCAAAATACAAACCATCAACGATGACCCTCATGGACAGCGCCAAAAAGGGCTTGTGTCACACACGACCCCCAACGGCGAAATCCTTTGGGTTCATCCGGATTTTCTTGTAGATGAACAATGAACGACATCCACATCAAAGAAGAAATTAAAAGGCAAGGGAAAAGAGAAGTCCTGTTATGGAGCCTCGGCAATTCCTGAGAAGGATGACAAAGAAATTCCAGTTTTACCATTTTCTGAGGAAGAGCAAGAAATTCCTGAAACATCTAACCCAAACGCTAAAACCCTTGCAGAACTAGGGGTAGTTGCAACTCCTCCTGTGGCTGCTGGAATACCACAACAACCAGCTAAGCAAAAGGAAAAAAGAAACCCAACATAAAGAGGTTCAAGTTCCGAGGCAGTCTCGTTTCAATCGACCGATTGGACGAGATAAACCGGAAAGCTCGAATGCTCTGTACCGTTTCGACGTCACGGCTCAGTTGGCTAATATTCCTACAAGGATCACACTGTACGAATTACTGCGCCTTTCAAAGGAAACCAGAGAAGCTTTGCAAGAAGCATTGGCTGATTCTGAGGTATTTCTCACTCAGATTAAGCCAACCCCTGAAGAGCCAGAGTCATCGGTTCAGCATTGCAACCTAGCAGCCACAAAGTTCCCTTGCATTGCTTTCAACAAAGAAGACATGTAGGTGAAGAATTCAAAACATGATAGACCTCTATATTTCACCGGATATATTGGCTCGAGCGTTGTCAATCGGATCCAAGTTGACCCAGGGTCCGCTGTCAGCATTATGCCACTACGGTTGATGTACACCTCGGAATTCCCGCCAATAAGCTAGCCTCTATGGGAACTATTATCTACGGATTCAATACTAGTGGGTCAAGGCCGTTGGGAAAAATCCGGGTGAAGTGTCAACTCGGAGACTTGAAGTCGGAAGTCACTTGCTATGTGATCGATACGGAGACTTCCTATAACTTGATGTTGGGTCGCCCATGGATCCATAGTAATCTTATAGTTCCCTCCACCCTCCATCAGTGTCTGAAATATGTTGACACTAACAATGAGGTCAAGACGGTGGTCGCGGATAAGCAACCATCTAAGGGGTTAGAAAATTATTTTACCGGCTCCCTTCTTATCAGTACTGAATTCGATACTGAACCATCGGCCTATGGTACGGACAGCGGAGAAGAAGCTGATACCGAAGCTGAGCTCGATTATAGTGAAGGTCTTGTACTAAATGACATTGAACCTCTTGTAATCGATCTTGACGGTGATGAATCGTCGGATGAAAGTTGTAACTGGTAACTTGCCGATGAAATAATAAATGATGGTTTAGAGTACTTGCATTGTCTCAATAATGTAATGCAGGAATTGTATGACAACCCTAGTCTACACATGCCACTTCATGCGTCTTGTACGACGACGATCCAAGATTCATTCGGAACAAGTGTGATCCTACCTGCGAAGACAGGAGGTGAAAAAGAAATAATTTTCGGAAAAGGAGAATCATCCCCAACTCCCGATCTCTTCTTGGACACCAATTCAGACGATGAAGGACCCGGACGAAATTTCTCTAGATATAGTTCACAAGCAAATGGCTACATGAGAAAGCAAGGTTACGATCTTTCGCTCGATGAAGGTCTTCATTTTGGTCAAGGTGCCAGGGTTCCACCTCGTCCTGCCTATGTACCAAAAGGAAAACTGGATAATTATTACAGCCATAGAAGGGGTCTAGGTTATGTTTCGTCATCTGATGATGAATATTGCCAGCAGATCATTAGCCAGCTAATAAATAAGAGTGGGTATTCATCCGATGCTTCAACCTGGGATTCTGATGTGAGCATTAGGGAAAGGTTCAAAACCCTAATGTCGAACATGGCGACAGTTGATCCTTCCACAACAGAAGGAGATGATCAGTTGCCTACTTGGGAAGATCCCTGGATACATTACATGAATATCCAATATGGCGATCGATTTGAACAAAGGGAACCTCCTACTGAGGATAAAGTAGTCCAGATTAATATGGGTGATGAATTCAATCCAAAACTCATATTTATCAGCGATGATCTTCTGACAGACGAGAAAGAAGAATTAATTACCCTCGTCAGAGAATATATCGACGTGTTCGCTTGGAATTACGAAGATATACCAGGACTTGACCCGAATGTGGCAATGCATAGACTTAATATTAAACCGAATGTCAAACCCGTCAAACAACAACAAACACGGTTTCGTCCACAGATTATGGAGGCGATAGAAGCTGAAGTCAAGAAACTGATTGATTCAGGTTTCGTCAGGGAAGAACAACATCCTGATTGGTTGGCTAATATCGTTCTAGTCCTCAAAAAGAATGAAAAAATCAGAGTCTGCATTGACTTCAGAGATCTGAATACCGCCTGTCCTAAAGACGACTTCCCTCTACCAATTACGGATGTTATTATTGACACGTGTGGATTCGAGAGGATGTCATTAATGGATGGATTTTCGGGATATAATCAAATCAAGATGCACCCGGACAATGAGAAACATACTGCATTTAGGACACCCCTTGGTGTATTCTGTTATACTGTTATGTCTTTCGGTTTGAAGAACGCCGGAGCCATGTACCAACGAGCAATAACGAAGATCTTTCAAGAATACCTTCGGAAGACCGTCGAATGCTACGTCGATGATCTGGTTGTTAAGAGCCGTGATAAAAACAACCACATTAATGATTTGAAGACGATGTTCGATCTTATGAGGACTCGTCAGTTAAAGATGAACCCGACTAAGTCCTTCCTTGGAATGTCCAACGGTAAATTTCTTGGGTTCGTCGTCACTACAAAAGGTATGCATATCGATCCTGATAAGGTGAAAGTGATACATGAACTACAACCCCCGAGAAATCTTAAAGAACTCAGAGGGCTACAAGGTCGATTGGCATATATCTGTCGGTTTATATCGAACCTATCCGGAAAATGTCAACCGTTCTCTAAACTCACGAACAAAGGCGTGTCGTTCATTTGGGATGAAACATGTCAAAAGACCTTCGAAGATATTAAAATATATCTAGCGAATCCACCTATCCCCATTGCACCGAAATCGAGCAGACCGTTTTTAATTTACGTCAAAGCGACGAGCCATTCGTTGAGTGCATTACTCGCACAAGACGACGATAACGGTCACAAACAAGCTGTGTATTATCTGAGTCGTACATTGGTAGGAGCTGAATCTCGTTATCCGATGATCGAGAAAGAATGCCTCGTCTTAGTATTCGCAATCCAAAAAATACGACATTATTTAGTTGGATAGATAATTTATGTCATTTCCAACATAAACCCAATCCGAGTATTCATAACCCAACCGGCCTCCATGAATTGGCGTTTAGCCAGGTGGGCTTTACTCTTATCGCTTATGATTTGTATTTCAAGCAACAAAAATCAGTTAAGGGACAAGCTATTTACGATCTTTTGGCGGAAAACCCTACAAAAGATATAGCCGAGTTGTACGACGATCTGCTAGATGAAACTCACGAAATTAATACCACCTCACACCAACCAGTGTGGCAATTATACTTTGATGGGGCTTCCCGGGCAACCAATGTGGCGAGCGCACCCGGATGTTCTAAAATTTCCTCAGGAGTAGGGGTCATTTTAGTTTCCCCGGAAAAGCATGTCTTGCCTAGAGCATACTCGTTGACCGAACCATGCTCTAATAATATAGCCGAGTACAATGCATTAATAATTGGGCTTAATTTTTCCAAAGAGTTAGGGGTCAAATACCTTGAAGCTTTTGGCGATTCTCAATTAGTAGTTAATCAGATACGGGGAGAGTATGAAGTCAGAAATCGGGATCTGATTCCATACCATCAGCTAGCCATCGAGGTGGCAAGCTCGTTTGAAGAATTCTTTATCGAATACGTTCCACGTCTCCAAAATGCATATGCAGACGCATTAGCAGCATTGGCAGTGTCTTTGACCCAACCCCCTGATTCGGAACAATTAATCACGATGAGAACTCATCGGCTCATTGTGCCAATCTATACTTTAAGAATCAAAGAAGCATACTCAACAAGAGTTGAACCAGAAGTTCGAGATTGGCGTTTCCATGTTATTGATTATGTCCTACATGGTATCTTACCCGAAGATGTAAGAGAAAGGGATTCGATTCGACGAAGAGCACCAAGATTTTATTACAATGCTACGACACAAATGTTGTATCAACATTCGTATGACGGTTTATTACTCTGTTGCCTATTTAATAAAGAAGCGGAAGAAGCACTCAAAGAGGCGCACTATGGTACATGTGGTGCACATCAGCCCGGTCCCAAACTCTGTGATCGACTTAGAAGGATAGGATATTATTGGCCTACCATGGTAAAAGACACGGTAGATTATGCCCGGCGATGTCAAGTGTGTCAATTACATGCAAATTATATGCACCAGCCTCCAGAGCATCTGCACCCGTCAGTGACGTCATGGCCATTCGAAACTTGGAGAATGGATATTGTAGATCCTATTTTCCCACCTTCAATTATAGGTGATCGTTTCATTTTGGCAATCACCGATTACTTCTTGAAATGGGCAGAAGCAGTTCCACTCAAAGAAGTAAAGACGAGTGATGTTATCAAATTCATTAAACACCACATCATATATCGATATGGTGTCCTGAGGTGAATAGTGCACGACAATGGTCCTCAATTCGTCAGCAACGCATTTATCAAATTCTGCGATAAATTCGGAATTAAGGACGTTTCATCGACCGCTTATAATCCCACAACTAATGGATTGGCCGAAGCTTTCAACAAGACTAATATCAAAATTCTGGCAAAACTGGTAAAAGTCAATGAGCGAGATTAGGATGACAAATTGGGTGAGGCTCTATGGGCTTATCGTACAACTATCCGTACGCTAACTGGAGCAACCCCGTATTCCTTAACATATGGATGCGAAGCTGTCCTTCCTTTAGAAATACAAATTCCCTCTCTCCGCATCACTCTCGCAACGGGAATGACGACGGAAGAACATCACCAAAAGCATCTCGAAGAATTAGAGATGTTAAATAAAAAACGCTTGGAAGGTCAGCAACAAATCGAGTTTTATCAGGCCAGAATTTCTCGGGCTTTCGATAAAAAAGTCCGATGACGAAGCTTTAAGGAAGGAGACATGGTTCTTGCCGTCCGGAGACCCATGATTCTTAATTCCAAGAAAAAAGAAAAATTCCAACCCAAATGGGAAGGACCGTTTGTAATAGAAACAGTCTATTCAAACGGCGCGTATCGCCTGATTACCTAGGATGGTAACAAACTAATGATGTCGATAAATGGGAAGTTCCTGAAGAAATATTATCCATAATATATTCAGGATAACCTATGTAAAACAGGAAGTTCCTGGAAAATCCTATATAGGATATGTTTAGGATAACCCGAGATCAGTTGATTGCTCTAAATAAAACTGATCATTTGAATAATTCACTCTTAATTGTTAAGAAAATAATTAAGACCCTTTCAATGTGGTTATCTGATAATTAAGAATCTTCCACTGTGACTTTCCAGGCATCTTTCCTCACAAAACTCCCACAGTATGATTGCAGGAGGATTGATGATTCACAATCCCATGCCACAATTCGTCAATGGATAAAAATTCTTCAAACTCCCATTGTATCTAACCTCAAACATTCCCAATGTCGAAATTATGATACAAAGACCAATTTCTAATTCATTGGTTCATATCAATCGCCTAATCGTTTTGTGTTGAATTCTTATGTCACCAAAATTCCCACTGAATGATGTGTACGAGTCAACATTCCAATTGTTATTTGTACCCCGTTCCTATTTCTTTGGTCAAACTTTCCTATAGGTAGGACCAAAGCCAAAATCTCCTCTCGATTCCTTTCATGAACGAGAGGTCCACTTTCAAAACTGAGATTCCTTTTCGATAAACGAAAGGACCTCAATTCTATTTGAACAATTCAGCCTATTAAAAGTAAAATTGTCTCAACTTCCACTTGGTCAAACCTTACTAGACCACAACCAAAATCTCCTCTCAATTTATTCCACGAACGAGAGGTCCCCTTTTCATTTAAGTAATCAAACCTTATGACAGTTAGGATTATTCAAACCCGTCCAGATTCTTTAAGTGGAAATCCCACTTTGAGCTTCCTCTGCATCAGGAGATAGAATATAAAATTATTCCTCTCTGATTTTGGGTTTATCTCTACCAACAAACAAGAGACCAGGAGATAAAATATAAAATTATTCCTCTCCGATTTTGGGTTTATATCTACCAACAAACAAGAGATTAGGAGATAGAATATAAAATTCTTCCTCTCCGATTTTGGGTTCATCTCTACCAACAAACAAGAGATTGAAAGATAGAATATCCAATCCTTTCTTTATAATATTGGGTTCGTTGTCCTGTATAGGAAACATAACCTACTTACATTTCAAAATCCATGTCGTTCATGCATGGGGGACGTTATCTCAATCCCTTATTAGATATAAGCTTACATCTAACACATGTAGCCTACATATTCAATATTGTAGTTCAAAGTCTAAAAGAGTCTAATTCTTTTAGCCTAACGTTATATGTGAAACGGAGTTAGATAATTCACATACTAGCCCGACTCAAACGGTAGTCGGTAAAGGCATATCAAATCCGTTGATGGCTGAGGATTTGCTAAAAATCCTATAAGTATTATGGTTATTTATTCTAAAACAAGAATGCGTAATCATAATAAAAATTTCAATAAGCAAAAAGGAAAATTCACTATATTCACCAAAAATATTCAAGCAAAATCACGAGTTCTCAAATTACAACAGCTTATAATGACGAATTTGATCCTCAAGTTTGGAGAGCTCTGTCGTATAAGCCTGTTCAAGCTCAGCTATCAATTTAACCTTGAAAGCTTCTTCGTCAACACTCTGAAGTTCAGCGGCTTCTTGTTCTTTTTCAGCGAGTATCTTGTCCTGAAGATTCAGTTGCTAAAATAGGTTTTCCTCAACTTGAGTTATCTCTGCCAAATCAGATTCCAAAATTTCATGAGCATCCTTAGCCTTCGCGAGTTGCTCTTTTAAGCGGGCTATCTCGGCTCGACCCGACTCTAAGTCCCGATACAGGTCGACCTTGGCTTGTGTGTTTTTGGCAACACTCACCCTGAGTTGATTAGTGCGGGCTCTTAGCTTTTGGAGTTCGGATTCAGTGGACTTTTGAGAATCACGCCACGCCTGTAGCCTCAAGTTCATTCGAGAAGCAATATAAGAAGGTGCGCCGTCGGTACAAAGATCCTTCAAGTGTTCGATGTTTTGTTCAAGGTCGACTAAGTAAGCTTCGATCGAATCGGCTAATTCGGCATAACCATCTTCTCTAGTTCCTAGTACATGACGATCGAGAGATCTCCTAAAATGCTCGAAAGGTGATCCTTTGAGGATAATTCGATCAACCATAGTATTTAAGAAAGAGACAAAGCTTTGAAGATCTGAGCAAATGACAGATTTATCCGGGTCCTCATCTGCTAATAGAGCTTGAATACGGTCAGACAAGGATGAAGGAGCTGCAAACAGAACAAACAAAATAAGTATAAAATATATACACTTGTACATAGCAACGAACGGAAATATACCAAGTTTATTGGAAGGTTCCACAACTTGGTTACCTTGGTTTGTCGGCGTCGTAGTAGGCTTTACAACAATCGGAGTTTGTTCAGGAATAACATTTGTTGGTAGACTTGCTGCATCAGATGATTGTTCAATTGAGGCCTCAGATAGCTTTGGGTCCAAGTCAGCAAGTCTTCCGGAAGATGATTCTACAAACAAGAACATCACAATGAGTATGTTGGAGTATTAATCAGAAGTTATAATGAACAGTTGATGAAACTCACCAATCCTAGATGCGAAAGTTGTTGACGTACCAACTTCTTCGGTTGGTCTCACTTTCGTTACAACGGGACTAATTTGGGGAGTGGCAGTAACTTCTATCATCATCGGGTCTAAAGGAGTAAGAGGCTTAGATTCAAGAATTAACGACTGAATGTCGGCCTCGATTCCTGTTGACAACAAGAAGTCATGACCCTCGGGCTGATCAGACCTTCCTGTAACTATAGCGGTATCAGTTTCAGCAACTGGTCCTATAATTTGAACACTTATATGATTATTCGGAGTTAAAAAAAAGAGACAATGAAGTTTATAGAATAAAGGCCTTACTATCAGAGGGACCCGCTTCAGTTGAACCAACTCCAGCAGTTGATTCTGTAGCCTCCCCAGGAGCCTTCCCCGATAGCAAATCGGAGATGTATTGATGGTCGTCCTCTGAGAGATCGAGATTGAGATTGTGCTCATTGAAATCCTCGACCTCAGCAGTGCGAGTGGATTCTACTCTAGCTAATTCATTCATTATGACATCTACAGAATGTGTTGAGTCATAAATAACATATAAATTTAGATGAATTTACAAAAAATGGAGACTAGTTTTACCTTCGTTAACCAGGACAGATTCGAGGGCTCCGCTACTTGCACCCGCTTCTTTTAGTTTGACTAAAAGGAGACAAAGTGCACAAGTCATTAGAAGAAGCACGCGTTCCGACTCATTCATCTTTTGGAATTGTCTTCCAAATGGAGAAAGATCCATACCTATGTTTGAAGCTGATGGATCAATGTCAGAAATTGTTGGAACACCAGCAGTTTCATCTTTAAGCGCATCTTGCATTTGTTGAACGAAGCTGGGCTCTTCAACCTCCATACCGCCGGGAGAAGCAGTTTCAGTCCGAAATTCTCCCTCTTCTTGACTCCCTGCAAAAATTGCGAGCGAGATAAGCCTGAGCATTAAGAAATATAAGAACGGTGAAATGAAAATAAAGATGAATCGTTACCTCGTTCGTCTGAAGAAACACTGCGGGTAGATGTCTCCTCTAAGGCGGGAAGACGAACGCGTGGCTTAGAGACGGCCTTCTTCTATCTTTTTAATGGACGAGCTTCGTCTTGAACCCCGGATCTTTCATGATAATATTTAGTGCACAACTCAGTTGGAGTTTGAGTTGAAGATTGAGGTCTCTACCTCTGAGCAAGAGGCATTGTATCTGTTCCATCTCCACTAAGGTCCTCTATCACCGTCATCCGATTGGGATAAGTCATAACGACTCTCTCCCTCCTTCTTTTCGGAGCGTCTTGCGATTGGACGGGAGCAACATGGTGAGCCCTACGAGCAACGGAAGGGTTTACAAGTCCTCTCTCAAAGAAAGAATCGGGGAGACCAACCGTTTCTCCTTCATTCTTCTGTCCAGCCTCTGCTTTTGTTCCCTCAGAACTTGAACCAGTCTTACCCGCCCCCTCAGAAGTTTCTGTCTCATCAGTGTCAAATTCTTCTTCACTATCAACTGGGCGGACTGGTTCTTTTCCACTTCTGGACGATTCGGCGGCTTCTTTCCTTCAAGGTGATCGCACAATTTCACAGACTACTTCTGTTGCATGCCGAGGGGCCATATCTTCCTCTGATTCTGACATCCTCCTATTCCGAGTGACGATATTGGCAGCTATCAGCCACTTACAATAAAGTAAGGTCATCCATAGAGGCGGCACTTCCAAGGGGAGATCGAACTCAACATTTGTACAACCGACAATACTCCAAAACCAAGCTCTCGCCCCATCGATAAGTCCACCTCAAACTCCAAGTTGACGGTTCGGGTTACCGACATACAGTTGATCATAGCCAAATTGGCGAGCAAATCGACATGGAAAGTAAGGCTCGATATGACAAATATCTTTCACCCTGAATACTAAATAACCAGGTCGGATGTTCATCAGCCATCTGAAGCAGCCGACATCCAAAATCGTGCGATTCTGTCTTGGTTCTTCAGCATCCAATAAAGTTGTATTGTACGTACCGGAAAATTGAGGGAAACAAGGAAAGAACTCCCAACATTTGTGAACTTTGAATTGCCTCGTTATATCCATCCACCGATGTTTGACCCATTTACAACCTTCAAGAGTCTGTAAGAGAGGGAGGCTTGGATCCACCGTCTCAGGAGCCTCCATTAAATCTGGCCGGTGAAGTACCAACCAGGTCATCAAATAGGTATATGGTAGTTCCAGCTTCGGGACGGACACGCCAGTGGAGGGTTTCTTTCCCTCTTGAGTAAACACAGAGACTAATTGTCGTAAATTCGTAATCCACTGTGAATAGCAGCCACCATGGCAGGAAGCAAGGATAACTTGCGACCTGTAGCTGGATATAACACTTCGATCGGCATCGCGTCGGAGGGTTGATGGGGAACGACACATCTTTTTAGCCATAAGGCCAAAAAGTCGGCCAGCAGAGCAGTAGGATGGATCGGAACACCAGCTTGCCACAGATAAGAACGAAATTTAGTACCATGAGGAAACCCGTCTTCTGAGTGAGAAGTGTAAGATTATGCGTTCGTTTTCTCTAACAGCCGGTAGATTTCGTTCAGAGTCAAAGGAGATAGTCCACACACGTCTTCCGAACGATTCTCAAGGTTCTTGAACAAATAATCTGCAAACTGTTTCAAGCTAATCTGGGGAGATTTCTTCTTAGCTCTGGTCTCCATCTCAGCCCTAGCTATATGATAATGACAAGTCAGCTCCCATAAGGTGTCGTAGGTCGCAGCTGACCGATCTTTCATCTTATTCAGCTGACTGACTATCGGGAAGAATTCTTGATACGGGATATCACCTATAGGCAACCCCGATACTTTCATCATTTCATGTAATGGTAATCCGAGCTCCCCATTCTTGGTAAAGAAAGTATTGGTATCAGGGTTGTAGATCTCGAACAAACAGAAGAAATGATCCACGCTGATCTGCAGACCGTACATACTGGCACGAATCGGGACTGACAACCCCAACTCGGCCAATTCTCGCCCCCAGCGATTCAATACATACCGGGTCATTCTGGTCCACAACTTGTCTCCAAAATAATGGACTCATCCATAATATCTGAATTTCTTGTTGGGTAATTTCTTTCCCAATACGGCTAACCATTTCTTCACGATATTTGCATGTGCCGCCTTTTCATTCTGAGGCAGATTATCTTAGCCTAAGACACCAGGATGAAGTCCTCGCACAGAAGCTCTGCCACTAGAACCTGGGGTGGCCTCTTTCCCAATAAAACCACAGTGAATACGCTCGTGATTTTCGGTCAATCTCCAGAACATTTCCCGCTCAACTGACAAATTTCTAAACTTCAAAAGTTAATGCTCACGAGGAATCCAAGGCAAATACAAGAATAACGACCCACTTACATACAACCACTGCGCAGGTCTACAAGAAACAATCTCCGGGTCTTTTATAGAGTCACCAAATAAGAAATCTGGCTTCCTTATACACAGATTTGAGTCTTGCTCTGAAATTAAAGTCGTGTCCGTAATTAACCGCCGCAGAACACGACAACTACCTCATCGTATCAATTCCATGGATCCTTCGCTGTAGTCCGACTTGAATTGGGGAGCTGATTCGACTAACGGGATCCCTTCATAGTAGGAGTGGGTGACACTACTTTGACCCGTGACCTCATCAGTGGTGAAGATTGCAGAAGGAAAATGGACTGACGAAGTAGATTTGCACATAAATTGTGTAAGAATAGTCCTAAAATTTTTGAGAATGCGGTATATCTTATTCCATAAGATAGGATCACCATCTCATAACAGGTGTGACGATTTTTATCTACCACACGTATAAAGAAAAAGATATGCGTTACTATGCACGAGCATTATAACGGCATATCAAAATCTTTCAAAATACATGGGAGGATATGAAATCGCCCCTGGTATATCCTAAAGTGTGTTTTGTCCAAGCAAAACAAACACTTTTTAGCGTCAAACCCCTCAAAGGAGGATACCGGCTCTTCTCGAATGTATCTCAAAGGATGACAAACGAGGGTTTACATACAAATATGGATATATACGAATGAAATTGACAAGATACGATAATTGAATTCATAAAAGAATGGAAGAAGTATACCTCCATACGAAGCAGCAACAGTATCAGTCTCCTCAGTAGCCGGAATAGCCGAACGGCCTCAGGGAACTCGAGGTCTACGCGGCGACATTGATGGAAATGTGGTCCCTATCGAAGTCCAACAAGAAAGTTAGGGTTTTGAGTATAGAATCGACAAAAATATCACAATATACGTATGCATGGGATGGAATTAAAGAAAATTGAAACTTTAACAGTTAGAGGAAAACAGATCTGAAGAAATCCTTCAAGCTTTGAATGAGATCTCCCCAAACGAAAACTCTACCCAAATCAGGAACAGAAAGGAGAGGGAGAGGCAGAAAACTTGCCAAAAAATCACCAAAGAATCGCCCAGAAATCACTTCAAATTCGACGTAAAAACCCTTGAAAAACCCCAAGTATGATTTTATACTCGCCGTCTCGCAGCGCGAGCCAGCAAACTCTATCTTGCAGCACGAGACAGCAAACACTATCTCGTAGCGCGAGACAGTAAACACTGTCTCGTAGCGCGAGACAGCAAACATTGTCTCGCAGCGTGAGACAGCAAATACTGTCTTGCAACGCGAGACAATCTACATTGACTCATCTCATCAGACAGACAACACTGTCTTAGTCAGAAGCTTCTATTTGGTAGTGTTTTCAACCACAACCCGCGACACATATGGATACTCCGATAAGTATACGAGTCTAAACTGTTTCCCTACCCACAACATGAAGTTTTTGGAGAATATCACTCAGAATATTCTAAAGAATAACCTGATTACCTCCTAATAGGTACACGAGGTTAAACTGGTTCCTGAATACTCTGATGAGTATATGAGTATAAACTGCATCTCCGTGAACCTCCCAACGGGTATACAAGGTTAAACTATTTCCTGAAAACTCCGAAAATACATGAGTAAAAACTGTATTCTTATGAAGACTGATACTAAACAATATTAATTTGGTGATGAAAGCTGAATTCGCAAGCCAAAAATTCCAACTCCAGATCTACATTAACTTCAACTTACGTCGCCAGTTTGTTTTCATCAAAAGTCATTTTCATTGTCGATTCCATTAAACTTCAGTCGTTTACAATGAATTACAATGAAAAATAAGAAAATTATAACTTTCAAGAAAATAACTCAAAAATCGTTTATCAAATTCTGCTTTGTGGGACTTTGCTTATGCCGGGAGTGCTTTGACTCGTGAACCACCGATTCACAGATTATGAAGGGCTTTTGTATTCTTCCTTCGTTTAGAAGCAAGAATGAAGATCGGTGAATATCTTATCGAAGTAAGATGAACACTCTTCTCAAGGTCAAGTCAAAGCTTAGATCTTAAGGAACCTCCTAATTGTTAGAAGGAGATGAACTCTTAAAATTCTCCCAAAGTCTCTCTGCTCTCCTTCCTTGGATCTACTCCAAAAATGCTCGATCTTTGTAAATAATGGCCCTAGGGGGGTATTTATAGCCTCCAGGAGAAGTTCAAGCAAAAATACCACGTTCTGGAGAAAATGTGCCCGCGAGACAGTGTTTACTGTCTCGGCGGCCGAGACAGTGTTTACTGTCTTGGCTTCCAAGACAGTAAAGACTGTCTTGGAAACCCCAAACTGCCTGACAGTTGCCTTCCCACGTTTCAAACTTCGTTATTTTGACAGTTATTTACGTGATTCTCGCCCACGATGTTTCTCACGTTCTTTGACAGTTAATGGACACGTGTCTTTCAGTTATTTCAGTAATTTTTAACCATTTCAGAGCTATCTCACATGCGAGACAGCAAACTCTATCTCACGTGCGAGACAGCAAACTCTATCTCACGTGCGAGACAGCAAACACTGTCTCACATGGCGAGACAGTAAACACTGTCTCGCGTACAAGACAGTCCACATCGTCTTGATCTTTCCAAAACAACATGAGGCCAATTCCTGTGATCTTTTGGATGATCTTCTCTTTGTTTTGAGCCGTATTTGGATATCCATCAGCATTTTTTATACGCCTACACCTATAAGATAAAAAGCGAAAGAGGATTATTAGCAAGTGGATGATAATAAAATAATAATCACAAAATAGTTGTATATTTTGCCTATACACTTACCTGTTAGCCTTCTTATTTTGATGATGTTTAACAAACAATTTACTTCTAATATTGTTTGTCTAGTGTTTGTATTTTCGTATTTATTCTAAGCAAACAATGAGTTGGAAGATGGATGGAATTACGTATTCACGATCATATCTAATGGAGGTTGGCGGAATTGTGGAGTGAAGCCTATGCAATTCAAGTTAAAGATCTAAGTTCAAGCTTCATCCACAAGATTACCAAGTCCAGCTATTGAAGATCAAGATCAAGCTTGGGTAATTTAGTTTAGGAGTTTATATTATGTGTGTTAGTACCTTAAGCTCAATATAATATACACACACATTTATTGGTTTCCATGTATATATATAGTTATGTATATACATATATGTTTTAGTTTGATAGTTTTTTTCAAGTTTTACTATGAAACAATTGAATATAATTAGAAAACATATTTTTATTTTATACTTACATGCATATATATGATTTCATCAATATTACTTTTATTTATTTCAATAAAATCATGTTTTAGTGCATTATATGTGTATTTTGATAAAATACTATATTCATTGTTTATAGACTTCATAACAATAGTTTACATCTTTCTTCAAGTCTATAAAATCATTTTGTAAAGTTTCAAAACATGGTTTAGCCAAAATGTCAAAATTCACATGTTTATATTTTCATGTTTTGGACTATTTTGTAAAATGATGATATTTTTTATTTGGGAAGTCCTTTTTGAAAACCAGTCTTTGTAGCATGTTTATTATCATGTCTACAATCATTCCCCAAAGTTTTATATTTTTTAGAATTTATTTATTATTTTTAAATAGGGTTTTAAAATCAGCAAACTGTTCAAAGCCTATTTTCTCTTTAGTGTTAGTTTGCGGTCGACCGCCATGGTCGACCGCCCCTGAGTTCAGAACTCAGTATGGCTTTTGATGGCTCACAGTCGACCGTGGTGGTCGACCGTAAGAAGTCTATAGAGTTTCGCGGTCGACCGCCACGGTCGACCGTTAGTTGTTCTGAGCTGTTTTTTGCTGTTTTGTTGCTCGCGGTCGACCGTCGAACTGTACTTCAGACTCCAACGGCTAGTTTCCAGAGCCGTTATTGAGCTGGTTTTTTAGTCTTTTCTTAGCTTTCTCTTGGCTTTGGGGTTTCTATAAATACCCCCTTATACCTCAGTTCTTTCATCTAACTAAGGAGAAAGTTTTAAACAAGTTTAAGAGGGTTTTACATTTTGTTTTAAGTTTGGTTTTTGTTTACAAAGGAGGGAGCTTACATTGTAAATTGAGAGATTCATTCTCAATCTTATTCATCCTCTCTTTTGAGTTTATAGAGAAGTTTTCTAACTCTTTTCTCTAGCAATTTTATTATTGATTTTCATATTCTTATTATTGCTAGTTTGCTATTTGAGTTAGATTTTATTTCACTCATTGTTTACACACACCCACATGAGCTTATTGTATTTTCATACATAGTATATTTGGATTTGTGAGATTTGTAACAATTGAGTGTGAGCTTTCATTGTGTTCTCATCCATATTAGAGAACAATCATTTGTTGTATTTGTGCTTATTGTGAGATACACTTTGTAATACACTTGTACACCGAGAGAAGTGTGTGGCTAGAGTCGGGGATCATCCCAAGAGGATTGGCGTCGGTTGACGAACCTAGGGAGAGGTTGTATCCGAGCACTTGAGGGAGACACGTCTAGTTCAACACTTGAGAGGGTGTAGAGTGGGATTGCAAGAGTGTGTGAGTTGTAGAGTTTTCGGTAAACTAGAAAACCGTATTGTGAGGTGTAAACGTTGTTTGGGTAAACATAGAAAACCCGATTATGATAGTGGAGATCTCCTCGAGGTGAGGAGAGGAGATGTAGGTCGTGGGGACCGAACTCCGTAATCATATCATTTGTTTGTGATTGCATTGGCGCACTTATTTTTATGTTCATATCTTCTATCGCCTTTGTATATTGCATGTTGATTATATTGCCCACTATCTAGTTTAGATTGTTTACCTTTGTGTTAATTATATATCCTTACATATATCTCATCGTATATCTCATTGCTAGGAAATTTACCTTTGTTCATATTGCTTATTCTTGCTTGTAACATATTGTATATCCCTTCTTGCAAGAATAATATTTGTTAATTAGTTTTAATTGGCATAAAATCGGATTAGATTAGTTTAAGACCCTAATCACCCCCCCCCCCCCCTCTAGGGTCTAACATTACCAACTCTCTCTCAACTAGTCCTCTCGGTATGTACTCCTTGGGTGCTTTGTTCTCCTGAAATATCCATCTACGAGTAATCCCCCAATACCATCATAAGTACACACCAAGGTCTGGTGCATCAACCCTCTCCATCACTATAGCCTCCTCCCTCAACTCCCAATTCTGAATGTAAGCATGTCGAATTAGCTCCCAATTTGCATGATGTGCTCTTTTTCTGGAATTTTGCTCTATTCTATCTACATGATTTGGAATATGTTGCTTTAATCCAAATTGTCAGAGCACACGGTTAGGCACGCGCATTTCAACAATCTCAAATCATATAATCGGGACTTGAGCACACTATATATCTTCACCTTCCCTGCAAATATCTAGTAGTGACTCTAAAGTCAGTTCATAGGGCATCCACTTGACCTATAAAAAAAAGATTAAGTAAATTTTCATATCAGTAACAAATGATGTTTTGATTGAATATTGTCACACCCCGCTTATCCAAAATACCTGGGAATCGGAACGTGAACGAGCCCGCGACGTATTAGATTAAGGAGAATAAATAAAAATAAACATTCCTCCTCAACCTAATATACTAAGTGTCAAGAAATAAATGCAAAGGCACAGGTCCCCGATCACAATAGCAAGAATATAATAGACAAACTCAGAACAGAATATTCATATCACAAGTGAATATCATCTAAGACATAATGTAAGGATCATGAAATTTGATACTAGTTAAAATAATTTTTTTGGTATTTTAAAATATTTAATTATTATTTTTAAAAGAGTATTTGTATTTTTCTCAATTTCTACAATTTTCTATGATTTAATCATATGATTATATAATTATTTAAATGATTTTGATATTTATAAATTTATTTTGTGCGGTAAAAATTCTAAACTTAATCTGCTATATTATCAGTACTATTACATATTATTTTAAATAATACGTTGTATTATTGTTACTATTACGTATTATTTTGTGTATTATGTTGAATTATTAATTACGTATTATTGTGTAAATTATGGTATTATTTTAATTATTACGTATCAGCTGTCGTATTAGTATAACTGGTATGTTTTACTATGTATATAATTATCTCATAAATATTTTAATTTAAATATAAATAAATTTATTTTTATTATTAAATATTCTCGTTTAATTATACAATATGTGTATATTTCGACTATTTCGTATCAACTGTTGTATTAACACAACATGTATGTTTTTATTTGTAGATAATTATTATATAATTAGTTTAATTTTTAAATACCCGTAACTATTTTATTTTTTGTTATTTAACCCTAATCCTAATATTATATATATATATAAATAAAATACCCGTAACCAAACCCTACCCTATTTTCAAAAAACCCACCCGCAAAACCTCTCTCTCTCTCTCCTCTATTATTTTCTCTCTCCCCTTCACTTCATCTCTCCATCCTCCCCATCGCCTGCTGCCCGACCCACTGCTCGCTGCCCACAACACCACGCCGTGTCGTCGCTCACCTCTCCCCGTCGACCCCCAGCGCCAGCTCACCGGCAACCTCCGACGCCCCGCACGCCGCTCGCCGCCCCGACCATCCCAAGCCACCATCACCCGCACCAGTCTCCGGCCATCCTCTCCACCGTGGCCGCCCTCCCGAGCTTAAAGTCACCGTCGAGCTTCCTCCCCACTCCACAAAGCCCCGCACAGCCACCCCATGCCGCCCTCAGGCCTTTACCGCCTCTGACCCCACCTACACCGCCAACCAAGCCCGCACCCCCACTCGACAGCTACCTGAGCCAGCCTCCGCGCCGACCTCTGCCTCTCACCTCCTCAGATCCGCCTTCCCCTCCGCCCGTAGCCACTAGATCCGCCCTCCTCCTCCTTATCGACCGTCGTGCCTCCTCTCTTCCCGTCATTGGACAGCCCTCGCCGAAGCTCGTCCCGACGCCTTACCTCACCGCGTTGGATCCGACCCGTGTCGTCGACGTCGAATCGTTCGACACAACCCGAGGCAAGTCCCACTTCTTTCATGAATATTAATTCCTGATTCACTGTTCGCAAGTTCAAGTAGTGAACTACTTGTGCAGTATGGGTGTTTATGTATCATGTTGGTTCACTCTTTTCATGCATGTTAAGTGTGTTAGTTTAGTCACATATTTCATAGATTCATTAGTTATCTGCTATCACCTTGTTTTTCGTGTGTATAGTCATCTACATGTGTTCTACATTCGTGCCTTAATTAAGTGAGTATTCACAAGTTATATGTATCCGTCTGTTAGTCATCTCAATTGTAAGTATGATCAATTGTTTACCTGTAAATGTGACTATTAGTGGCCTTGTATTAAAATTGTCAGGGACTTATCTGTAGCCGTGTATCATTATGGTGGATAGTCTTTGTGCATACGTATTTTATTTCATTCTTGTGTCGGCTATATGCCTTGATTTCCTCCAAATTGTGGATGAACTGACTTTATTCTTGTAGGCGATTTCGCCGTTTTCACTAAAATAGGGAGGGGAGATTAACGTCTTGATTTATTAACAACCCCGATTTGGTCTCCTTTACATCTAAGAGGATTCAATCAGACTCTTTCTGTCATTCTATTGGTCCATTATTCGAATTGGACCCAAAGACGTGTTCTCGTTTCCTGCGTTGACCTACATTCAATCGAACTATACCCTGAGATTTCTTCTCCGTTGACGTCGTAGGATTCCTCATTTGTGTCGTCCTCGTACTTATGATTATTTCTATGTCTCTTTCTCTTGGATCGTTTCCTCGTTTAGCGTGTATACTTTATTTTCAATAGTTATTAGTTATTTCCTTATTTTTCTGCATTGACCTATTTATCGTCGAGCTTGACTCTAGAATTTCTTACATTGGCACTATTTCATATTTCATATATTCTGTTATTATATTGTATTGAATCATTATTTTATGATGTGATATGCCATGGCACTAGTACTTATGATCAATTGCATTATTTATTATTTCTTATTGTGATTGAGAACCCTAATAGTTCATGACTTAAATGCCTCGTGTGTCATGAACAGACCTAGTGACATGTGTGAGTGTGTTGACTAAGTTTAGATGGTGAACCCGAGTTTCAATGAGGATTATGGTTGACTGGGTGGGAAAGTCTTTGTTCATGTGATCAAATATGAGTGTTGATATATCTTCCAGGCTTGCACCAGTAGATCGGTATCGCCACTGGGGTTAGTTTGTTGACTCACAGTGGATTGGTGTCGCCACTGGGGCTAGTTGGTTGGGTCAAAGTAGATCGGTGTCGCTACTTTGGTTCATGAATTTATTTAATGGGATGCACGTAGGGGATATGCGAACAGTTAATTATCCGATGATATGAGCGTTGACTCTGTGTGAGATGTGACCAGTGACCTGTTATAGAATGGCTAGTTACATGACCTCGTTTCTTGGCTGAGTATGAATTCCTGTGAGATGTAGGCTAGTTGTATTCCTTTTCATACATAGATCGGGATTAATATTTAATTATTTACAATTCGAGACATATGGTATATACATGAGGGTTTCCTTGTTTGGATTATTTCGCTCGACGTACTACATCTCGAGTTGTAGATTTTTAAGTAATAATTCCATCTAGTGTATGATCTTGTTACTTGAATGATTATTCTGATTTTTAGCTGCATGACCTCGTCACCTGATTGATTTTTGGGTACTTAATTATTATATAATATTTATGGATGTCATCTAGTTTTTAGTATTCATGCTGCATGCTTCTATTTTTATTATTGTTTTTCCTAGGTTGTTCGACCATTTCTTTCTCCCCTGTGGGATCTTACCGTGTGCCATGCACGCTAACGTACACATGTTTTCTCCTAGATTTAAGAGACAGACGGCCTCAGCTCAGAATCGTACAGGAGCCAGAGGATTCGCAGTAGGAGTGCCTTGCAGAAGGAGTAGAAGATCCAGCTGAAGCGTAGTGATTTTCTTTCGTAGTAGTAGTTGGACATTAAAACTCTTTTACCGTACTTTTCTTTTGTTGATGATGGATTTAGTATTTTAACAGTACTTTCTTTATGGACTATGTATTTCTTATTCTTAGTTGGACTGTTTTGTAATAAGGGTATGTTGGACCCATATTTTTATGTCTGGGGTGATTTACTGTTGATGATATGTCTATTTCTTATTCTGGGTTATCTTTATATTCTTGCTATTATAATCGGGGACCTGTGATTGAGATTTATGTGTTTGACGCTTAGCGTATTGGATTGAGAAGAAAAAAAAATTAATGGTCTAAATTTTTTCTCAATCTAATACGTCACGGGCTTGTTCACGTCCCGATTCCCCGATATTTTGGGAAGCAAGGCATAATGCATAATATTTGGTTCAACATGCCCTGATACAAATCCATCCAACTGAATACTGAAGGAATATAAAATACATCGATCAAGCGGGAATGAAAGGTGCTACAAAAACAAATTGAAAGGAATAACTAAGCTTTGACTTCTTCTTCTGCTCGATCTATAAAGCACTCATGCTGATAATCCTTTGGCTCCTATATGATTCTGAACTGAGGTTGTTCGTCTCCTAAATCTGACGTACACCAGAGAAAATAGGTGTACGTCAGTGTGCATGGCACACGGTAATATCCCACATGCGAGAAATGAAACGGTCGAATGACCAAGGCAATAACAGTAATAATAAATAGAAGCATGCAGCTGGAATACTAAAAACTAGATGAAATTCACCAATAATATATAATAATCAAAGACTCCAAAAATCATCGGGTAACAAGGTCATGCAGCTAGCAATCAGAATAATCATCCAAGTAACAGGGTTATACATCTAGATAGAATTAATACTTAAAAATCTACAACACGAGACGTAGTATGTCGAGCGAAATAATCCAAACAAGAAAACTCTTATGTATATACAATATATCTCAAATTGCTGATAATTAAATATTAATCCCAATCTATGTATGAAAAAAATACAACTGGCCTACATCACACAAGAATTCATACTTAGCCATGAAACGAGGTCATTTAACTAGCCATCCTAAAAACTCACTGGTCTAAGTTCGCATTACCGGAAAACTAACTATCGAGATCTATGGCTTTTCAGGAGAGAGAAAGAAGCTGACACATGTGATCCTCCCCGTTGAAAAGACTCCTTCACAATCCCCTACGTGCATCCAATCCCGCGAAATAGGCGGCTAGAGGACTACACGTAATCCGTGTTGGCCTTCTTGTTTTGATGATGTTAACAAACAATTTACTTATAATGTTGTTTGTCTAGTGTTTGTGTTTTCGCATTTATTCTAGGCAAACAACGAGTTGAAGGATGGATGGAATAGCGCTTCAACGACGATATCAAACAGAGGTTGGCAGAATTATGGAGTGAAGCAACGTACAATTCAAGTTAAAGATCAAGTTCAAAATTCATCCGCAAAGTGTACCAAGTCAAGCTTAATTGAAGATCAAGATCATAGCTTGGGTAATCTAGTTTAGGTTTTATATTATGTGTGTTAGATACTCTAAGCTCAATATCATATACACACACGTATTTGGTTTCTATGTATATATATAGTTATATATATACATGCATGGTTTTGGGATTTCATGTTTATAAATATGAGATTACATATTTCATATTTTATTGTGATTTGGTTTAACTACTTAGATATGAAACAAATATATTTTCATATACAAACTCATATATTTCATTTTCTATTGTATTTGTAAAAATATTGTATTCTTAGTTTTTGGACTTAACAATAATCATATACATATTTTATTAAGTCTACATAATCATTGTACAATGTTTCAAAATATGGCTTAGCCAAAATGTCAAAATTCACATGTTTACATTTTCATGTTTTGGACTATTCCGCAAAATGATGATTTTTCACAAATGGGAAATGCAATTTGGAAAATTCTTTTTGTAATAAGTTCATTTACATGTTTATATACATTTCCCAAAGTTTCATTATTTTTGGACTTTATTTGTTATTTTTAACATATTTTCAAAAGTCCCAAAAACTATTTTAAAACCTGTTTTCTGTAGTATCAGTTCACGGTCGACCACTGCGGTCGACCGCCATGAGTTCTAAACTCAGAATATGTTTTGTTTGCTCGCGGTTGACCGTGACGGTCGACCATAAGTTGTCCAGAGACTTTCGCGATCGACCGTCGCAGTCGACCGCCGCTTGTCCAGAGCCATAGTACTGTTTTTTTACTCGCGGTCGACCGTCGCGGTCGACCGCCGTACTGTCATTTCAGTTCTAACGGCTAGTTTCCAGAGCCGTTGCTGAGTGGTTTTTTGGTCTTTTCTTGGCTTTCTCTTGGCTTTGGGGTTTCTATAAATACCCCCTCTTTCCTCAGTTCTATCAAGCAATCCAAGAAATGTTTTAAACAAGTTTTAAAAGAGTTTAAGTTTGGTTTTAAGTTTGTTTAAGGGTTTGTTTTGTGAAGAATTTCATAAGAGGAAGTGGAGATCAATTCATTGAGCTTCAATCCATCTCTCTCTCTCTTATCATATAGAGAAGTTTTCCTAAACTCATTCTAGATTTTATTCATAATTATTTGTTGATTATTATTTCTATTAAGCTACTATTTACAATTGAGTTTAGTTGTTTTTATTTCACTCATTGTTCACACACACCCACTTGAGCTTATTGTATTTTTATACATAGTACATTTGGGTTGGTGAGAGTTGTAACATTAAGTGTGAGCCTACATTGAGTTCTCATCTATTGTAGAGAACAAATCATTTATTATATTGTGAGATTGTAAAGTTTTTGGTGAGCTAGAAAACCGAGTGAGAGTGTGAGGTTTGAACGTTGATCGGTGAGCATTGAAAACTAACATTGTGAGGTGTAAACGTTATTCGGGTGAGCATAGAAAACCCGGTTGTGATAGTGGATTTCTCCCCGAGAGTGGGGAGCGAAGATGTAGGACGGAAGGTCCGAACTCCGTGATCATATTGTGTGTTTGCATTGTTTATTTACACTATCACTCTTATCTTGTTTATGTTTATTTCACCCTTGTATTTTTTATATATCATTGCATATATTTTTGTCATATAGGATATATCTCATTGTTCATATGCTTATCCTAGCTCACATATCTTGTAGCATATCATACTTGCTAGGATATATTTGTTAATTAGTTTTAATTAGTATTTAAATCGGATTAGATTAGCATAAGACCCTAATCACCCCCCTCTAAGGTCTAACAATCCGATCTCGACCTGGTCCGAACTCAGGCAGGCAAAGCTCAGGTGACGAAACAGGTCACTGACCCAAGTGGCGAAACAGGTCACTTGGTCTAACAAACCAACCCCAGGACAAAACAGGTTACTGGTGCGAGTCTGGAAGATAATCAACAATCGTATCCGATCATGCAAACTATGACTTTCCCACCCCCAACATCTCTTGTCTTTCTAAGTCAACAAACACGACCTATAATAGAATTCTGGTTCACCTCCTAATTTAGTCAACGCACCCACACATGTCACTAAGTCTTGTTCATGACGCGCAAGGCCACTAAGTCATGAACTACTAAGGGTTCTCAAACACAATAAGTGTTGGCCTTCTTGTTTTGATGATGTTTAACAAACAATTTACTTCTAATGTTGTTTGTCTAGTGTTTGTGTTTTCGTATTTATTCTAGGCAAACAACAAGTTGGAGGATGGATTGAATAGCGCTTCAACGACGATATCAAACGGAGGTTGGCGGAATTGTGGAGTGAAGCTTATGCAATTCAAGTTCAAGATCCAAGTTCAGCTTTATCTGCATAGTGTACCAAGTCAAGCTTATTGAAGATCAAGATCGGCTTGGGTAATCTAGTTTAGGTTTTTATATTATGTGTGTTAAATACTTCAAGCTCAATATCACATGCATTGATAATCATAAGAAACTTATGGACAAGTGTGCTAAATCTAGTGCTATAACTTATAAATCACCTACACACTATGCACACTTGTATAGCAAAGTTTACAAGTGCTCCATTTGTGGTCGTAAAGGCCATTTAGCTAAATTTTGCTATGATGCACACAAATATAAAAATGTCAATGCTCCTTGTGCATCTCATCAAGTCTCTTCATCACATGTACACACACATGCACCCATTAATCATCATAAGCATGCTAATGTGTATCATTGTGATTTTTGTAGTAGAGTTGGTCACTTAGCTAAGTTTTGTTTTGATTTGCAAAAAGTTTCTAAATCTCAAAATATTTCAAGTACACCAATATTTTTCAAAATGTTTCTCATTTGCAAAACGATCTTAAAAGACCCTCTTTATTTGCAAATGTTCCTCGTGCACATCCACATGGTCAACATAACCAAATGCATCCTCTTCATTACACTTATTGCAATCGAATGGGTCATTTGCATGATTATTGCTATGACTGATCCCGTGCACCACATATGTCCAAGAGGGTTCATAACCCTAGGACTTTGAGCTTGAATGATAGGGGTCATGTCCCTAAACCTTTTGGTACCAAGAATACTTGGTTACCAAAACAAATTTGATTTTTAAACCAAGAATTTTAATGTTTTTATTTTTTGGTTTTGAAAATTGTGCTTTGAAACTTTTTATGAAAATAAATTTTTTATTGATCAAACTCTTTTGTTTTCATGATTATTAATTTTGTTTTAATGAGAGGTTTGCATTTATAGAACCCCCCGGATTTATTGGGTGTTTATTCCCAAAACTTGTTTATAGGGTACTTAAATGTTTATATGGGTTGTTACTAGCTCAAGAGCTAGACATGGTTGCCTCTCATGACTTTTTGAAAATCAATGATAGTTTGATTTTATACTCGTAAAAATGATTTTTAGTTTTTAAAATCCATAGTCCATGATTCTTGTATGTTACTTTTGAACCATGGAAATTTTGTTTTGATTTGTTGCTTTGAATTCATTATATTTCACTTATATGATGATATTTATATGTTTGTACTCATGGATCATCTATTCGTGCCTTATAATGTATTCAATGAGTGGTTTGATCAAGTTATACAAAGAAATTTTTCTTTTATTGATCAAACATCATTTTTAGACTTAAAACTTGATTTATGATTTTATTTGGTTGATTTGTTTTCATTTGAAAACATTTTGCATGATTCTCATGTTTCTTTTTTCTTTTGATTTCATAAATCCACTTTTATACATATTTTTTATGATGAGACACTATTCTTCATATTGATATATTTATATGTGTTCTCATTATCTTTTTGTATGTGAGTAGTGTTTAACATCAATGCTTGCTCACATATATTTTTGTCTTAGCATTCATTTCATGTATCCTACGAGGCATTTTGATAGGGGGAGCAATCCCTATATATATATTTTTTATACTCACCCATGCATATTGATAGGGAGAGCTTTAGCTCTCTTCATCCTTTTGTCCCCTTTTTGATGTTGTCAAAGGGGGAGAAATATTATGAGTATATTCTTTCTTGTTTATATGCATGATATATTATACTTTGTATATTCATTTCCTTTCATGCATATATCCTTTTTGTAAATTATTTGTCATCATCAAAAAGGGGGAGATTGTTAGCCTTCTTGTTTTGATGATGTTTAATAAACAATTTACTTCTAATGTTGTTTGTCTAGTGTTTGTGTTTTCGTATTTATTCTAGGCAAACAACAAGTTGGAGGATAGATGGAATAACGCTTCAATGACGATATCAAACGGAGGTTGGAGGAATTGTGGAGTGAAGCTTATGCAATTCAAGTTCAAGATCCAAGTTCAGCTTTATCCGCATAGTGTACCAAGTCAAGCTTATTAATGATCAAGATCGGCTTGGGTAATCTAGTTTAGGTTTTATATTATGTGTGTTAAATACTTCAAACTCAATATCACACACACGTTTGGTTTGGTATATCATCGTTTTGGATTATAGACTTAACGACATTATTTTATATCTTTTATCAAGTTTATAAATCTATTGAAAAGTTTTGAAAACTTTGTTTAAACTCATTTTGTCAAGATCAAGTAGGACTTGAAGTAGATCAGATGTTGAGTGGACGAGCCCTTCCCGTTGAATGGCTTGAAGTTGATCAGGTTAAACTTCGCCGGGTATGGGATTGACTCTCACTCTCTCGGGTAGGGACACGGAATGCCGATCTTCTTCACCTCTTGAGCAGACATCAAAGCGTTGATTTTTCTCTCGAGGTCTTTCATCTTCCCGTCCTCGTCTGTATCATGCTTCGGATGATTTCTAAGAGGAACAACGCAGCTACCCCCGGTATTGTCATCTTCGGTGGGACCACCCCCAGCGTTGTTGTCTTTAGTAGGGACACCCCCAGCGTTCTGGTCAACGGGAGCGTTATCAATATTGAGATGTTCATCTATATCTGAATCGCTACCTGCTTGGTCATCAATGTTGCGACGGCTAGATTCACCAAGTTGATTGGACAGAGCCCAAATCTGTTGGCCATCCTCTTCCCTCATCTGCTGCATAGTCCCTTCCATTTCAATTTTGAATGCTTCTTTCTGCTTGGCTAGAGCATTCTCAATTATTTTGGCTACTTCCTCAGTGTTAATCATAAACACCTCGCGAGATTATCCTTGACTGGATACCG
Organism: Asparagus kiusianus; assembly: GCA_022839385.1. NCBI lineage: Eukaryota > Viridiplantae > Streptophyta > Magnoliopsida > Asparagales > Asparagaceae > Asparagus > Asparagus kiusianus. The sequence continues at coordinate 36,532 of BQKN01066759.1, forward strand.
TTTTGTCAGAGGCAACTGCATAGTTGGCATCTGATACTTCATCATCTGAGGATAATCCTCTATTTATCCTCTGATAGTCCCTATGCCTAGTAGTTCCCGTGCGTAATCGAGTTATACGTTGGGATACGTCCAAAAAATGATGGGGACTGAAACTCTGCGTTGACTTTCCTTTATCGACCATATTGATAGTGACTTCTGGGAGTTCGTCATCTTTCACAGCTGATCTTTTTCCATGGAAACGCTTTGGTTTAGACTTGGATGTTCTGGTGGAGATCTTTTCCAATACCGAGACCCTCTGTGGAGCGGTCTTGGGGCAGCTACACGCTGATAATACTACCCTGATTAGTTTGGCACACGGACAATAAAAGTCCATCTCTCGAGTACTCCTCTTTTGAGATCTGTTCGTACCCCCAGCACGATAGTACAACTCATTGGTATAATTGTCGGAGCAACCTGTCGTGTGTTGGCACGACTTCCCAGGTATAACGTCGTCGCCATTAGACGAAAACATTTCCTTCTGGGGTTCGACATCTTGTTAGCGCTCTCAAGAGTAGCACGTTTTAAGCTACGCATTCATGAGCGTGGGACCTTAACGGGCTCTTGGACACTGACTTGTAGTCTAAGACGGTCAGTTACAGGAGTTTTCCCATTATAGAAAGGCTCTGACTTGTTGCGAGAGCGTGTGCGACCCCCAGTTTGATGAGTTGTTCGGGGTTCAGGCAATGGGCCCAAGCATTCTTTAATCGGAAATTTGCCTCGATCCTCATGCAAAGGACCCAGGCAATCCGCCATCCTCATCTTGAAACGGGACAAGTCCACGCTGCTGCGGGGTTCTGCTGGAGGTATGTGATTCATCGGGACAGAAACAGGGGCTGTCGGAAGCTTAAATGGGACTAGGGGAGGTGAACCGGGTGCGAACCGAACCGAACCGGTTCGGTTCAGGCACGAACCACCACTTGGTGGCTCGGCCTGGGCCGAGACACTAATTGGTGGCTCGATTTTGGCCAATCCACCATTTGGTGGCTCGATTCTGGCCGAGCCACCAGATGGCGGTTCGCGTATTCCGACAGTTCCGGGCGCTGTTTGACTTTTTGTCGACGCCGTTTTGAACTTTAGTTTCCAAACTTAGCATGATTTCGGTGGCTTCTTGATCACCTCTTCTTGCTTCAACTTCTGTATTTCTTGCATGAGAATCTATGTGTGCAAAATCAAGGTGTGATGTTTCTGAATGTGCTCCTCGAGGGTTGAGCGGGTCCGTTTGACTTGGATCCATTCATTCGCTGTTGGTTTGGAGGAGAGCAGATTTGTTGGCTGCTGGGGCACTTGGTGCCTTCTGATTTTCAGATCTGCCTCATAGTAGATTCTGTCAACAGGCTCTAAAGCCTTAGTGAATTGGCGCACGAGGCATTGGCGCTTCCTTTGGAGAGCTCTTTTTGATAAAGTTAGCGCGGCTACAGCGGCTGTCTCCTTGATTGAGGAGGAGTCCACATCTGCTGATCCGGCCTCGTTGGAGGCTAGAGGGGCATTGTAAGGAGTGATTGCAGCTGCAACAGGGGCATTGATCTTCTTGCGCTTGCGAGGGGCGGAGGACCTGGAGGAGGAGGATGACAGATACTCCTCGAACTTCAGTTGGTCGAATTCGTACTCGACTTCTTTGTCAACCGGGATCCGGATGCGTGGTTGCGGCACGACAGCTTCAGCAGCGAAGCTGTTGGCTCCCACTGTGGTTGCCAGTTTGTTTTCGTCAAAAGTTATCATTTTCATTGCTTTCAAAACTGTTACACCATTTATTGATTACAAGTTCGAGTTGATCTTTTTATAAGATCTTCTTACAATGAGAAAAGTAAATATTACAACTTTATGAAACAAAACGCAGTAGTAGTTTATCTCCTGTTGCTTTATGTGGGATCTTTGCCTGTGCCGGGGATGCGTTAGTCCATGGACCATCGTGGATCAGATCCGGTTGATAAATGTAATTATGCACTTGCTTCACGAAGGAAACAATTGCAGCAGCGACAATCACGACCAAGCTAGATTCTGGCTCTTCTTGAGATCAAAACCAGGTTTGATCCGGAGGAAAGAGGGGGAGAGAATCTCAAATCTTTCGAAGGTTTTTCTTTATGAAAAAGTTTGCCAAAATCTGCCAATTCTCCTCTGAAATTCGTGGTCTACTATTCAATTGGACAGCACCTCACCCTCAGATTTCAGATCCTCTCAAATGAAAACCCTAGGCTTCTATTTATAGGCATTTATCACCATGTTTTCTGATAAGATCAAGTGTTTTGATGTTATCTGTAGTTGATAACCACCCAGACGCACTTAAGGATAGCTTCAGAATAGTTGGGGAGGTCCTGGAATGAAATAATCCTTAAAAACATCAAAATCCACGTTTGGGAGGTTTTGGGAGGCCAAAATAGTAGTGGTGGCTCGCATGCATGCGAGCCACCATTTGGTGACTCGCAGCCATGCGAACCAGTTTGTACCATCTCAAGTATTTTAATTCTAACTCTCTTATCCGATCTCAGAATGAGTTGATTTAAGATGTGTTGGAAAGCTGACGAAAAGACTTACAACTTTTGTGCTTTGGGTTTCTTCAGAATCAAATAACAACATGACTGAAATGTCACTTCTTTATGTAAGCCACCATTTGGTGACTCGCATGGGTGTGAGTCACCATTTGGTGACCCGCAGCCTTGCGAGCCAGTTCGTACCACCTCGGCTATTTTGGTTCTAACTCTTTTGTCCGATCTCGGAATAAGGTGATTCAAGAGATGTTGAAAATATGACAAAAAGGCCTACAACTTTTGTATTTTGAGTTTCTTCAGAATCAAATTATAATATGGCCGAAATATCACTTCTTTGTGTGAGCTACCATTTGGTGACTCGCATGGGTGCGAGTCACCATTTGGTGACTCGTAGCCTTGCGAGCTAGTTCGTACCACCTCGGATAATTTGGCTCTAACTCTCTCGTTCGGTCTCGGAATAAGGTGATTCAAGATGCATTAGAAATCTAGAAAAGAGACCTACAACTTCCAATAGCTAAGACACACATGATATTTACGAGTCACACATGGTATTTTGTCTAATTGGTGGCGCAGCCTTGGCTAAGCAAGTTTGTACCACCTCGGGTATTTTGGCTCTAACTCTCTCATCCGATCTCGGATGAGGTGATTCAAGATGCATTAAAAATCTAGAGAAAAGATATACAACTTCCAATGACTGAGTCACACATGATGTGTGCGAGTCACACATGGTGTTTCGCCCCTTTTAGGTGAAACACAACTCCAAGCTGCGTTGTCTTTTGCCATTTCGTGTGTTACGTTGACTTGTACGCTTCACCGACTCACATCATAAATTTTATTAAGTTGGAGGTGACTGGTGAACATGATGGCCACTTGGTGGTGGCCGATGAGCACATGGGCCACCTGGCATCGGCCGTTCTGGTGGTTCGTCACCACGTCATCAACGTTTTGCCGATTCGCTTCATGCGCTTGTCGGCGTCAGATGATCCTCTTTGACTCGGACAATCCCCTTCGATTTAGATAATGGTGTTCATCGCCTTCTCTTTGTCTCGAGCTGTGTGAGGACACCTATAGGCATTTTTAGACGCCTACAATTAACTCTAATGTGTCGTAAGTAATAGTGGTGATGGTGATGAGAGCTAAATTTCCTGTACAATGCTTTTTGAATACCTTTTGTCCTATAAGATATAAAAGTAATTTTCCTTGGAGGTAACACATTAAAAATATATAATTAAATGTAAGAAAAATATCACTCCTAATTTTTATTATTCTCAACCTCCACAACTACGAAGGCTAAAAGAAATAAGCTACCATTTGCATCTACTCCTATAGCAACAAGCAATACACCCTTATATTTACCATATAAGTGTGTGCCATCAATGCTATGAATCGGTCGACAAAATTTAAATCCCTCGAGCGAAGTACCAAATATCCAAAATACAGAGGTGAATTAATGAACTCCCAAATTGATCGCTTTGGTTATGAGTTTGTATTCAGATCCAGGATTGCTTTTTTATCGCATCAAGATATTGAGGTAGTGTCGTGTAAGACTTCTCCCAATCACCAAATATTTTTGTCATCGCAATTCTTCTTGCATTCTATGCTTTACTTTCAATGAACTTCGTATCTAGCACTCTCTCAATTATATTACCGGCGGGAATTACTTCAAGCTTCTTTTTTAATTTTGGCATAATTAACCGCTTTATGTAAGAGGCAGATGCACCACTGTGATTTTGCTCTAATATCGGATTGCTAAATGTGTGAACACCATAGTATTTAGTGATCCTAAAATGCCCATTATGTTTCTTTCCGACAAATACATATAACTTCAAGGACATGCGTAATCAGCTTCATTTCCCTTGACCCGACCTTTCTTTTGTGTATTCATAAAACAGATTGCATCATAACTTGTGCGATTTCTTTTAACTTGCTTGAATTTGACATTCTTTTTGATTGAGTAATCATGAATAGCATCAACCAATTGGTCCTTAGTCTCGAATAAATACCAACGTTGAAAGGGACGTCATCATCTCCTCTATGAGTTGAACTTTGGCGAATGCACATATCTTGTACTGTGAAAGAATGAATCCACTCATCATCTTCAAACTCGTCGGGGGTGGTTCTTCATACTCAACATATTCATTATTAACATAAGCCTCATCAGGCCAATCCGGATTCTCTTTAACATCTTCATTCATAAATTGAATGCTATCAATTGGTGTGCTATCTTGCTCTTCACCTTCAGAGTCATTGCTTCTTTTATCCTCCTCAATTGTTGCCTCTCTTAATGGCCTCATATTTTCATAAGGGACTTCATTGTTCATGATATTTAACGTTCCACCGACTGAAGGTGCACTATTATGATACTGAAATTGAGTCCACTTTATTTCACTCGAAGAAAAAAAATAAAACCATCAGACACAACTCCCAGATCTAACATGCGTGAAATTCTCCTGGAGGTTTGAATATTTGACACGAATCATATGACAACTTTTCAATAAGCAATTCTACCGTTGGTTGCAACTGTAGGGTCGAAAATTTTAAGGATTGATTGATTCTCTTGTTTTAAGAAAATTAGGTTCGATCACTTGGTACGAAACCCTTACAATCACTCACAATCTCTCGATTACAGAGGAAGAGAAGATTAATTCAGCTTCTCTTTTATTTAAGGTGGGTTCTTGGTGGTGAAAGGATGCTTCCCCCGATGCTTGAGTCGAGCTTGCCTCCCGTTGATGATCAGAACAAGATCACAAGAGCTTCTGACCTTCATTAACCGGATGGAATCCAGGTTCGTACTCTGAATCGGTGTGCAAAAACTCTGATCTCAGATGCTTTGTGAAGTCCAAGCTTGAAAATCTCTAATTAATTAACAATCAACCAACCCTTCATAGTTGCTTGCGGCTATTTATAGAGCTTTAGCACATAATTAACGTGCTACAATCGTGGGGTCGTGGGCGTAACCGACTCCTGAGATTTAGCATATGTTGACTAATGGAGCGTAACATACTCCTTAGATTTAGCCCATGTGGGCTGACTTAGTCCTCGTGGCCATTACAGCCAAACTTCGTGTGGATGATGAGCCTCGTTGCATGGCGAGGTTCATTAGACAAGCTTCGTCTTTGCTGACGAGCCTCGTCTTCACTGACGAGCTTTGTCTTCATTGATGCACTTCAAATCTTGTTTCCAACGACAAGCTTTGTTGTTTGAGACGAGGTCCGTCATTGTAATGACCCTCGTTATGCTTGTTATGAGCTTCGACTCTCCAAGGCCAAATGATTAGCCGATGATCTATGAAGATCCATGAGAGTGGAGGAGAGAAGATCCATGAGAGTGGAGGAGAGATAGGTTTTTTTTCATTAGCCTCTCAATCTCCCCTTCTTTTCATGTTGATCATGCCTATTTATAGGCTTAGGACTATTATGGAGCGAGTTAATGGCTTTAACTCCCCTTATAATGAGGGAGTTATGGTTATTAACTCCCATTTAAATGGGTAAATTAATTGTCATTAACTCTCCTTTAATGTAGCCCTTTGAAACGGTGCCTGACGAAGTTTGTTTACCAGATGAGGTTTGTTCGCCTGACGAGGTTCGTTTGCCAGACGAGGTTTGTCCGTCAGACAAGGTTCATCCGCCTGACGAGGTTCATTCACTTCGCTATATCTTTGGTGAGATTAACAACGGCTTCATCTTTGGCGAACTTCATCTTCAATGACAAACTTCGTTTCTAGGCGAACTTCGTCTTTTGATGGGTAAGGTGTTGTTTACCCTATTGAACTGAGACAAACTTCATGAATTGAGACTAAGGTTCGTCGTTGTGACGACCCTCGTCGTACTTGTAGTGAGGTTCGACTCTCCTTCGTTTCTTGATACTTTTTAGTGTCTACAAAACCCCCTTTAAAGTTTTCAGACCCAAATTGGGTTGTATGGGTCTGGAATACTTTGAACTCTCTTGGTTGTGGCGAGCTTGGCCTCTTGGTGAGCTTCAATGCTCCGGGATGAACTTCATCAAACTCATGTGGGACTGACAATCAAGACTTAGGATTTTTAGCAAATCCTCAGCTATCAACGGACTTGATTTGTTTTTACCAACTGCCTTTTGAGTTGGACTAGCCATGCTTTTGCCCTTAGCATGGTAAGTTGTCGAGAAGTTTCTCTTAGACTTAATGCTAAGATTTCTTCTCTATCCTTAGTCGTTCAAGGCATTAGATTAAGCATTAGAGTTTGGTTGTGTCGTTCAATATAACAACTTAACCTGGTATTTTGAAAGTGAGGCTCATCACATGGTAGGCCTGCTGGGATTATGTGGTACTGTTGATGAATAGTAACTCATCGCATGGTAGGTCACTATTTGGAAACAAAGGGGAAGATAGGGGCTCATCGCTTGGTAGGCCACTATCGATGAACAACATCATTTGCGAGAATGACGGTGTGGAAATGATCAAGTCATTCGGTAACATGAAAGTATAACGACTGTGATCGGGATAGAGGCACATCACATAGTAGGCCAATATCATAAACAACATCATTTGTAGGAATGACGGTGTGAAAATTATCAAGTCGTTCAGTGTCATGGGAGTATAACGACTGTGATTGGAATAGTGATACATCGTGTGGTAGGTCACTATTTTCGATCATTCTAAGGAGATAGAACATTTGGAAAAGACCAGATAATGAATCATTGCATGGTAGATCACTATCTTGATCGAGAGATAAGTATGTGTTCATCGCGTGGTAGAACACTACTTGATGAAGTATTTTCAACGGGGATTAAGAATTGACTATCAGAGGTAATCATTAACGTGATAGTTTTGTGGACCCATCATCCTATTGAAGATGATTGATGGGGAAATTTAGAGAAAGTGACTATCAGAGGTAATCATTAATATGATAGTTTTGTGGTCCCGCCATCCTATTGGAGAGGATTGGTGGGGGAATTTGGAGGAAGTGACTATCAGAGGTAATCATTAACATAATAGTATTGTGGTCCTGTCATCCTATTGAAGAGGATTAACGAGGGAATTTAGAGAAAGTGACTATTAGAGGTAATCATTAACAAGATAGTATTGTGGTCCCGTCATCCTATTGAAGAGGATTGGCGAGGGAATTTGGAAGAAGTGACTATCAGAGGTAATCATTAACATGATAGTATTTTGGTAAGGGGCCAGATGCTCACGTCTGACTTCAGACTCACCTTAGAGTTGATTTATGACGAGCTTCGGGTCGTCATGGTTTCATCAGAGAGAAAGCTTAAGATAGTACATGATTTTCTAGAGAAACCATGACTACCCCCACTCCAGCGATAGCTATAAATCGGGATTGAAGGGTAAAGGCTCCTGGATCTAATAAGGCTTGGATCTTATCCTTCAGGGTGTAGCATTTAGAGGTGGGATGATGAACCATTCTGTGGTACGCACAATAGTTGGGATCATCCATTCTCGACATCTTCTCAGGTCGCGTCGATTCTGGGAGCTTGATCTTTCTCGCCTTGATCAAGGACTCGAAGATTGGGACGACTTGCTCATCTTGGAAGTCGTACTTCTGCTGAAAGTGGCTATCCGAAGATTTGCCCTTCTACTTTGACGAAAATTGGTCATCATCTCCTTGAAAATCACATGGCTCTTCAGCATATGGCCTTTTGAGCATGCTTTCGACCTATTCTCCTTGGCGAACAAGCTCTTTCCAAGTTCGGGTCTTCACTGTTCCAATCTTGGATAAAATATGGATCGATAGGTTATTGTGACACATCTCGATCAACGTACTTTCAGAGACTTGATCACGGCAATGCAGCGACTGATTTCTAAATCTCTTGACAAAGTTACTGACATACTCTGTATTCTTCTGCTTTTCAGTTAGCAGGATGGCCATAGATACTTCTGTGTCATCGTCGAAGAATCTGGTTATAAAGAGCCTTTCCATGTCAGCCCAAGATTTGATGGAGCATGGTTCCAGCTTGCGAAACCATTCAAAAGTGACTCCTTTAAGGGTGCTTATGAACAGTCGAGTCATAATGGGATCATTCCTCACTATGTGTCCAGTCTGCGCATGGAAATAGTAGGGTGCTGGGTCGGAGAATCCTTGCTATCAAACTGCAGGAGGCTAAGTGGTTTGAACTTTGGATGATAAGGGACGGAGTCCCATTCAGTAGGGTATGGCCTGACGACCACCAATTCTTTGAAGTTCCTCTGAAGCTTTAAAGCCTCAAGCTGCTTCTGAAAATCGTCCAACTTCTAATCTCGGTCATTCTTACGCGGATTGGACTCAGCTTCGGATTATTCAGAATGAATATCAAAAATATTTTCTTCTTCTTCTTCTCCTTGAGGAGTTTGTCCACCATATCCTCTAAGCGTCTGATAGACTCCTGTTGTTGGAGGATGGTTGATTGTTGCTCTTCCACCTACCTCGCCAGGTCCTCCTCACTTCTGGCCATGTGAGCACTTGCTTGTTCACTTTGATCAGTGTTGGAAGGCTGAGAGGTTGCAATAGCTGAGTTTTCAAGCTCTTCCTCAACCTCATCTGTGATGCCCGCTAATCGGCGGTAATCAAACGAGATCACCGCACCAGTACGAGTACGAGTGTGTTGATACACTCCCTGTCCTTCGACAAGCATTTCGCCTAGTCCTGGAGAGTATTCAGGATCAGAAGATTCAGAAGAATAAGACGAAGCTTTGCTCTTGCCCTTACTAACCATGTTAATCGTCACTTCAATGTGGCGATTCTTAGGTGCTTGTTTATTGGGACGAAAGCGTCTTCTTCTTGATGATGAGACCGTCGATGGTTCATTTAACCGTTCGAAGAATGAAGGCTTATGAGTTGACTCCCCACGTGAACATTAGGAAAGTACTGTAGAAATGAGTTTCTCACAGCAGCAATGAGATTACATTTGGCTCATGCTGTGCTTGCGCGTGAGATAATCCCGAAAGTCACCAGCTGGACAACCCCCAGTCGACTCCATCATCATGGCTTTACCCAAGTGAGACCCTCTGAATGATAGAGGTTGACGAACTTGGGTAGACTGATGAACTCCATCATTCATGCGATGACATTCGTTAGTAGAATGAGCTCGATGCTTGTGCCTTCTCAGTTGGCTCTTATCCTGAGGTTCGTTTTCTTTACGAACGTCAGTATGAACCGCTTGTTGAAACTGTTGAACCTCTTTTCGAGCATGAGGTTCATTGTCAGAGCCTACTCAGGTACAAGGGTGAGGTCCGTCATTTGGACGTTCCTCATTCATCTGACCCTCATCAGACTTGTTGACCTTAGGTTGATTAACCTTCGGTCGATAATGAAAACTGTCTAGCGAGACCAAAGCTCGGGCCCTGTGGCGAGCTTGGTTCTGACGCTGATGTTGTCGAGCGCATCTCGACAATGAACCAGTAGAAACCTTTGCTTCAGCCAGAGCTGAGCGAGGTTTATTTTCAAAAGCCATAATTTGGCTAGTAGAAACCGAAGTTCGGCTATGTTGCTTGACAACCCATTTCTTAACCTGACGGCTAGTTTCTGGAGCATCCTCTTTGAGGGGCTTGGACTTTTCCTCAAAATTAACTCGAGTTGAATCATCAGGAGCCACTTGGACTGAGGTCTCATACGAGACTCGACGACACTTACGTGCCTTCATAGGACTAGACTTACCCGAGGAAAGAAAATCCTCATATTTGGACTGGTCAAATTCGATGACCAGAGTCTTGACGTCCGTTCCCACTGTAATCTTATCTAATTACGTCACCACCATCTCATCGGAGAGAATAGCTGCTCCCACTGTGGTCGCCATCGTCTGTAGGGTCGAAAAATTTAAGGATTGATTGATTCTCTTATTTTAAGAAAATTAGGTTCGATCACTTGGTACGAAACCGTTACAATAACTCACAATCTCTCGATTACAGAGGAAGAGAAGATTAATTCAGCTTTTCTTTTGTTTAAGGTGGGTTCTTGGTGGCGAAAGGATGCTTCCCCCGATGCTTGAGTCGAACTTGCCTCCCGTTGACGATCAGAACAAGATCACAAGAGCTTCTGACCTTCATTAATCGGATGGAATCGAGGTTCGTACTCTGAATCGGTGTGCAAAAACTCTGATCTCTGATGCTTTGTAAAGTCCAAGCTTGAGAATCTCTAATTAATTAACGATCAACCAACCCCTTCACAGCTGCTTGCGGCTATTTATAGAGCTTTAGCACGTAATTGACGTGCTACAATCATGGGGTCGTGGGCGTAACCGACTCCTGAGATTTAGCTTATGTTGACTAATGGAGCATAACATACTCCTTAGATTTAGCCCACGTGGGCTGACTTCGTCCTCGCGGTCATTACAGCCAAACTTCGTGTGGATGATGAGCCTCGTTGCATGGAGAGATTCGTTAGACAAGCTTCGTCTTTGCTGACGAGCCTCGTCTTCACTGACGAGCTTTGTCTTCATTGACGCACTTCAAATCTTATTTCCAACGACAAGCTTTGTTGTTTGAGACGAGGTCCGTCATTGTAATGATCCTCGTCATGCTTGTTATGAGCTTTGGCGCTCTAAGGCCAAATGATTAGCCGATGATCTATGAAGATCCATGAGAGTGGAGGAGAGAGAGGCTTTTTTTATTAGCCTCTCAATCTCCCCCTCTTTTCATGTTGATCATGCCTATTTATAGGCTTAGGACTATTATGGAGCGACTTAATGGGCTTTAACTCCCCTTATAATGATGGAGTTATAGTTATTAACTCCAATTTAAATGGGTGAGTTAATTGTCATTAACTCTCCTTTAATGTAGCCCTTTGAAACGGTGCCTGAAGAAGTTTGTTTACCAGATGAGGTTTGTTCGCCTGACGAGGTTCGTTTGCCAGACGATGTTTTTCCGTCAGACGAGGTTCGTCCGCCTGACGAGGTTCGTTCACTTCGCTATATCTTTGGTGAGCTTAACTGCGGCTTCATCTTTGGCAAACTTTATCTTCAATGACGAACTTCGTTTCTAGGCGAACTTCGTCTTTTGATGGGTAAGGTATTGTTTGCTCTATTGAACTCCAGATATAAGCCATGAAGAACAAATGACTCTTATAATAAGATGTGTGGATGTTTCAGAAAGTCCAGTAAAGGTAGAAGAGTTCTTTCTAGAATTTCTTAAGGTCGACGACACGTCAGGACTGGGACTTTTTAGTGAACTTGAAGATGTATTGAAGATTCTGGAACTTGACATTTCTAATATAAGAGGACAAGGGTATGACAATGGATTTAATATGAAAGGAAAAAATAAAGGTGTGCAGAAAAGACTCCTCGAAGTAAATCCTAGAGCATTCTACACTCCATGTGGTTGCCATAGTCTTAACCTCGTACTTTGCGATATGGCAAACTCTTGTCCGAAAGCTATATCTTTTTTTGGAGTGATACAACGTTTATATACTTTGTCTTCATCTTCTACTAAGCGGTGGGATATTTTCAAAGAACATGTTTCTGGTCTCACACTTAAGCTATTGTCACAAACATGGTGGGAAAGTCATGTTGAAAGTGTAAGAGCAGTAAGATTTCAAGCTATAGAAATAAGAGATGCTTTAATTCACTTGGCAAGTATCGATGGAGATCCAAAAATAAAGAGTAAAGCTGAGTCCTTAGCAACAAATGAAATTGAGAATTTTGAGTTCTTATTGGGTATGATTGTTTGGCACAATTTATTATTTGCTGTTAATTATGTTAGCATTTTTTTGCAAAAGGAAGACATGCAAATTGATATTGCTATAGATCAATTGAATGGGCTTATATTATTTTTTGAAAAGTACGGAGAAAATGGATTTAAGGAGGCCATTACTGAAGCTAAAAAGGTTGCATCTGAAATGGAAATTGAAGCTGTATTTCATGAAAAGCGTATCATTCGCAGGAAGAGGCAATTTGATGAAAGTGGTA
>BQKN01066761.1:0-21640 GCA_022839385.1 Asparagus kiusianus
TTCATGACATTTCTATAAGTTGGGTTTTTGTTTAACAAATTTTATTTCAGGTTTCGAGCTGACAGGAACCCAGGTTTGGGTTTCTGTCCGCTTGGCGCTCGACCGGGGCGGTCGACCGCTGGGCTTGTTGTGGGGGCAGATGTAGTCTGCGGTCGACCGCACCGGTCCACCGTGACGTCTGCTCGGTCGACCGAGATGCCCACCGGTCGACCGCGACGTCTGCTCGGTCGACCGAGATGCCCACCGGTCGACCGCGATGTCTGGTCGGTCGACCGAGATGCCCAGCGGTCGACCGCCAGTCTCGTATCTGAGTGCGGTCGACCGGTGCGGTCGACCGCCGAACTATCTGTTGCCAATTTCCTGTTTTGTGTATTTGAGTATTTTTACTCATGTTCGAGGGTTTGCCTGGATTATCTGACCTTGGTTATTAGTCCCACTATGTGTCCATGCATGATAGATGACCTGAGGGTATAAATTTGGGACGTATACGCTAATTTGAGTGTGGGAAGATTTCACTACATGTATCATAGCGATCTTTTTACTATTTCCACAGTCCTCGTGTTGTACTATAATCCATAGAAGTCCTCGTGTTGGACTATAATCCCTCTCAGTCATCGTGTTGGACAATTGCCACTTATTCCATGAGTTTGGAAGCTACAATATATAGTCCATGTTTCTGACATAGTTCTTAACCTGACATGTGACCATTATACAGCAGTTCACAACATGATAATTATGTAGATTTTGGTGTAACACGTATGTAGACTTTTGACATGATATTCATGTAAGTAATAACATGATGTTCATGTTGGCTATGTCACAGCACTGTAATTATACTCTGGTGTTTGTTGTATTTCTTCTATCATTGTTACTGTACTAGAACCTTGGGTTTGGTATTTAGGAGTTTATAAATTTGAGATATAAGGTATATACATGAGGGTTTCCTTGTTTGGATTATTTCGCTCGACGTACCTATTCTCGTGTTGTAAATTTCTAAATACTAAAACCCTCTTTAGTAAGATCAATGATTTTAGATCTATTATATATTATCTGTATTTTTATATACAATGAGCTCTTTTCCCTTGGGGTTGGTTATGATGTTACTCGCTAGCGCTTTGACGCTCGTTGTCCCTCCCCCTTTCAGGTAACGAGCCAGGAGCTCGGAGAGTCGCAGGTTGATAGCGACACACCCTAGTGTCAGCTGTTTAGTTATATTTATGTTGGAGCTCCACTATAGATTATGTAGACAGTTGAGAGCGTTGTTCTAGAAGTTGTAAAGGCGGTGTGCCTTATTTTCCTTTCTGTCAGATACTTGTATTTGAGATTTGTTGAGTACTCCAGTTTATTCATTCAGACATTGACTATGTATTTTCATTTCCATTTGTTGGATGATGAGACATCTATTTGATCATTATTATTTCATCAGTCCTTCGTGTATTATCTTTTACTTGCTTTTGTACCTACACCTGTTATTAACTCTACTAGCTAGATGTTAACTGTGATGGTGAAACATGTTGTTGCACGGTGTGGTGCATGGTAGGTTTGACATTCTCGGTTTCACCTTGGACTGCAGCCTTGTGTGAACCCAGGGGCGTCACAGACTAGTTACATGACCTTGTTATTTGAATTGTCTATGGATTCTTGTGAGATGTAGGCAAGTTGTATTTTTTTCATACATAGATCAGGGTTAATATTTAATTATCTATAATTCGAGATATATGGTATATACATGAGGGTTTCCTTGTTTGGATTATTTCGTTCGACGTACTACGTCTCGAGTTGTAGACTTTTAAGTATTAATTTCATCTAGTGTATGACCCTGTTAATTGGATGATTTCTGATCGCTAGCTACATGATCGACTTGTTACTTGATTGATTTTGTTGGATTTCCAGTTGCACGTTCCTATCATTTCTGTTGTTGTATCGTTTTTCGCATTAGGTTTTCGTTCGTTTTTTCTTTTGTAGGATCTTGCCGTGTGTCATGCACGTTGACGTACACCTATTTTCTCTGGTGTACGTCAGACTTAGACTAAGAACAAGTCCAGTTGGGAGATCGCCAGGAGCCAGAGGATTCTTAGCATGGGTGTCTTGCAGACAGAACAGAAGAAGAAGCTGAAGCTTAGTTATTGGTCCTAGTTGTTTTTGTAGTCTTTTCCTTTCTATTTTTGTTAAACAATGTATTTCATATTTCGTCAGTATTCATTATTCAGTTATGTATAAGGGTATGTTTGATCCGAATATTATGTCTTGGATGATATTTTAGCTGTGATATGTATCACTTTGTTCTGAGTTTGTTCATTATATTCTTGCTATCTGAGATCGAGGACATGTGCCTTTATATTGTATTTATTTCTTGATGCTTAGCGTATTAGGTTGATGAGAAATATTTATTTTTTTATTTATTCTCCTTAATCTAATACGTTGTGGGCTTGTTCACGTTCCGATTCCCGGGTATTTTGGGAAGCAGGGCGTGACAAGTTTTAGTGGTGGCCCATGCAGGTCACAATCCCGAGTTCCTATCAGTGAGAATATAATGGACAATTTAGATACATATCATGATTCATCTGTAAGACTATAGTTAGCCCTTATCCTATCATCTCGACGAATTACGTCCTAGTTCCTATCTTAACACTTTTTGATTCCGGAACTTACCACTGTTTCTTGTCTCCTCTGCTTATGGATATCGTTCCATATCTATCCTTGGGTTCTTTGTGCATCATTTTTATTTTAATTCCGATGACGGAATTTGTTTTAAGGGAGGAAGAATGTAAAACCCCGTAAATTTGAAAATTTTCATAATAAATAATGATAAATATGTTTTATGCTAAAAAATAATAAATTTTGATGTTTGAGTATGATAAGAATTGATTTGAGATCAATTCAATGTATATTTGTGAATATATGAGTGCAAATGCACAAAACATGCACGAAGAGAAAATTGGAAAAAATGACCAGATAAGAGTTTCTATATTTTAAACAACGATAAAATTAGAATCTAGAAAAGCTCAAAAAACAAAAGTCGTAGGTCTCTTCAATAGATTTTCAACAAATCTTAAATCATCTTATTCTGAGGTCGAATGAGAAAATTACTGCCAACATACCAAAGGTGATTTTCCTAGTCAGACTAGGTTTCTTGGTTCGGGTCAAACGGATTTGTTTCGGATTTGCCTCTATAAATACCTATGTTTTTCAAGAAAATTTCTCTTTTTTATCATATCTATGAACCCTAGCAGCCATCCTCTCCTTTCAAAAACCCTAGATCTTTTCTTATGAATTTTGAGAGCTTTGTGAAGCACAATACCGACACGAGAGTAAGATCATCGACGTGTGGCAAGGGAGAATGTGTTGTTTACACTTGTGGATTGCTTGTTGTTTGTTTCAGAGGTTTGCACATGATTTTAAGGCAATATCCCTTTCTCTTTGACTTGTTGTTTCAATTTTTAGACCTATTATGAATTTGCTTGGACTATACTTTGATTTGATTATGCTATCATATGAAGATTGTGATAACTGTGTGAGCTTGTTGATGATCATATTGATAATGATGTTATGATAAGTAATTTAAAGGAATAAGTATTTTGTGTAAAAATGGTTATGTGTTTTTAGAAGTATTATGATGAGAAAAGGATTTATTTGGAAAAATAGGTTAGTTTTGAATAGTTATTAAAATAGATAATTTAAAATTATTTATTTCGAAAAAGTGGTCATTTTGTGTTGTTAAATTATTTTCGGCAAAAAAAAATTATATTTTTGATAATTATGATGATTTAAAAGAATTTATTTCGAAAAAGAATTATTTATTTTCGATTTTAAGTAATTTATGATTTTATGTTGGTAGTTGTAGACTATGACCTTTCATGTGCAAAACAATCGCCGATTCCATGATTCTTATTTCAATTACATGACATGCCATGATTTTATTGCATATGATTAGTTGTATTGATTGTTCCTTGTTGCGATTGAGAATTGTTAGGAGTTTATGATTATAGTGACATGTGTGACATGAATAAGACCTAGAGGCTTGTGTGTTGTTGACTTAGAAATACAAGAGATATTGGGATGGGAAAGTCTCTGTTCATGTAATCGGATAAGCCTGTTGATATATCTTCCAGGCTCACACTAGTGGATCAGTGTCGTCATTGGGGTTGGTTTGTTGGGTCAAAGTAGATCGGTGTCGCTACTTTAGTCCGTGAGTTTGATATTCACCTGAGTTTAGCTTGAGTCCGGACCAAGCTGAAAACGGATTGCGTGTAGTCCTCTGACCGAGTTTGTGTAGCGGTATTGGATGCACGTAGGGGATTTGTGAACACTCAGTTATCCGATGATATAAGCGTTGACTATGTGTGAGATGTGAACCAGTGACATGTTATAGAATGACTAGTTACATGATCTTGTTACTTGAATGGTCTATGGATTCTTGTGAGATGTAGGCAAGTTGTATTTCTTTTCATATATAGATCGAGGTTAATATTTAATTATCTATAATTCGAGACATATGGTATATACATGAGGGTTTCCTTATTTGGATTATTTCGCTCGACGTACTAAGTCTCGAGTTGTAGACTTTTAAGAATTAATTTCATCGTGTATGATCCTGTTAATTGGATGATTTTTGATCGCTAGCTGCATGATCTACTTGTTACTTGATTGATTTTGTTGGATTTCCAGTTGTACGTTCTTATCATTTCTGTTGTTGTATCGTTTTTCGCATTAGGTTTCGTTCGTTCTTTTCTTTTGTGGGATCTTGCCGTGTGTCATGCATGCTGACGTACACCTATTTTCTCTAGTGGACGTCAGACTTAGAGGAAGAACAAGTCCAGCTGGAGGATTCGTAGCATGGGTGTCTTGCAGACAGAACAGAAGAAGAAGCCGAAGCTTAGTTATTGGTCCTAGTTGTTTTTGTAGTCTTTTCCCTTCTATTTCTGTTGAACAAGGTATTTCATATTTCGTCAGTATTCATTGTTCAGTTATGTATAAGGGCATGTTTGACCCGAATATTATGTCTTGGATGATATTTCAGTTGTGATATGTATCACTTTATTCTGAGTTTGTTCATTATATTCCTGCTATCTGTGATCGAGGGCCTGTACCTTTGCATTGTATTTATTTCTTGACGCTTAGCGTATTAGGTTAAGGAGAAATATTTATTTTTTTATTTATTCTCCTTAATATAATACGTCACGGGCTTGTTCACGTTCTGATTTTGGGTATTTTGGGAAGCAGGGTGTGACACAATACTTAGAGGAGTGTATTGTGTGATTGTCAACGTGTGATTTGTAAACATTATCGGTGAGCGTTGAAAACCGATTTGTGTAGTTATATTTGTGTTGATAGTGGAGAATCTCCTTGAGGGTGAGGAGCGGAGACCTAGGTCAAGGGTTGACCGAACTTCGTAATCATTTCCTTTGTGTTTGCGATTATCTTGGCACACTTTTATCTTTGTTATATCGTGTGCATGTTTATATCGCCTATTGTGCCATATTGTTTATCCTTGCATATATTTCATTATACATCATATTGCTAGGATATTAGTTAATAAGTTTTAATTTAGCATCAATGTCGGATTAGATTAGCAATTACTCTATTCACCCCCCCCCTCTAGGGTACTCTCATCACCTTCGCGTTTTAAAAACAAAACACGAGCCTCACTCATCGTTTGTAACCCGAGCTTCGCGTTGAAGAAGAAAAACTTGGTTTTTAGTTCAAAACTCACCACTGATCAGGGGAGTTTGCAGCGGTGTTACGGCTGCATAATCAGTAGCACCGTCGGCGGTCTCGATCGTCGGCGAGCTTGAAGTCACCTTGACCGCCTTCTTGGATTTGGAAGTGCGCTTTGGGGGTTTCATTAGTTTTGCTGACGATGAACAATATGAAGATCGTCGGAAATTGAATAGAGAGTTCTCATTGAGAAAATAATTTGATGAAAGAGTCGATTTGACCCTTGTTTGACCATCGGGTCTATTTATAAGACGGTCAGGCTATCAGGATTTGCACGAGATTCTAGACAAGAATCCCATCCAAAACGTGATCCTCGCGTTTACTAAGTCGGTTTGACTTCAGCATAAACACGAGGGTCACCCTCGCGTTCCAAAGGCATACGCGAGGCTCACTCTCGCGTTTCTAAATGCATATGCGAGGGTCACCCCCTTGTTTCAGAAGATAAAACGAGATGCTTACCCCGCACGGGTCTTGTTTGGTAAATCCCTGCAACCAAATTCATGATGCCTTCGAGACGGTGGAAGTGAGCAATTCCACTGTTCCAAGATCAAAATCGATATTCAAAGTATTTCAAAAATTCGTTCCAATCAACCATGATCTTTCATAAACTTTGGAGGGGGTTCTGTAGGCTATCAAAAAAATTACTACAGATAGTTGGTCCCCGCAAAACATTAATGATGAAAGTTACAATCTGACGACTTTCATAAAAACAAATGAGAGTTACAAATTGACGACTCTCACATTTCAAAAAAGCTAAATATAAGGATTACAAGCTGGTGATCCTTGCAAAATTCAAAAAAAGAGATTATAATTGATGATCTCTTTAAGGCCAAATGTGAGGGTCCACCCTCGCGTTCCCAAGGCCAAATTCAAGGGTCCACCCTCGCGTTTCAAACTCCAAATGCGGGACTCACCCTCGCGTTTCAAACTACAAACGCGAGGGTCCACCCTCGCGTATTGAAGCTAGAACGCAAACATCGCGTTTGACCGTTTCAAATTACTTGAACAGTTACCCACTTAATGGGGTGATTAAGCCACCATTATGGAGCAAATTATGGGGTCAGTTACACCCTTTAAACCCTATAAATAGCTGGTTTTACAGCTGAGAAAGGGTGAGCTTTTGGTTGGAGCTTTTGATATCATTGGGCTTGGCTTTTTGAACCACCTTTGGTTGAATACCTTTGAGATCGGCTATTGCCTTAGAGGGAAAAGCCATTGGCTTATTTCGGTTAAAAAGGATTGAAATTCCTTTCTGAAATTAACTCTCTTGCAGAGTTCTAAACTCGTTCAGAGTTCTAAACTTGCCTTGTAAGTTCTTCCAAGAAGTTAAATCAAAAAGTAAAGACAAAGTTCCACGAAGTCAAGTGTTCGGATTGTCAACGGGATACAAGAATCAAACTCTCATCGCCACCAAGAAGAATCCAGTATTAAACAAAGGTAAGGATCCTCGTCGATTCTTCTCTCTTTTGTAAATCGGAAAACCGACAAGAAATTTGTAATTTTTTTTTCTAAGTCAGTTAGAGAGAGTTTACTTTGAGTGATTGTATTCATTCTTTTCCAAAGTAAGTTAATGAGATTAATACTAATTTATTTCTCAGTTTTCTTACAATTTTTCCCGCAAACAGCTTACCATATCCACATCTGTTCGGATAGGGATGCGGATCGGTTCGGATAAAACCGAACCATTTGGCACCCCTTGGTGGCATGTTATAGTAAATTTTTTAACTTTTTAGTTTTGCTTAAATGTATATATACCCTGGTAAAAAGATAATATTTTACCAACAACAATGCCGCCGATGAAATGCACGGACAGAAATCGCCTCATAGCCTGTAGACCCCCACTTCCTTAAGAACTACTCTAAAGCTTGTTTCCTTTTATGGGTCCTTTTCTACGTCCCCATCCCTCCTCAACTCACTAACATGCTTTGAATGACGCTAATCATATTTGCATAATGATCTGACCCTAAATCCGAAGAGATTCCTAACCCACGTTGAATTCATCATCTATAATATGAACTCATTAATGACAAAAATCTTTATTTAGTCTATCCTTCAATGTCCAACTGTATTAACATTTCTTGATATATTTAATTAAATTAAATCATACTCCTTGATTCTCTCTGCAATTGTGTCAAACTTGTCCCTTAAATCTTTCAATGACCGTTTAGCCCCCTTTGAGCTCTGGGCTCTATATAAAGGGAGGAACTCCTCGAAAGAAAAATAGTAGAGAAGAGGCCAAAAAAAAAAAAATATGGGGATTGGGAGAAAGAGCTTTGTTTTGGTGCACATATTCTTTTTCTCCTCTCTCCTTCAGAGTCACACCACGTTTGCAGAGAAAAAGGCAAGCATTGGTTTCTAGACTTCTAGTCTCAAATTTGTTTGTTTGTTTATTTTTTTTTCACAATAAAATATTTGTAATGTTATTTTTGTTCTCTCTTATCAGCCTTATGTTGTGTACTTTGGAGGGCACTCACATAGCAAAGATGAAATTTCTCCTCTCTCTGAACAGCGAGTCATTAATAGTCAATTTGAGTTGTTAGGATCTGTTCTTAAAAGGCAAACAATTTTAAGTAATAATTATTTTTATATTTAACCTAAAAATATAATTTCCTTACCTTTTCCCCCCTATTTAATTTCAGTCAAGAGAAGGCTCAGGATGCTATCTTTTATTCCTATACAAAATTCATTAATGGGTTTGCTGCTAATCTTGAGGAGGACGAAGCAATAGAGATCTCAAGTAAGAAAGTTAGAATCATCATTATAAGATATACTTTATGAAATTGTAGCCTACATTATTAACACTTTTGTAAATAATTCTCAATTACTTTTTGTATTTTCAGAGTATCCAGGGGTTATTTCAATATTTCCAAGCAGAGGATATAAGCTTCATACTACTCATTCATGGGAATTCCTTGGTCTTGAGAAGAATGGGAAGGTTCCAAAGAGCTCCCTTTGGAAAAAAGCTAAATTTGGTGAGGATATAATCATTGGCAATTTGGATACAGGTAAATTATTGCATCATATCTAATTATATTATAATGATCTTATTTGTACATGAGTCCTAACTTGGTCAGTTAAATAACACCATGACAAAAGTTCCTTGTGGTTTGGTTCAATATTGTTTAATTGGCCTTTTTAGTAACAATGATTGAATTCTTCTTAATGTCTTTTCATACATTTACCGATTTATATTTGATTTTATGATTAAATTTCTTGCGAATTGTGATGCTTATCATATTATATTTTGATTTCTGATCTATGTTCGTCTTTGAAAAGCTAGTTACCTTTTTAAAAGATCATTCAATAATTAATATTCTCTTTTAGTTTAAAAAAAATATTCTCTGTACTAACTGAATCCTAAATGCCGTAGTGGATAGGGAAAAAAGGCTAAATTGCATTTAAATACTGTTGTTTCACAAAAATACACTTAGATACCCTAAATTACAAAACAAAGCAAATATATATCTTAGTTGTAAAAAAAAAAAGTGTTATGTTGACCTTTGTTAAGTAGTGGTTAGTACCCCAAAACTTTCTACATGTTGGTTAACTAACTATTTTAAATGTCATATACCCTTACAACTTTATCTACATTTTTTCCATGCTAAATACAATTTTCGAAGAAGCGCAATCTTGTTCTTTTGGGTCAAATTTAATACAGCTTAACAAATACACTTTATTTTGTAACTTACGGTATATATGTGTTTTTTTTTTTTTTTTGGAAACACAAGAGTATTTAAGTGAAAATTAGCCTTAAAAATGCAACTTTTATGTCTTCTCTAACTTCAAACATAATGGCCAGCCATAAATGTCTTTCATTAGGCTATGTTGCAATAAGACTCAAGGCTCATTGCCAATCCTTTGCTTTCTCAATCTCTAATTTATGTTTATTTTATTAAAACTTTATTATTGCCATTTTGGTTTGCGTAGGTGTGTGGCCAGAATCTGAAAGCTTTAAGGATGATGGCATGGGACCCGTTCCTTCAAAGTGGAAGGGAATTTGCCAAAGAAACTCTGATGAGAAATTCCATTGCAACAGGTGGCTACTACAACTAATTTGTTTCTCTCTTTTTGTTTTAGTTAGTGTCAATATACCACCTTCTTTGCTCTTTATGTTCTTTCTTTATGGAGTTCTCATACTTTTGTGCTGCTCACTTGTCGTCTCTTCTCCACATCTATAAAAAGGTTACCATTTGAATAATCTTGTTTGTAACCCTATTAATATGCCCCAGAGAAAATACTACCATATGCTGTGGTCCTCTGACTTTTATCATTGAAAAACATACTGTTGGAGTATCAAATTATAACTATTAATTCTCAACAAAACTTTATAGTTTTCACGAACTAAAAGAGAGTTTAAGATGGTCTTAGAATATGACAAGTTGCCATGGAACATGTCATATAGAAAAGTCTTGAGAAAACACCTGAAAATGGTGTTATCGTAAATAATAGAGTTTTGTAGATTTCTATAAACCGCGTTTGGTTCCAAAAAAATTATAGAAATACTTTCTATAAAGTAGGGGAAAACATATAATTTTATAGAAATCAACTTCCTACCCAAATGGGCGGAAATTTTAAGGATATCTGGCATTTATCTTTAAAGTACACCCGCACAATTTTTTCATTAAATTTAAAAGTGCCTAGAAATTTGAAATTGCTTACATTCTTGCATGAGTTTTTTTTTTTCTATAAAATTTTCTTATCCAACTAAACAAAAGAACAAGAAAGCAATTTACTTTCTATAAAGTTATGAACTCATTTTCATGTTTTGAACTGAACAAAAAAATAGCAACAAACAAGAAAACTACTACTTTTTTGAGTTCTATAAACTTTTCCTACAAATTTTTATAGAAATACAAGGAAATTAATTTCTTGACACTTTTTATTTTTATTTTTTTTATAGAAATTGAACCAAACACCCGCTAAGGTTTGGTAATCACTGAAGAGATTGTAATTTTAGTCATATAATCCTAACAAAAGTAAAGAATGATAGGGACAAGTTTACTTGAAAAAAAAAAGAGGAAGAAAAACAAACTGTGCACCTGCTTTATGGAATGAACATGAATAGCTTTTTTGTGGGAGCAATGACGACTTTAGTTATCCAGTTATTAGTGGTCCATCAATCAAACTTTTGCTTTTTTATAGTGTAAAGTTTTAAATTCCACCATCTTTTCTATCATTGAGGGAGGAATACGCACACATTCCGTTTGCAGGTTGCCTTTTCAATTTCAGAAAGTACATGCACCGTCACCTTTTCAGTTAATTCATTTTTTTAAATTTTGATACGACCTGAAATTGCATTATTTGACATAAAGAACGGTACTAGGTGACAATTCTTTTTCGGTGATGAGACTCATATTGCTTGCTACATTGAAGTTTGTGAATCTGCTCATTCTTATTTCTTAAATGTTTACTATTTATACATCTAATATTCCTTTATTTTAATTAAAAAAATGAAGACATTCAAACTACAATAATACGTCAGATTTTCTAAAAAATGGAATAAATTGAATTATGAGAGTGCAATATGATCATGTTAGATTTTCAGACCATTCTCGAGTTACAAAATCGGAAATGAGTTTTCTTATTTCATACATTTTTTTGTCAACTTTCGAGAGGAGGTTTCCTTTTTTTTCTGTTGCCAACCAAACAATAGAAATACAAACCTCTTTTTTGAGGCTAATACGACATAATCTGGAAACCCTTTATAGGGGTTTTTCATGTAAACTGAACTGCCCCTTAATCTAAATTATAACTCTCTATCTTACTTGAAGTAGAATCTTCTAATTAAAGAAAAAGAAAATATACTTTTCTTTTTTGTTTAAGAAATTTTCTTGCATCATCCTTGTAGCAACTTTTCTCTGTGAAACATTATTTTATCAAAATCCTAGATGGGCAAATATAAGCAAAACAACAAAAGAATTTTATTTTACAGTGGTCATGTTTCTTACATGTGCTTTATAAAAAAATTTAGACGTGCATCCTACTCATACTCTCTCTCCCTAAAGTTTTTTATATTCATTGGATTGCCAGAAACCCAGATCCAAGAAAGAAGTTAAAGGCAAGCAAAATAATGAGCAACACATAATGCCTTTGACTTGTGACCTCTAAGCTTCCAATAGATCATGCACTTTCAATAATCGATAAATTTTCAGTTTAAACATATTTAACATTGACACAATCTTAAGGAGGAAGGTGGCACCTTGTCATTGGTCAATGGTCATACTTTCAATTCAATTATGTTATTCAGCTATAATAAAATAAGCTTGAAGATCTTAAAAGGTTTCTGTGATCTGAACTGCCTATGAGTTGGCTTAATCTATCTTTCACTGCATCAGAATTCAAAGTTACAGGTAATATTGAGAATTAGAGTTCTATGTTTAAATAGCTTTCAAAATAAGCCTTAATTAAGGATTGATATTTGTAAGGGTCAATTTCACAAAACTCCCGCACTTTGGGGTGTCTCATAAAAACCGCCCTAAATTTTAAATTTTTCTTTCCGGATAACATACCTTTTTATGGTAAATAACAAATATCTTTCTTGAGAGAGAGATAAAAATTCTTAATTAGTCTTTTATCATCTACGGGCATTGCACTTCCTTATTAATGAATGATTCTTCTCTCAAGAAAATTTTGAGTTATATGTAAATTCTAGGTAGGGAGTCTGGTTAGAAATGTTTGAGAGTCTAGGGGGCTGGTTTTGTGAGACACATTGAACTTCAGGGCTTATGTAAGACAATAGTTCAAGGGGTTATTTTCAAAAGCCCCATGTTTATTAGGATTCTTCGTGAAATCAACCCAATTTATAATGCTGCTTAAAGTACAACCTGACTAATTAGAAAAAATCTGTCCACCGACTAACTGGAATAACTTTCAGCCGACAGCTTCTTAGACCTTAGCCCTTGATCAAATCGCCGAGTCGATCTAATTGCCCAAATCCATGACAGGAAGCTGATCGGCGCCCGTTACTTCAAAGACGGCTACGAATCCACCGCCGGCAAAAAGCTCAACTCCACCCTCGCCACCCCCCGTGACACCGAGGGCCACGGGACCCACACCCTCTCAACCGCCGGCGGTGGGCCCGTCCCAAACGCCAACATCTACGGGTACGGCAACGGAACAGCCAAGGGCGGGTCCCCCGGATCCCGGCTAGCCGCCTATAAAGTGTGCTGGCCCAAGATCAACGGCGACGACGGCTCCTGCTTCGACGCCGATATTCTAGCTGCATTCGAGGCGGCCATCGCTGACGGGGTCGATGTGCTGTCGGTGTCGCTTGGGGCGGACCCCACGGATTTCACGAGGGACGGGTTAGCCATTGGGTCGTTCCACGCGGTGATGAACGGGGTTACGGTGGTTTGTTCGGGTGGGAATTCGGGTCCGAAAGCGGGTACGATATCCAATATTGCTCCGTGGATACTGACCGTTGGGGCGAGCACCATGGACAGAGAATTCCCTGCTTTTCTTTCTTACAATGACGGGACGCGCGTTAAGGTTGGTTTGGTGCAAATTTTCGGCTTGGGCTTTCAGTTTTGTATTGTTTTAATAATCTGCAATTTTTACATCTAAGTTCAAATCTAGAATTATTTCATTTTCTTGTGAAAAATGAAAAACTTTGGTTGTCGTCAGAATATCCTGAAATGACAACAACAAAAAAAATATGATCTTCATTTTTTTTTTAAACTCCGACTCAAGTGGATAAATCAAAACTTGTTTGGGGGTTTTGTGAAATCCCCAAACTTCTTGGGGGTTCAGTGAAATTTACCGTTCAAGACGTCCGAACACACTGCTTCATCATGATTTTCGTAAAACATTTTGTTTAATGGTCGATCGTTATTCTTGGCAATTTAATCAGTCAATACTACTTAATTTTCTCCTTTTCCTTACATCGTAGTTTTCCCTCTTAACACTGTCGGTTAAAATTGAAAGATTTTCTTAAAATTGATCAACATGATTACTACTTAACTGAGAAATTAATCTTTTACAATATTTCAGTTCAAAATTACTCATTCTTCTTTTTTCCCAATTTTAGGGACAGAGCCTTTCTTCTACCTCTCTGTCCAGCAACAAACACTACCCTATGATCAGCTCCACAGATGCCAAAGCTTCCAATTCATCTCTCAGCGATGCGTAAGTCAAGAAAACATGCTTACCAGTTTTCAATAAAAACTTTTTATTTATTTATTTTTCTTTTCCTCGGATAGTCAGCTATGCGTCCCGGGGTCTCTAGACCCAGAGGAAGCAAAGGGGAAGATTGTTGTGTGCCTCCGCGGAATCAACGCAAGAACCCAGAAAGGATTGGCAGTTCTTCAGGCCGGAGGAGCAGGAATGGTGCTAGCGAACGACGAGAAGACTGGCGATGAACTGATCGCTGACGCTCACGTACTTCCGGCGACGCATATTTCTTACTTGGACGGTGTCAAGGTCTTCTCCTACATCAATTCCACCAAGTATGTTTTTATTCTTTCCTTTTTTTTTGGTACATAGCATGTTTTCTTCTTTCTAAGCCATATCGTTTTTTTCTATCTTGTTTAGTTTCAGAATGTTGGCCATGATCAATCCTCGCTTAGTTTGAAATAAACAAGCTTTGTTATGATTCAATAGAGGAATGAATCAGAACAGAGCTGGCTTTAAGGGGGCGTTTTCGGCTCAAGAAAAATTGCGTAGAAATTAGTCCAATTTTTTCCAATCAATATTCTTCTCAAAATAAGACCAAGATCAATTCTGATTCCATTTTGGAATGTTGCCAAACGCTCCCTTATAAATAGATAGACTGATGATAGTATAATGGGTTTATTTGATGAACTAAGAGTATTTTCTTGAATCATATTGAAGAGGGTATTTGATGCAAGAAACGTCATACCCTGAGGAGGTTTTCTGCAATTTATCTACTGGAAATCTATTCCCTTCCAACAACTTCATAAATTTGGGTATCTTTTACCTGCAGGTCAGCATACGGTTACATAACAAGGCCGAAAACACATCTTAACAGTAAGCCAGCACCATCCATGGCTGCATTCTCATCTCAGGGCCCAAACCTGATCAACCCTGAGATCCTCAAGGTTCAAAAACTCAGCCCCGAGCCTCACATTCATGCTCAGCGCCGTAACTATATATGCTAACGTTGTCACCCATTTTTTGGCTTTCATCTGTAGCCTGACATAACCGCACCGGGGGTGAGCGTAATTGCATCTTGGTCGCACTCTAGCCCGCCCACCGACCTTGAAGACGATAATCGTCGAGTTTTGTTCAATTCGGAGTCGGGCACATCCATGTCTTGCCCTCACATAGCGGGCATCGTCGGCCTCCTCAAGAAGCTCCATCCCGATTGGAGTCCTGCTGCTATTAGATCGGCAATCATGACTTCTGGTATGTGCTGCGTAAAAAAATACCCAACAAATCTTTTCATTGAATTAATGACGCGCTAACATGACATTACGTTGTTCTTACATAGCGCATTATTAGTGAGGGTAATTGCGCTTACTACCCATGGGTTACATAATTTTCTCTCTCCTTTTTGCAGCGAGGGTTAAAGACAACAGCGGTAGCCCCTTGACAAATTCATCAATGGATAGGGCGACCCCGTTCAGTTACGGGTCGGGTCATGTGTGGCCAAACCGCGCAATGGACCCGGGTCTCGTCTATGACCTAAACACAAATGACTACTTGAACTTCTTGTGTGCGCTCGGCTACAACTCGACTCAAATCCAGATATTTAGCGTTACGCCCTACGTGTGCCCGCCTAAACCTATTCGAATCGAAGACTTGAACTATCCCTCGATCACCGTCCCTAATCTCTCCGGTCTAACTTCTGTTACTCGAACACTCAAGAACGTTGGACCTCAGGGCACGTACAATGCACGTGTTATTGCACCTCCGGGAGTTTTAGTGGTTGTAAAGCCCTCGACGCTTAGATTTAGTAAGAAAGGGGAAGAGAAGAAGTTCAAGGTTTTCCTCAAGGCCAAGAACAGTGGTCCTAAAGACTACGTGTTTGGAGGGCTAATTTGGTCTGATGGGAAGCATTACGTGAGGAGTCCTATAGTGGTGAAGTCCTTGCTCTTTGATTGAGGGCTAAATTTGTTTTTTTTTTAATTTTATTTTAGAAGGAAATGTAGAGGACAAATAATGGTTTCACTTGTTGTTAGATGAGGCTTGATTTCTGGGTTAATTTGCTTGGTATAGATTACTTATTGCTAACTAACTATTAAAGTTAAAGGAATTTGGGTATAGGCTTGTTCTCTCCTTAATTTGTGTTGTAATTTTTAAATTATGTTTAATGTTTATTACATATTGATGATTATCTTGGAAATTTGGCCATCTTTAGTTTCGGATGGACTTGATTATCAATTATGCTTATGATACTAAACTCAAAGATTGTGTGCACCTCAACGATAGTCTTTCTCACTATAAATTAATGACAACATTAAGGGAGCCTGGCTTGCGATTGAAGTCTATCTGTTCTCTTGCTAGTTTTAGGCATGTGGCAAATGAAATAACTTACTAGATAGTTGTTGTTTTCTTTTTCTTTTTTTTTCTTCTTTTTTGCTTCATATAAATTACTTATGAGCATAGTTCTTTTTTTTTGTTTGGGTGGGGTGGGGAGTTGGTGTTGCTTTTTTAAGATTGTTTCTATTTTGTTTAAAGAAGAATTCAATATTGGTGTTTGATAAAATTTTCTCGCATGTTTCTTAATTAAAATTATTGCTACTTTTAAAGGGTCTGCTCTTAGAAGAAGTAACTTGAGAGCTCTAGCATTTGTCTTACATAGTTTTTATACCATGTATACATTTTAGCTTCTGAAAATATTGCCTTATATTTCCTGAAATTATGTTATTCTACTATAAACAGGTAACAAGTAGTTAAAGTTATGTCTCTTTATTTATCATTTTCTCTTATAATTATATATGTTTAAACATAGTTTATGAAGCACCTTAATTGTAGCTTGTATGGATGATTACCAAATGGCTATTTTTAACAGCTTATACGCATTGCTTCATTAAGGTGTTTAGACATATGATAAGCTCTAATAGCAGCAAACTGGCCCTGAGTAGTTTGGGTACTTGCTAAGCTAACGTACAAATCAAATTACCGGCTTCACTGGATAATTTTTCTACCGGTGACTGTAAGTCGAGTGCACATGAAGGTGAGTGCATAGTCATAGTGCATGTGCTGTTGCTCGTTTACCACTCAATGGAAGAAAGCCATGTGCTGCAAAGGCCAAGGTCTTAACTGTTGAAAACTTTGAACAATTGGTTTCCTCAAGTCTTATACGACATTATGCATGATCAACATATTCGGCTCAGATTTAAACTTGGACGCCTGTAGGATTTATTTTCTTTTGCACAATAAGCTCTGCTTGGTCTTTGTTATTTCTAAAGCCTCTTATTATAAACATTTGCGCCCTTCAAATTCAACTATGAAGAGGATCAACTTGTGGTTGTCACTTGAGATCCAAGATTGGCGTGAGGACGTGCCTTAAATCCTTTAGTCTATTAGGCAACCAGTTAAATGAGGGGTTTGTGATTAATTATCATGTTTTATTGCATTTTCATATCCCTACTTCAAATAAGTTTCATATAAATAAATTATTAATATTATGTTTTTATGCTATCTTATAGAAAAAATGAAGAAAACAATGTTAAGAGCTTATATGAAGATATCTTAAGCTCAACTGAAGCTCAATGAAGCCCAAGAAAAGCTCAAGTGAAGTCCAAGAAAAATTGGAGCAAAAATGACAACGACAGCTCATCATTGGAGGTGCTATAACATGTTTCAAGTGGACATGTGCTATAAAATTTTATATGATCCAGCTAAGAATTATATCCAATTGTCCATCTTTCAATTATGAACCCAATGAATCAAACTTGAGTCAAATCAGAGTTGTATAATTCAATATGGTCATCTTAGTGAATAAGTGGC
Organism: Asparagus kiusianus; assembly: GCA_022839385.1. Lineage (NCBI taxonomy): Eukaryota > Viridiplantae > Streptophyta > Magnoliopsida > Asparagales > Asparagaceae > Asparagus > Asparagus kiusianus. Next base: position 17,632 of record BQKN01066761.1, read on the forward strand.
ACAACCGTAAATATCTTGAATCTGGTGCAAATTAAAGAGTTCATTTTTACATTTTAAATCAGAAAATTTAATTTAACAAAAACAAAGTTTTGATCCGGCAAACGTGAGAAAAACTCGATCCTTTCTTCACAAAAGTCATCGTCTTTCTCCTCCTCAAGAAATATAGGGTTTAGAGAGGTGGTGACTGCTGCTCAACGTGAGAGAGAAGGGGAAGAGAAGAAATTTTAGATTCGGATATATATATATATATATATATATATATATATATATATATATACACACACAAACATACATTCACCCATCCTAAAAGAGAATTTCGTCCCTGAAATCCAGCAACTTAATCTTAGAGGTTAATGATACGAGAAAATCATATTGAGGGGATAATCCAGCCCTCATGTACACATCTCGTACTATTAATCACAAGATATGGATCAAGATCACACCTAAAAATATTTACACTTAGCATCTAGAATGTGAATACTTCCATTAACCTCTAATTAAATAGAACTAGTATGTCTGGCAAAAAATCCAAACAAAGAACCCCCATGTATATGTAGGCGTCTAAAAAATGCCTATAGGTGTCCGTACACAGCTCGAGACAAAGAGAAGATGACGAACGTCGTTATCCTAGTCTAAGAGGATTATCTGACGCCGACAAGTGCATGAACTGGAATGGCGAACCAACTGTGTCTCGTGCGCTCACCGACCACCTCCAATTGGCCTTCATGCTCGTTAGTCAGCGCGCATGCGTTAGTCAGCTCCAAATAACCGAACACGCTCGTTAGTCAGCTCGCGCGTGTCGGTCAGCTCCAAGTGACCGAACGCGCTCATTAGTCAGCTCGCGTCTGTCAGTCAGCTCCAAGTGACCGAACACGCTCGCCAGTCAGCTCGCGTGCGTCGGTCAGATCCAAAGTGCCCGACGCGCTTGTCGGTCAGATCCAAAGTTCCCGACGTGCTCATCGGTCAGATCCAAAGTGCCCGACGCACTTGCCGGTCAGATCCAAAGTACTCGACGTGCTTGTCGGTCAATTCCAAGTGCCGTAAAGAAGCTAACGAACGCATGAAGAGAGTTAACGATACGTGCAAGATAAAAAAACGATCAAATACGCAAAACGACAAAAAATACATGTCCCGGAAAATTGAAAAACACCAAAAAGTTCAGCCATGGCCAAATTTCCCACCCCGCGCGGGTCGGACTCAGCCAACCCTTGCCCGTGTGGGTCGGACTCAGCCGACCCATGCCCGCACGGGTCAAACGCGACCGACCCACACCCCCCGTGGGTCAACAGTGCCCGTCGTGCAGATTTTATCCCCAAACTCGTTTTCGATGGTTTTTAAGCGGTTTTCGTAGGATTTATCCTTTCTATGGGTTCCTAACTGACTTGATATCATCCACAAACATGGTTAGGCCGTTATTAATTAAAGATAAGATTAAATCACTCATTCTTATCCGAATACCCTCCAACCAAAGCCTATAAATACAGGCCTAGGAGCTCATTTCACAAGGAGGAGATCAAGAGGGCGAAACACTACCGAATTGGAGAGTGGAGCCACGAATTTACAGTGAGGGTTTGCAGATCTTAGCGAATTCCTGTGCAAAAAGAGTAGAGTTTGAGAGATCTGAGACCCATCCCCTATTCCTATGGATTTAAGCTTAGTCTTAATCTCGAGAAGAGCCGTAATCTCGCTTAGCCGGGATTACCACTGCAGGGATTACTTCCTTCGTAAAGTAAGAGCTTTGATTAACTTAATCTGTCAACTGGATCCGATCTGCGATAGTCCACAGATATTAACGTCTCCGGCATAGGCGAAGTTCCCACGCAAGCAACGAATGATAAATTTCTGTTGCGCTGTTTGACAAGAGTTGTACCATTTTATATTTTCATTGTATAAGTTGATCTTATAAAAAGATCTACTTTTTTTGTTTATTTGAGTTTATTGTAATGACCAAAGTTGTAATAGATTCAAGGCAATGAAAACATTAACTTTTGACTAAAACAAGCTGGCGACCGTAGTAGGAGTCGACAGCCTTTCTGCGAAGGCTGACGTGTCGCAACCTCGGATCCTCATCCCTGTTGAAGAAGAGGATGAATATGAGTTCGACCAACAAAAGTACGAGGAGTACTTGTCCTCATCCTCCAGATCCGCATCTCCTCGCAGGTGTAGGAAGAACTACTCCGAAAGCTCGCTGGACTTCGGCTTCAAAAGTCCAAGATGAAGATCTCCTCGCTACTGCTTCATTTGTGGCTTGCAATACCCCGCCGACATCCGATGAGGCTGGAACCATAGATCTGAACCCCTTGAGCAAGGAGTTAACTGCTAATAACGTGTCACTCTATCAAAGAGACTCGCACGTCAGCTGGCTAAAGCCTTGGAGCCAGTTAATGAAATTCGCTATGAAACGGATTTAAAGTCAAGGAGGCGCCATCCGTCACTGTAGCGAGTGGACAACCCCTCCTCCTTCAAACCAGTGAAGAATGAATGGGTCCGTGTCAAAAGGACCCGATCGACTCTTCAAGAGCAGATTCAAAAACGTTGTGCGTTGCTTGCACATGCAAGGATTCTTGTTGCAAGAAGCTAAGAAATTGCAGAAGGAAGAGGTGGAAAAGAAGTCACCAAGACTACACAAAGTATGGAGGCCAAAGTCCAAGACGGCGGCCGAAAAGATTAAAAAACACGGGTCACTTTAATCTGACCCTCCCAGCCGCGGGTCACTTTAATCTGATGTGGGTCACTTCAATCTGACGCGGGTCACTTCAATCTGACCCTTCCGGCCGTGGGTCACTTCAATCTGACCCTCCCGGCTGTGGGTCACTTCAATCTGACCCTCCCAACCATGGGTCACATTAATCTGACCCTCCTAGCCGTGGGTCACTCAAGTCTGACCCTCTAAGCCGCGGGTCACTCAAGTCTGACCCGTGTCAGGACCAAGACAAAAGACGTTCTGCACCTGTTTCTCTGATTCCATCGAGTTCCACACCTCTGGTGGAGTCTCACGATAGCATGGATTTATCCCACTTTAAGATAAAGATCACGGATCGTCTTGGTCCTTTGCACCCGGGTCGAGGGAAAGCTCGGTTAAAGAACACTTAGGCCCGTTAAATTAATCCCTAGCAGTTTATCAGCAGTTTATCACACTGGGGATCGTGATCATCCTCCTAAGCAGTGGAAGAGACCGCATGGTAGGAAAATCCCCATAACCGACCGTATGGGATTGCGCGTTGAAGTCCAGGAGCCCGTTCAGTTCTCCTGCTCACGAGAGCGTAGATCTAAACGTGTGACTCTTGAACACACTGACAAAGTGTTATGTCCCTAGAAAGAAACGTATTTGTCTGGTGACGACGTTACACCTAGGGATTCGTGCCAACACACGATGGGTTGCTCCGGTCATCAGACCGATGAGTTGTACTATCGGGCTAAGGGTACGAACAAGTCTCAAAAAAGAAGTACACAGGAGATAGATTGTCACTGTCCATATGTCAAACTTATCAGGGCAGTGTTATCAGCATGTAGCTACCCTAAGACCGCTCCACAGAAGGTCTCGGTATTCCAAAGGCTGTCCTCTGAAGCGTCAAAGTCCAAACCAAAGCATCTCCATAAGAAACGATCGCCCCGCTTCCCAAATACCCGGGAATCGGAACGTGAACAAGCCCGCGACGTATTAGACTGAGGAGAAATAAGTATTAGACCATCTCTACTCAATCTAATACGCTAAGCGTCAAGCAATATAAAGCGAAGGCACAGGTCCCCGATCACAGTAGCAAGAATATAATAAACAACTCAGAACCAAAAGATACATATCACAACTGAAATAATCATCCAGACATAATATTCGGGCCAAACATGCCCTTATACAAAACTATCTGGACGCTAGAAAATCTAAAATACAACAATCAGGCGGAAATAAAAAGTACTGCAAAAGTAAACTAGGGTCTTCAACTAATTAACTAAAAGAGGTAACTAAGTTTCGACTTGTTCTTGTGCTCCGTCTGCTAGGTACTCCTGCTGA
>BQKN01066761.1:52198-108770 GCA_022839385.1 Asparagus kiusianus
AGCTAAGTTAAATTCTCATACTAGAAGATTATATGAGATGCAATGAAAAAAAGAATCTACTAATTTATGAATTGGTATCGGTAACGGTATCCGATTAATGCAAGGAAAAGAAAAAATTTTGGAATATTACAACGCGTGAGGAACTTTATCTCGACTCCTAAATAGAGATAAGCCTACGCCTAACACATGCTGCCGGTTTAGTCTTTCACCGATTGAAGAAAACACCAGAATCCGAGTCTGGGAACTTTTATCCTGAATCCTAAGTAAGGATGAGTCAGCGCCTAACACACGTTGTCGGGTAGTCTATTCCCGTAAGAAAGACGAAGTCTACGTATTCAATATCACAGCACTAAGAGGGTTAACTCTCTTAGCACAACGTTACATGCAGAACAGACTTAAATAATCTGCATGCTAGCCCGACTTGAACGTTAGTCGGTAAAGACACGTCAAATCCGTTGAAGGCTGAGGGTTTGCCAAAAATCCTAAGTCTACATCTAACACATGTCGTCGGGTAGTCTATTCCCATGAGAAAGACGAAGTCTACGTATTCAATATCGTAGCACTAAGCAAGTTAACTCTCTTAGCACAACGTTACATGCGGAACGGACTTAAACAATCTGCATGCTAGCCCGACTCAAATGGTAGTTGGCAAAAGCTCATCAAACCCGTTGATGGCTGAGGGTTTACCAAAAATCCTATAAGTGTGAGAGTCATTGACGCACTAGCTTCATTAGTTGGTCTCATTGCTTGAGGATCCAACAACTTCAGGATAAGATTCATACATATAGATAAATCAGTTTTAATGTCCTGCAGCTTCGACATTTGGGACTGCCACTTTTCAATACCTTAAGAGCTTAAATTATATAGACTCCAGCGAACGTATGAGTATAAACTGTGTTAACACTGATCGACGCATTACAGCGAAGGTTAACGTCGAACAACGCATTACAGTAAAGGTCGATGTCGGTTAACGCATTAACAATTTTGCCAAAATAAGGCTAAGAAAAAATTCCGGATTAAAGGATGATTCCAGGGAGTTCAATTGCGATCCAGATATGAAGTCCTGACGAAGACAATAAGTTCAACGTTAACTCAACAACATGAGCTAAGTTCAAATGCTTATACACCAACTTCGGCTCAAGATTTTAACAACGGTCAGATGATAAACGTAGCACCGAAAGAACTTCATTTATTCAACAAAATATTGAATAGGCTGAAGGCTAAAGAAGTCAAGAATTAAAGCCTGCTACAGGTCCTTTGAGACCGACTAAAGGTGGGGGCCTATTACATCCAAAGTATTTCAGGCTCTTCTATAAAGGAATGAGGCTGAAACACTTTGGAGGGGGTATCTGTAGGCGTCTAAAAATGCCTATAGGTATCCATACATAACTCGAGACGAAGAGAAGATGACGAACGCTGTTATCCGAGTCTAAGAGGATTATCTGACGCCGACAAGTGCATGAATCGGAATGGCGAACCAACTGTGTCTCATGCGCTCACCGGCCAACTCCAATTAGCTATCACACTCGTTAGTCAACTCGCGCACGTCAGTCAGCTCCAAGTGACCGAACGCGCTCGTTAGTAAGCTCGCGCGTGTCGGTCAGCTCCAAGTCACCGAACACGCTCGTTAGTCAGCTCGCGCATGTCGGTCAGCTCTAAGTGACCGAACACGCTCACCAGTCAGCTCGCACGTGTCGGTCAGATTCAAAGTGCCCGCCATGTTCGTCGGTCAGATCCAAAATGCCCGACGCGCTTGTCGGTCAGATCCAAAGTGCCCGATGTGCTCGTCGGTCAGATCCAAATACCTGACGTGCTCGTCGATCAGATCCAAAGTGTCCGACATACTCGACGGTCAGATCCAAAGTGCCCGACGTACTCGTCGGTCAGATCCAAAGTGCCCGACGTGCTTGTTGGTCAATTCTATGTGTCGTAAGGAAGCTAACGAATGCATGAAGTGAGTTGACAACGCGTGCAAGACAACAAGACGATCAAATACGCAAAATGACATAAAATACAAGTCCCGAAAAATTGAAAAACACCAAAAAGTTCAGCCAAGGCCAAATTTCCCACGCCCGCACGGGTTGGTCTCAACTGACCCGTGCCCGCGCGGTTTGGAGTCAGCCGACTTGCACTCACGCTAGTCGGACGCATCTGACCCATACCCCCCGCGGATCAGTCACAGCCAACCCGCGCCCCCTGCGGGTCACCAGTGCCCATCATGCAGATTTTATCCCCAAACTCGTTTTCAACGGTTTTTAAGCGGTTTTCGCAAGATTTATCCGTTTCAGGGGTTCCTAACTGACTTGATATCATCCACAAACATGGTTAGGCCGTTTTTAACTGAAGATAAAGTCAAATCACTCATTCTTATCCGAATACCACCCAATCGAAGCCTATAAATACAAGCCTAGGGGCTCATTTCACAAGGGGGAGATCAAGAGAGCGAAACGCTACCGAATTGGAGAGTGGAGCCATGAATTTATAGTGAGGGTTAGCGGATCTTAGCGAATTCCTGTGCATAAAGAGTGGAGTTCGAGAGATCTGAGACCCGTCCCCTATTTTTTCAGATTTAAGCTTAGTCTTAATCTCGAGAAGAGCCGTAATCTCGCTTGGTCAGGATTACCGCTGCAGTGATTACTTCCTTCGTAAAGTAAGAGCTTTGATTAACTTAATCTATCAACCGGATCTGATCCACGGCAGTCCACAGATATTAACATCCCCAGCACAGGCGAAGTTCCCATACAAGCAGCGGGTGATAAACGTCTGTTGTGCTGTTTGACAAGAGTTATACTACTTTACATTTTCATTGTATAAGTCGATCTTATTAAAAGATCTACTTTTCTCATTTATTTGAGTTTATTATAACGACCAAAGTTGTAATAGATTCAAGGTAATGAAAACATCAATTTTTGACCTAAACAGTATATACCATATGTCTTGAATGATTCGTGTTAAGTGTTAATACCAACATTCTAGCACGAAGTGTAAATGAGACTATATAGATAATATAATTACCAACAATATTATAACTAACCATATACCTGCTCGAACAGATGTCGATAGTCCCGATGCATATCTTCTTCGCACTTTCAAGAAGTTTTCTCAACTCCCTTCCTGTTCCACTGGACTTTAACTAATGGAATTACCATATTCTAATGTTTCTTGTTCTCCTTAGCAAGAATGAGGACTGGAGTCTCAACTGTAGTCAAATCCGCCTAAAGCTCTAAATCTGGCACATCAAACACTCTCCGCTGCTCCTCATCTCGTAAGTGCTTCTTGAGCATCGAGACATGGAAAACATCAAGCACACCCGACATCAACGTTGGAAGGTCCAATCGGTATGAGACGGCTCCAACATGATTGACAATCCAAAATGGACCAATATATCTCGAGGTAAGCTTTCCCCACCTACCAAACCGTTTGACGCCCTGCATAGGTGAGACTTTCAGTAAGACATAGTCTCCAATCTGGAACTCCAAAGGCCGTCACCTTTGATCTGCGTAACTCTTCTACCGACTCTGGTCTGCAAGAATACGCTTTCGAATCAACGCTATCTGCTCTGTTGTCTGCCTCACAAGATCTAGCCCAAGTACTAAGCTATCCTCTGGCTCTACCCAACAAATCAGAGATCTACAGGATTTTTCATATAATGCTTCATAAAGAGTCATACCAATAGTCTATTGGCAACTATTGTTATAGGCAAATTCAATCAATGGTATATGATCTTCTAAGCAGCCTTGGAAATCGATCACACATGTGCGATGCATGTTCTCAAACACTTGGTTTATTCTCTTTGTCTGACCATCTGTGTGGGGGTGGAAAACTCTACTATAGGCCCACAGGGCCTCTTACAGGAACTACGTATCAGCCTCATCGCATCACTATGTGGGATGGACTACCCACTAAGGCATCCTACTATAGGCATCAAAAATTACCTATAGGTTCCCGCACACAGTTCTAAACAAAGAAAAGACGATGAACGTTATTATCTAATTCCAAACAGGATTATCCAAGGCTGTAAAGAAGCTAACAAACGCATGAAATAAGTTGGCGGAGAGTACAAGTCAACTAAATGACAAAAGATGCGAAATGGTGGAAAATACCAACCCAGAGAAGACCTAGTAGCCGAGCCACACCAAAAGGGTCGTACAGACGCTACTGTCCCGCACCAATGTGGGATAGCAGCTACTATCCCTCACCAACATGGGATAATAACAGTTATCCCGTGCTCTCGCTGGATAGCCATGGTTGACCTGCACCCCTACGGGTCACCTATATCTACCACGCACACCAACTACCCGAAAAAGCATTTGTTGATAGATTTTTAGGATTTCTTCGTTTCTAAGCTTCCTAACTGATTTGAAATTGTATCTAAGTGTGGGTTGTAGGCATCAAAAATTGCCTATAGCTCCCCGCATACAGCTCGAGATAGAAAAAAGACAATGAACGTTGCCGTTCGAGTCACAGAAGCTCATTTGATGATGACAAACGCATGAAGTGAGTCGACGGACCATGCGAAACGATGAAACTTCGGAATAACGAAAACATGAACTGATCGGGAGCTCCGTGTCGCTTACGAAAGATGAAACGCCCCTCGTATCCTATTTACTCCACATGTGATTCAATCATGGAAGCTTGTAGATCTCCTCATCGGCTTTCCTACGCATCTTGAACCACATAATTCCGAGTTCAAACGTCGAAGATACGACAAAAACAGATGGAATGCACGAAACTAATCCCTAAGCCAAACCAAGACATCCATAGGTGTCTCGGCCAAGCCGAGACACCCACGGGTGTCTACAACCCCAAAAAGCTGATCTTAGCAATTTAAAGCTATTTTTTCGATCGTTAACCGCCTAGATTTGTTTTAACTGATCTAATATCATCCATGAATGTGGTTAAGTGGTTACAACAGAAGATAAGATTAAATCGATCATTCTTATCCGAAAACAGGGATCCCTAAGCCTATAAATACAGCCCTATGGCTTTTATTTTTTAGGATCTGGAATTCTCAAGCGTTGGCGAAGCCCTGTCGAACTGAGGACTATAGAGCCACGAATTTCAGAGAGGAGGAGGAGATATCAGCGAATTCTTCGGCATAAAGAAGAATAGTTCGTCAGATCTGTAGCCCGGTTCCTTCCCTTGAGATTGCCCCGTTGCGGTGATCTCGAGAAGAGTGGTTATCTCGCTGTTGCCGAGATAATTGCTTCGGTTTCTTGATTCCTTCATGAATCAACGAAGCTCCATATCTGATCTGATTGTTTGGTGGTCTACAGATATCAACGTCCCCGTTACAGGCAAAGATCTCACGCAAGCAGCAGGCGATAAATACCTATTGCGTTTGTTTGAAGGAGATTGTAATTTTAAATTCATTGTGTAAAGGTCTTATAAAAAGACCGATATTTTTTTGAACTTGTTGTAACGACTAAAGTTGTAATAAGTTATACAAGAAAGAAATCAATTTTCCACTCAAACTAGCTGGCGACCACAGTGGGAGCCAACAGTCTCGTCACCGAGGCTGTCGTGTCGCAGCCAACGATCAAGATCCTCGTGGCTGAAGAGGTCGAATACGAGTTCGACCAACACAAATTCAAGGAGTACGTATCCTCCTCCTCCTCCAGATCCGCCTCTCCTCGCAAGAGCAGGAGGGTCTCCTTCACCCGAAAGATCCATTGGTCTTCAGATCTGAAGACTCAAGAAGGCGAATTCCCTACTACCGTTGCTGCAGCCGCACCTCACAATGATCCATCGGTGTCCAATGAGACCAGATCTGCAGATTTGAACTCCTCCGCGATCAAGGAGTTAACTGCTGAAGGCGCGATAACTCTATCAAGGAGAGCACGTCAAAGGCAACACTAACGCCTCGCATGCTAATTTGCTAGGGCTTTGGATCAGGTGGACGGACTCTGTTACCAAGCGGATCTGGAGTTCAGAAAGCACCAAGTGGCTAAGCCATCTCCACAGCAAGCTTCGCGAACCTCCTTCCAACCACCTACTAACGAATGGGTTCATGTCAAACAGAACCGTTCCACTCTTGAGAAGCGCATTCAGAAGCGTTGTGCACTTCTTGTGCATGCCCAGATCCTTGTGCGAAAAGCACAAGAAATGCAAAAGGAAAAGACAGTTAAGAGATCATCGAGATCCAAACAAATTTGGATGCCAAAGGCCAAATCAACGCCTAAGGCCAAAGAAAGCAACGTTGCTCCCAAGCCTTCGTCAACTCCGGATCCTGATCCTATTTCTCCCACACCTTCGATGAAGCCTAACGATAGCGTAGATCTCTCCAAATTTATAATTCCGTTGAAGGATCATCTGGGTCCTTTACACGAAGATCAAGACAAAGCGCCTATTAAGGAACGTGACCTCCTAACAAGTTGAAGGAACCCCGAGCAACCATCCGAACTAGGGGTCGTACGCGACCTCCTAACAACTTGATTCATGTAATTACCCGTCGGGGAATGCCTGCACAAAACCAGGAGCCCGTTAAAATTTTACCCTCATACGGTTGTGATTCCAAACGTGTGACTCCTGTTAAAGCCAATAAAGCACTACCTATTCAGAAGAAGACGCGCCGAACAAACGATAGCGTTTCACTTGAGGAATCAAACCAATAGCCGATAGGTTACTCTGACCGCAACGTGGATGAGTTGTACTATCGGGATAAGGGTACTAAGTCTCGAAAGAAAAGTACCCGGGAAGTGTACTTTCACTGTCCGTGTACCAAACTTATCAGGGTAGTATTATCAGCATGTAGCTACCCCAAGACCATTCCACAGAGGGTCTTGGTATTTGAAAGGATCTCTACCAGAACGTCCAAGTCCAACCCAAGGCGTTTCTATAGAAAAATATCAGCTGCGCAAGATGAAGAACTCTCAAAGGTCTGTTGGACCCTAAAGGGGGGGTGATTGGGGTCTTATGCTAATCTAATATTATTTTATGCCAATTAAAACTAATTAATAAGTTATCCTAGCAAGTATGAAATATAACAAGATATATGAGCTAGGATAAGCAATATGAGTAAAGGGATATATCCTAGCAATAAGATATACTATGAGATATATGCAAGGATATATAAATAACAAAAGAGTGAGATGAACTAAACAAGATAGTGGATGATGGCGATATGAGCAATGAGCACAAATATAAATAAACCCCAAAGTACACTAAAACACAATCAAATGATCACGGAGTTCGGACCTTTCGTCCTACGTCTCCGCTCCCCACTCCCGGGGAGAAATCCACTATCACGACCGGGTTTTCTATGCTCACCCTAATAACGTTTACAACCACACTATGTTGGTTTTTAACGCTCACTGATCAACTACACAATCACTCACAATGTCGGTTTTTAACGTTCACCGATCAACGTTCACTTCTCACACTCGGTTTTCTGGTTCACCGAAAACTTCACAACACACTCGGTTTTCTAGCTCGCCGAAAACCTTACAACACTCACAATGTAATAACAAATGATTTGTTCTCTAATACAATGCGAGAACTTAATTAAAGCTCACACTCAATTGTTACAACTCTCACCAACCTAAATATACTATGTATAAAAATACAATAAGCTCAAGTGGGTGTGTGTAACAATTAGTATAAATAAAACTTAACTCAAGAAGAACTAGCAATAAGATTGGAAAGAAATACAATAGTAAAAATGCTAGGAAATAGAGTTAAGGAAACTTCTCTATAAACACAAAGAGAAGATGATGAAATATTAAAGATGAACTCTTCAATAGCTGATGTAGACTCCTCTTTGTAAAATCCTAAACATAAAACAAACTAACCAAGCTTAAACCCTTATTAAACTTTTGTTTTAAAACATCTTGGTTACCATGAAGGATGAGAGCAAGGGGGTATTTATAGCCTCCCAAAATCTCAGCCAAAACCCCAAAGGAAAAGACCAAAAAGCCAACAGAATCAAAAATCAGATTCTGTACAAAATAGCCGTTGGAGTAAACGGCGGTCGACCGTGAAAATCTCGCGGTCGACCGCGAGGCACTTTCGAAGCTGAGAATTTTTCAAAGACTTTGGCAGTCGACCGTGGGAAAATTCGAGCTGACGGTTGACCGTAGCGGTCGACCGCGAAAGTTTCTATTTGACTCTGCGGGTAAAAACAAAGGCGCGGTCGACCGTGAACTGATATATGAAATTTTCAGGTTTGAAAACAGTTTGCTGATTTTAAAATATTGTTTAAAACATCAAATAAATTCCAAAAAATATAAAACTTTAGGAAATGATTATAGACATGATAATAAACATGCTACAAAGACTGGTTTCCAAAAAGGACTTCCCAAATGAAAAATATCATCATTTTACAAAATAGTCCAAAATATAAAAATGTAAACATGTGAATTTTAACATTTTGGCTAAACCATGTTTTGAAACTTTACAAAATGATTTTATAGACTTGAAAAAAGATGTAAACTATTGTTATGAAGTCTATAAATAATGAATATAGTATTTTATCAAAATACACATATAATGCACTAAAAGATGATTTCATTAAGCTAAATAAAATTGATATTAATGAAATCATATATATGCATGTAAGTATGAAACAAAAATATGTTTTCTAATTACATTCAATTGTTTCATAGTAAAACTTGAAAACTATCAAACCAAAACATATATGTATATATATAACTATATATATAAAACCAAAACGTGTATGTGTGTATATTGATTGAGCTTAAAGTACTAACACACATAATATAAAACCTAAACTAAGTTACCCAAGCAATCTTAATCTTCGATGTAGCTCAACTTGGTTCACTTTACGTATGAAGCTTGAACTTGGATCTTCAATTTGAATTGCAAGGCAACCACGATTCCTCCAACCTCCATTGGATATGATCATTGTGGCGCAATCCATCTAACCTCCAACTCGTTGTTTGTCTAGAATAAATGCAAAAACACAAACACTAGACAAACAACATTAGAAGTAAATTATTTGTTAAACATCATCAAAACAAGAAGGCCAACAAGGACACCATCAATATGGCCGATAAGGAGAAGTCAACGCGAAGTTTCGATCCCCAACATTTTTCGAACATATCCTAATGTATAACTCAGTTGCGCACGAGAACTACTAGGCGTAAGGAATATCAGAGGATGAATAACGAATTACCCTCAGAAGATGAAGCATCAGATGCGAACTCTGTCATCACTTCTGACAATATGGTGTCTAGCATAGGACAATCCCGCAATGCGTTTATGGTCAACACCGAGCAAATGGCTAAAATCATCGAGGATGCCTTGGCTAAGAAAAAAGAGAACTTCAAGTTCGAAATAGAAATGGCTATGCTGTGAATAAGGGAAGAGCATGACCAACAAATCTGAGCCTTGTCGAATTAGATAGGTGAATCCAGTCGTCGCTATAATGTTAGTCAAGCAGCTAGCGATTCAGATGTGGATGAACACCTTAATGCTGATAACCCTCTCGTTGGCCAAAACACTAGGGGTGGCCCCACTAAAGATAACAATGCTGGGGGCAGTCCCACCGAAGATGATAATACTGGGGGTGGCCGTGTTGTTCCTCTTAAGAATCGTCCAAAGCCTGATACGAACGAGGATGAGAAAATGAAAGATCTTGAGAGCAAAATCAACACTCTGATATCTGTTCGAGAGGTAAAGAAGACAGGTATTCTGTGTCCCTACCCGAGAGAGTGGGAGTCGATCCCGTACCCGGCGAAGTTCAACCTGATCAACTTCACGCCATTCGAATGGAAGGGCTTACCCACTCAACATCTGATCTACTTTAAGTCCTACTAGGGGGTTATCTTTAGCAATGAAGCGCTGATGGTTCGGTCATTCGTTAGCACCCTTCACAGGCCAGCCTTCGATTGGTATCACCGTCTTAAGCCTGAGAGCATCAACAGCTAGGACGATATGGAAGGCTCATTCCTTGGTAATTTTTTCGAGGTTGATGCCAAGATATCAATCAGGATACTCTTTGAGGAGAAACAAGAAGACGAAGAGATGGTCGACAACTTCATCAAGCGCTTTTGAAATAAAGCGATGAACTGTCAAGATCCAGTCATAGAAGACTTCGTCCTCCAAACTTGTCATAACAACCTATCCATCGATATATTAGAAGTTATGGGAGTAGCACCATCCAACACCTGGAAAGAGTTGAAAGTGCGCGGAGAGCAGGCCGAACGCTTCCTCAGAAGGAAGAAAGCTGAAAGAAGCCAACCGATGACTAACCCTCCGAATTCGAGCTTCGTCTCCCGTGGTAAGGGGAAAGCACCTACAACAGTTATTGGCGTTAATCAGACATCACAACAATAACCCCGAAAATAGTGAAACGCTTCGGATCCGAGACTCCAAAAAGAGTACCCATTCAAGGACGAAGACGTTCCAGCCATTTTTGAGTCCCTCCTTGAAAATAACAAAATCAAGCTACCACCTATCGCAGATAAAGAGGAAGCTGATAATACTTCGGATCCAAAGTACTGTACGTACCACAAGAGGATCATTCATCCTACCAAGGTTGTTTCGCTCTCAAGAACAGCATCCAAACCTTGGTTGAAACCAACGTCATAACGCTGGGATAAGCCGAATGAGAACGACAACACTCCGAAGAGTATACGAGTATAAACTACTTCTCAATACTCCAACAGGTATATGAGTCTAAACTGTTTCCTAATTTTAACGGGAAGTTCCTGGAAGAATATCGTATGTGATATTCTTAAAGATAACCCGACCATTCAGCTGAATACAATGTATTCCTCATTAGACCCAGTTTTATAAAGAAAGCTGGGGATGGATAACCCATATAACGGGAAGTTCCTGGAGAGTGTCATGTTTGGTATTCTTAAGGATAACCTGATTATTATAAACGGGGATAAATGAGAAACTCCCACTCGGACTCTGAATGTTTCCAAGGGTGAAACGCATCCCACTTCTGGGATCAATTCCACCAACTCCTTCTGTAATCTTCCAAGCACCCTTTTGCTGAGATAAGATTCGATCACTTCGTTGAATCAATCTTCCCTTACGAAACTCCCACGATGTAATTGCGAAGTTCTTGATGATTCATAGTTCTCCACCACAAAATCCCTCATTGATCAAACCAGTTGACAGTGAGACCACTAAAATTCTTTCTTGTCTAATCCACTGAAACTTCCGATGTGTTTGTATACTCAACATTAGAGTCCAAACATAGTACTTTGAATTTTAATATCCCGATCATTGACGATTGTCAAACCCCTCTGTGTTAAATATTTGTCACTTAACAATAGGAACCCCTTTGAGTAATTTGTACGAATTAATACTCCCGCTGTAATTTGTACTCCCACTCTCATTGTCTATTTGGTCATACCTTCTTATAGTTATGACCACAACCAAAATCTCCTCTCGATTCCTTCTATGAACTAGAGGTCCACTTTCGAATCGAGTGATCAAACATTCCTACAGTTAGGGTCAACTCAAACTCCTGCTTGGTCAAACCTTCCTACGGTTAGGACCAAAATCATAATTCACTCTCGATAAATGAGAAATTCATCTTTAGTTCGGTAATCAAACCTTCCGATAGTTAGGATTATCCGAATCCTTTCGATTCTCGGAGTGGAGACCCCACTCTTAGTTTCACTCTATAGATTCTTAATATGGAGATCTCACTTTGAGTTTCCTTTATAACTGGAGATAGAATATAAAATTCTTCCTCTCAGGCATCGGGTTCGTCTTTGCCCTAAGAGAAGACATTACTTTTCAAACACTAAAATCCGTGTCTTACACGTACGGGGAATTTTATCCCGAATCCTAAGTTGGGATAAGTCAATGCCTAACACGTGTTGCCGATTTAGTCTTTCACCAATTAAAAAAGAGACTAGAATCCGAGTCTAGGGACTTTTATCCTGAAGCCTAAATAGGGATAAGGCAGCGCCTAACACGCATTGCCGGTTAGTTCTTGATCGTAAAAAGACCAAAAGCCCACATATTCAACGTTGTTACAGGTTGTTATTCATAACACCATAATCCGTACCTATGTACGGATAAGTCAACGCCTAACACGTGTTACCGGTTTAGTCTTTTACCGATTGAAAAAGACAGCAAAATCCGAGTCTGAGGACTTTTATCCCGAAACCTAAGTAGGGATAAGTCAGCGCCTAACACGCGTTGCCGGTTAGTTCTTGACCATAAAAAGAACAAAAGCCCACATATTTAACATTATGGCAGGTTATTATTCATAACACCATAATTCGAGCCTTACACGCACAGGGAATTTTATCCCAAATCCTAAGCAAGAATAAGTTCTTGACCGTAAAAAGAACAAAAGCCCACAAATTTAACATTATGGCAGGTTGTTATTCATAACACCATAATCTATGCCTTACACGTACGGGGAATTTTATCCCAAATCCTAAGCAGGAATAAGTCAATGCCTAACATGCGTTACCGGTTTAGTCTTTCACCAATTGAAGAAGACACCAGAATCGAAGTCTGGAAAATTTTATCCTGAAGCCTAAGAAGGGATAAGTCAGCGCCTAACGTGCGTTGTCGATTAGTCTTTTGCCGTAAAAAGGACAAAAGCTCACATATTCGACATTATGACATGTTGTTATTCATAACGCCAAAATCCGTGCTTCACATGCACAGGGAATTTTGTCCTGAATCCTAAGTAGGGATAAGTCAACGCCTAACATGCGTTAGCGGTTTAGTCTTTCACCGATTGAAAAAGACACCTGAATACAAGTATGGAGACTTTTATCCTGAATCCTAAGAAGGGATAAGTCAACGCCTAACACGCGTTGCCGGGTAGTCTATTCCCATAAGAAAGATGAAGTCTTTGTATTCAATATTGTAGCACTAAAAGAGTTAACTCTTTTAACATAATGTCACATGTGGAACGGACTTAAACAATCAGTATGCAAGCCCGATTCAAACGATAATCGGTAAATGCACGTCAAATCCATTGATGGCTGAGGATTTGCCAAAAATCATGAGTCTGCATCTGATACATGCGGCCGGGTAGTCTATTCCCGTGAGAAAGATGAAGTCTAGATATTCAATATTATAGCACTAAAAGAATTAACTCTTTTAGCGTAACGTTACATGTAGAACGGACTTAAACAATTCGCATACTAGCCTAACTCAAACAGTAGTCGGTAAAGGCTCATCAAACCCGTTGATGGCTGAGGGTTTGCCAAAAATCCTATGAATGTGAGAGTCATTAATGCATCAACCCCATTAGTTGGTCTCGTGACTCGAGAATCCAAAAACTTCGAGATAAGATCCATATCTGCAGACGAATCACCTTTAACGGTTAGTCCTGCAGTCCTAACTTTTGGAACCGTCATGCTCCAATACCTTAAGAGCTTAAACTGTGTAAACTCCAACAAACGTATGAGTATAAACTGTGTTAATGTCGATCAACGCGTTATGATGAAAGTCAACGTCGAGCGATCCGAAACCCTAAGGTCAACACTGATCAACACGTAACCCTAAGGTCAACGCCGGTCAACGCGTTATGATTAAAAGTCAACGCCGGGCTATCCGAAACCCTAAGGTCAACGTCGATCAATGCATAACCCTGGGTTAACGCTAGTCGACGCGTTATGATGAAAAGTCAACGCTGGGCGATCCAAAATCCTAAGGTCAATGCTAGTCAATGCGTAACCCTAGGTCAAGGCCAGTCAACGCGTTGCGATGAAAAGTCAACGTCGGGGGATCCGAAATAATGTCGTTCAATGCATAGCCCTAAACTAATATATTATGGCAGAGGTAGTTAGTTCAAAGTCAACTCGACAGCATGAGCCAAAATCAACTCACCAGTTTTTGATTCGAAACTTCGACGACGGCCAGACGATAAACGCAGCACCGGAAGAACTTCAGCTATTCATCAAAATAGACTAAAAATCAAAGGAGTCAAGAATCAAAGCTAAATACAGGTCCTTTTACACCGATTGAAGGTTGGACCGATCATATCCAAAGTATTTCAGGCTCATCTATAAAAGAAATAAGACTAAAATACTTTGGAGGGGGTATCTGTAGGCATTAAAAATTGCCTATAGGTCCCTACACGTAGCTCGAGATAGAGAGAAGATGATAAACATTGCTATTCGAGTCACAGAAGCTCATTTGACGATGACAAACACATGAAGTGAGTCGACGACCATGCGAAACAACGGAACTTCAGAATAACGGAAACATGAACTGATCGGGAGCTCCTCGTCACTTACGAAAGACAAAATGCCCCTCGTGTCCTATTTACTCTACATGTGATTCAATCATGGAAGCTCGTAGATCTCCTCATCAGATTTCTAATGCATCTTGAACCATATAATTCCGAGTTCGGACGATAAAGATACGACGAAAACAGACAGAATGCACGAAACTAAGCCCTGAGCCAAACCAAGACACCCATAGGTGTCTCGACTTGGCCGAGACACGCAATGGTGTCACGGCCAAGCTGAGACACCCACGAGTGTCTACTACCCAAAAAAGCTGATTTTGACAATTTAAAGCTATTTTTTCGATCGTTAACTGCCTAGATTTGTTTTAACTGATCTGATGTCATCCATGAACTTGGTTAAGTGGTTACAACTAAAGATAAGATCGAATCGATCGTTCTTATCTGAAAACAGGGGTCCCTAAGCCTATAAATACAGCCCTAGGGCCTTCATTTTTTGGGATATGGAATTCTCGAGCGTTGGCGAAGCCCTGTTAAACTGAGGACTAAAGAGCCATGAATTTCAGAGAGGAGGAGGAGATATCAGTGAATTCTTCAGCATAAAGAAGAGGAGTTCATCAGATCTACGGCCCGGTTCCTTCCCTTGAGATTGCCCAGTTGTGGTGATCTCGAGAAGAGTGGTTATCTCGCTGTTGCCGAGATAATTGCTTTTGTTTCTTAATTCTTTCATGAATCAACGAAGCTCCGGATCTGATCTGATCATTTGGTGCTCCACAGATATTAACGTCCCCATCTCAGGCAAAGATCTCACGCAAGCAGCGGGTGATAAACACCCGTTGCATTTGGTTGAAGGAGATTGTAATTTTAAATTCATTATGTAAAGATCTTATAAAAAGACCAATCTTTTTTTAAACTGATTGTAACGACTAAAGTTGTAATAAGTTATACAATGAAGAAATCGATTTTCCATTCAAATATGGGTAGGCTGTTATTAACTGAAGATATGGCCAATCCCTTCATTCTTATCCAAATAACCGCATCTGAAGCCCTATAAATACAAGCCTAGGGCCCCCATTCTACAGGGCTAGAATTTTTATCAAGAGGGCGAGGTGCTGCTGGATTGGAGAGTCAAGGAGCACGAAATTACAGAGAAGGCTAGCTAGATCCTGGCAAACTTCGGCATAAAGAATAAGTCTTTTGAAGGATTTGAAGCCCGTCCCCTTTCCTTGAGATTAGGCTTGGTCTTAATCTCAAGAAGAGTACTAATTTCATTTGGTCGATATCAGTACTTTAGCAAATACTTCCTTGGTGAAGTAGGAGCTCTGAATATCACTTCTGCCAACCGGATCTAACACCGTGGCGGTCCACGGATAAACCCCGGTACCAGCAAAGATCCCACACAAACAATAGGCAATAAACACCTATTGTGTGTAGTTTGAAAAAGAGTTATAATTTATTTTCATTATGTTAAAAGTCTTATAAAAAGACTATTTTCTTGAATTTATTGTAACGCTAAAAGTTGTAATGGATTCTTCAATGAAAACAACTTTCCACCCAAACACGCTGGCGATCATAGTGGGAGCTAACAACCTCTCTGTCGAGGCTGTAGTGTCGTAACCTTGGATTCGCATCTCGGTCGAAGAAGAAGTCGAATATGAGTTCAACCAGCAGAAGTTCAAGGAGTACTTGTCCTCCTCCAGATTCGCCTCTCCTTGCAAATCCAGAAAGATCTGCTGGTCTTCGGATTTGAAGACCCAACAAGATGATCTCCACGCCGACGCCGCTACAGTTGCACATCACAATGCTTCCCTGGCATCCAATGAGGCCGGATCTACAGACCTGGACTCCTCCTCGATCAAGGAGTTAACCGCTGAAGATGTGCCAACCCTGTCAAAGAGAACACGTCAAAGGCGACGCCAACGCCTCAGCGCCAGCTGGCCAAAGCTTTGGAGCCAGTTGATGGGATCTGCTATGAGGGGGATCTAAAATCGAGAAGACGCCCAGCACTACCACAGTGAGCAGGTGGCCCCTCTTCAAAACCAACAATGAATGAATGGGTCCGCGTCAGAAGGACCCGTTCAACCCTTGAAGAGCGCATTTAGAAGCACCATACACTACTCGTGCATGCAAGAGTTCTAGTGCAGGAAGCACAGAAATTGCAGAAGGAAGACATGGTCAAAGACCCAGCAAAATCACGCTAAGTTTGGAGGCTGAAGCTCAAAACAGTGGCCAAAAAGACCAAGAAATGCAAGTCGCACCCAGGTGACCCGACCAGCCGCGGGTCACCACGAAGTGACCCGGCTAGCCGCGGGTCACTACGAGGTGACCCGGCAACCGGCGAGTCACCCTAAAGTGACCCGTGCTACGACCAAGAGAGGAGGTCTTCCGCACCCATTTTTTAGCATCCATGGAGTCCCATCTCCGCTCCAATCAATCCCTCTCCTTTGGTCAAACCCCACAGCAGTATGGACTTATCCAGAGGCAAGAAAGCAATAGCGGATCGCCTTGGTCCTTTGCAGGAGGATCGAGACAAAGCTCAGTCAAAGAGCGCTTGGGCCCGTTGAATGAACCCCTAGCAGTTTGTTAGACTGGGAGTTGTGTGCATCCTCTTAGGCGATGGAAGAAATCCCATGGTGGAAAGTCGCTATAACTGACCGCATTGGATTGTGTGTTTAAGTCTAAGAGCCCGTTGAGACCCCACGCTCACGAAAGCGTGGCTTCAAAAGCGTGACGCTTGAAGATGCTAACAAAGCGTTATGTCCTCAAAAGGAAATGTATACGTCTGACGATGATGTTACACCTGGGAAATCATGCCAACACATGATGGGTTGCTCTGGTCATTAGACCGACGAGTTGTACTATCGGGCTGGGGATACGAACAAGTCTCAAAAAAGAAGTACCCGAGAAACGGACTCCACTGTTCATTTGCAAGATTATCAAGGCAGTGTTGTCAGAATGTTGCTACCCCAAGACTCCTCTAGAGAGAGTTTTGGTGTTTGAAAGGATCTCCACCGGAACGTCCAAGTCTAAGCCAAGGTGTTTCCGTAGAAAGAAATCAGCCGCTGAAGACTATGAATTCCCAAAAATGATCATCAACATGGCTGATAAATGGAAGTCAACACGACGTTTTAGTCCCGATTAGTTTTCAGGAGTATCCCTGCGAATAACCCGGTTATGATCAAGAACCATTAGACAAATGGATTACCAAAGAATACAAAAGGGGCTACCTTCAGATGACGAAACGTCAGATGCATGCTCTACAAAGTCTTCCGATGATACGGTAACCAGCACAGGGCAATCCTATGAGTCATTTATGATCAACGCCGAGCAAATAGCCAAATATCTTAAGGATGCTCTAGCCAAGCAGAAAGAGATCTTCAAATTCGAAATGGAAATGGCTATGCATGAGATGAGGGAAATGCATGGCCAACAAATTACGACGCTGACGAATTAGCAGGGAGAATCAAGCCATTGTAATAATCCCAACCAAGTAGATAGTGATTGGGAAGTGAATGAGAATGTCAACATGGATGTCCCTCCCATCGACAATAATGCTGGGGGTGGTCCTACGAATGATAACAACACAAATGATGACTAGGTCATTTCTCCCCAAAATCGCCAGAAGAAAGATACAAGCGAGGATAAGAAGATGAGGGACTTGGAAAGCAAAATCAATGTGTTGATGAGTTCTCAAGAAGTAAAGAAGACCGAAATATCATATCCATACCCGAGAGAATGGGAATCAATTCTGTACCCGGTGAAGTTTAATTTGATTAACTTCATGTCGTTCGATGGAAAGGGTTCCCCTACTCAACATTTAATATATTTTAAGTCCTATTTGGGAATAATCTCCGATAATGAACCTTTGATGGTCCAGTCATTTGTTGGTACCCATCATGAGGCAGCCTTCGATTGGTATCTCTGTCTTAAGCCAGGGAGTATCAGCAGTTAGGATAACATGGAAAATATATTTCTTACAAATTTCTTCGATGATGACACCAAGTTTTTAAGTGGGACATTATTCGATGAGAAACAGAAGGACGGAGAGTCGGTCAAAAACTTTGTCAAACGATTTTAGAAAAAAGCAATAAATTATCGAGATCCAGTCAATGAAGACTTCATCCTCGAAACTTGTCACAATAATCTTTCCTTGGATATCCTCGAAGCCATGGGAGTGGCACCATCCAAGACTTGAAAAGATTTGAAAGTGCAATGAGAACAAGCCGAACGCTTCCTCAAAAGGAAGAAAGCTAAAAGAGGTCAAGCAACGCTTAGTACTCAAAAGCAGAATTTTGTCCCTCGTGGCAAAAGGAAAGCACAAGCAAACACAGTGAATGCGAATCAAATATTCAAACTGCAACCGTAACCACAACAACAGCAACAGCAGAAGGCGTCACAGTAGTCACAGTGGCAACAGCGACCTCAAAAACAAAAGAGAACCAAAGTTCCCGAAGATTTACTCTTTTAAGGAAGAAGAGGTTCCTGGTCTTTTCAAATAGCTCTAAGAGAATAACAAGATCAAGTTGCCTCCAATCCAGGATCAAGAAGATGCTAAAAGGGTCAATGATCTAAAATACTACGCATTCTATAGAGTGGTTCACCACTCTACCAAGTCATGTTATGCCCTCAAAGACAAAATCCAAGCTTTGATTGATATGTTGGGGTCATTAGTGTGAAACCATCCAAGGAGAAGAAGGTAGGTGCAAATACAGTAACGATTAGCTTCGGGTCTGTTCCTTTGAAATGGTTCTAGCCCGAGCCCGTAATAAAAGTAGCAGTGAAGACTGTCAATGACGACCCTCATAGATAGTGTAAGAAAGGACTTGTGCTGCATATGGCCCCGAATGGCGAGATTCTATGGGTCCATCCTGATCTAATTAAAGATGAACAATGGACGGGATCCTCATCTAAGAAGAAGTCAAAAAACAAAAGAAAGTCCTATTGCAGAGCCTCAGCCATCCCAGAAGAAAATGACAAAGGAATCCATGCTTTCCCACTCTCCGAAGATGAGCAAGAAGTCTTTACAACCAGTGGAGAACCGGTCTTTGCTACTAGGAGTGGAAACAAATACCATTTCAAATATCCAAATGCCTCCAATCAGTTAGCCGAGCAGGAGGTGACCAAGACCGTTCCTTCTAAAATATTAGCTGAAATGGAAGTGGTCACAACTCCCCCCACACCTGCTAAGAAAACTCAACAAAATCAAAAGGAGAAAGAGCCCTTATACCAAGAGGTTCAAAACCCGAAGCAGTCTCGATTCAATCAACCGATTAGAAGAGACAAACCGGGAAGCTCGAACACTCCACATTGCTTTGATATTATGACAAAATTAGCCTATATACCAGCTAGATTAACTCTATATGAGTTGTTGCATCTTTCAAAAGACATAAGGGAGGCGCTGCAAGAAGCTTTGGCTAATTCGGATTTTTTTCCTGACTCAGATCAAACCGTCCCCCGAAGAGCCAGAGCCATCAGTCCAACACTACAACCTCGCTGCGAATCACTTTCTCTGCATTACCTTCACTAAGGAGGATATGCAGATAAAGAATTCAAAACATGACCGGCCCCTATATTTCACCGTATACATTGGCTCCAGCATTGTCAACTGAATCCAAGTCGATCCGAGTTCCGCTATCAGGATCATGTCACTCCGATTGATGTACAGTCTTAGAATACCAGCCAGTAAGCTAGCCTCCATTGGCACTACGATCTATGGATTCAACACCAGTGAGTCCAGACCATTTGGGCGAAATCCGAGTAAAGTGCCAGATTAGAGATTTGAAGTCAGAAGTCACATGTTATGTGATCGACGCAGAGACTTCCTATAACTTACTGTTGGGTCGACCATGGATCTATGGTAACGTTATAGTTCCTTCCACCCTCCATACGGTAACGTTATAGTTCCTTCCACCCTCCATCAATGTCTTAAATATATAGACACTAATAATGAAGTAAAGACGGTGGTCGCAGATAAGCAGGCATTTAAGGGGTTTGAAAATTATTTTACTGACTCACTTCTTTACAGTGCTGAGTCCTATACTGAATCATCGACCTAAGGTACGGACAGTGGAGAAGAAGCTAATACCAAAGCTGGTTTTATTACGATGGTGGTTTTGTACTTAATGATATTGTACCCATTGTAATCGATCTTGACAATGGAGAGTCATCGGACAATAGTTATAATTGGTAACTTACCGAAGAAATAACAATAAATGATGATTTAGAGTACTTATTGTGTCTTGATAACATCATGAAGGGGGTTATACGACGATCCTGACTTGTATATGCCACTTCAATCGTCTTGCATGACGAAGAACCATCTTCAAGTTTCATTTGGAACGACACTTATCATTCCTACAGAGGTAGGGGGTGAAAAAGAAGTCGTTTATGGTAAAGGGAAGGAGGTTTCAATACCAGACCACTTCTTGACGAAAGAGGACGATGATGATAAACATGCTCCTCATTTATTCAGATATAGCTCAAAAGCGCGTAATCTCATGGAAAAATACGGATATGACTACGCACTTGGGGAAGATCTTTGTTTTGGTCGAGGTCCGCGAGTTCCACCTCATATGGCCTATGTACCAAAGGGAAAACCTGATAATTATTATAGCTACAAAAGAGGTTTAGGCTATGTCTCCTCATCCGATGACGAGTAATGTTGGAAAGTCATCAATCAAATAGCTAATAAGGGTAAAAATGAATATTCCTCCGATTCTTCAGCTTAGGATTCGATGCTAGTCTTGGAAAAATGTTCAAAAGACTAATGTCAAACATGGCTACGATCGGCCCCGTCACAATGGAGGAAGATGATCAACTACCAACTTGGGAAGACCCTTGGGTTCATCACTTGAATATGTAGTATGGTGATAGGTTTGAACAAAGAGAACCCCCTACCGAGGACTAAGTAACCCAGGTGAACATGGGTGATGAGGATAACCTGAAACCAATATTTATTAGCGACAGCCTCCCGCCAAATGAGAAAGAAGAGTTAGTTGCCCTCATTAGGGAATACATAAATGTTTTTGCCTGGAACTACGAAGATATGCCAGGACTCAATCTAAATGTGGCAATGCACAGCCTCAACATTAAGCCGGATGTCAAACCTGTCAAATAACAGCAAAGACGGTTTTGTCCGTAAATTATGGAGGCGATCGAATCCAAAGTT
Organism: Asparagus kiusianus; assembly: GCA_022839385.1. Lineage (NCBI taxonomy): Eukaryota > Viridiplantae > Streptophyta > Magnoliopsida > Asparagales > Asparagaceae > Asparagus > Asparagus kiusianus. The sequence continues at coordinate 73,507 of BQKN01066761.1, forward strand.
AAAAAGCTTATTGACTCGGGTTTTATCAAGGAGGAGCAACATCCTGAATGGCTTTTCAACATTATCCCAGTCCTTAAGAAGAACGGAAAAATTAGGATCTTATCGACTTTAGAGATCTTAACATCGTCTGCCCGAAGGATGATTTCACCCTTCCCATCACGGATGTTATCATTAACAATACATATGGGTTCGAGAGAATATCCTTCATGGACGAATTTTCTAGTTATAATCAAATAAAGATTCATTTAGATGATGAAAAGCATACCGCGTTCAGAACACCCCTCGGTGTTTTCTGCTACACGCTTATGCCCTTCGGCTTGAAGAACGCAGGTGCCACATATCAACGAGCCATGTTGAAGATTTTCCAGGAGCATCTATGGAAGACCGTTGAATGTTATGTGGATGATCTAGTCATAAAGAACTGTAACAAAAATGATTATGTCCAAGACTTGAAAACAATGTTTGATCTCATGCGGACTCATCAGTTGAAGATGAATCCCGCCAAGTCTTTCCTTGGAATATCCAGCGGCAAATTCCTTGAATTTGTCATCACCACTAAGGGTATTCACATCGACTCTAATAAAGTAAAGGCAATTAACAAGTTACGACCCTCGAGAAATTTTAAGGAACTCAGGGGATTACAAGGACGGTTGGCTTATATTCGTTGATTCATCTCGAACATTTTAGGAAAGTGTCAACCATTCTTTAGGCTCACAAAAAAGGTGTATCATTCATATGGGATGACGCTTATCAAAAAGCATTCGAGGATATCAAAGAATATCTCTCGAAACCCCTTGTGCTCATCGCACCTAAGTCGGGTAAACCGTTCTTGATTTATGTCAAGACGACGAGCCACTCGTTAAGTGCATTACTTGCATAAGACGACGATAGCAGTCACGAACAGACTATATATTACCTGAGTCGGACCCTTGTAGGCACCCAATCTCGGTATCTAATGATTAAGAAGGAGTGTCTCGCCTTGGTGTTCGCTATTCAAAAGATACGGCATTACTTGGTTAGACAGACTATTTACGTCATCTCCAATGTTAACCCTTTTCGAGTGTTCATGATGCAGTCGGCTTTCATGAATTGGTGGTTAGAAAAATGGGCCATTCTTCTCTCCTAATACGACCTACACTTTAAACAACAGAAGTCGGTCAAAGGACGGGCTATTTGTGATCTTCTAGCGGCTAACTCAACTACGAATACCGCCGAGATATACGATGATCTGCCCGATGAAACCCACAAAGTCAATGTAACTTCCCATCAACAAGTGTGACATTTGTATTTCGACGGTGCTTCTCGAGCGACACCAGTAGCAAGTACTCCTAGATGTTCTAAGATCTCCTCCGGAGTCGGAGTTGTCTTAGTTTGCCCAGGAAAACATGTGATGCCTCGAGCCTACTCACTGATCGAGCCGTGCTCAAACAACATAGCTGAGTATACTGCACTGCTTATCGGACTCAGCTTCGCTAAAGAGCTCGGGGTCAAGTATCTCAAAGCTTTTGGTGATTCTCAGCTGATAGTTAAACAAATTCAAGGAGAGTAAGAGGTCAGAAGTTAGGACTTGATACCATACTATAAGGTGGCCATTGAGATGGCAGAATCATTTGAAAGATTCTTTATCGAGTACATCCCACGTCTACAGAACATATACGCAGATGCGCTAGCAGTGTTAGCAGTATCTCTAGCACAATCCCCCGAAACAGAACAGTTTGTCACAGTAAGAACTCACCAGCTCTTTGTACCAATCTATGATATGGACAATGAAGAGGAGGATATTAAAGAAGTGCATTCAGCCCAAGTTGGCTTCGAGCCTCGAGATTGGTGTTTCCCTATCATAGATTATGTTTTACATGGTATTTTACCAAAAGACGTGAAGGAAAGAGACTCAATTCGGTGAAGAGCACCAAGGTTCTACTATAACATGGAGAGTTAAATGTTATATCGATAGGGGTACAATGGTTTGCTACTCCGTTGCCTATCAGCTCAAGAAGAGGAAGAAGTCCTTAAAGAGACGCATGAAGGAGTTTTTGGTGCACACCAACTTGGCCCCAAACTTTATGACCATATCAGAAGGATGGGATATTTCTAGCCTACTATGATCAACGGCGTAGTTGAGTACACCCGGAAGTGCCATGCGTGTCAAGTACACGCAAATTATATGCACCAACCCCCGGAGCATCTACACCCTTCGACTACGTCATGGCCTTCTGAGACTTAGGGAATGGACGTTGTTGGTCCTATTTTTCCTCCGTCGACTAAAGGCGACCGGTTCATCCTGGCGATTACTGATTTCTTTTCCAAATGGGCTGAAGCAATTCCGCTTAAAGAAGTGAAGATGAGCAACATCGTTGCATTCATCAAGCACCATATTATCTACCGATATGGTATCCCAAGACAAATCATACATGACAACGGTCCTCAGTTTGTCAGCAATGCCTTCATCAAGTTTTGCGAGAAGTTTAAAATTCAAGACGTCTCGTCGACAGCTTACAATCCCATAGTGAACGGATTAGCTGAAGCCATTAACAAGATTATCATAAAGCTTTTGTCAAAACTCGTGAAGACTAATAAACGAGATTGGGATGATAAACTCAATGAAGCTCTATGGGCCTATCGCACCACAGTTCGTACGCCTACTGGAGTGTCCCCGTACTCTCTGGTATACGGGTGTAAAGCCGTCCTTCTATTGGAAATCCAAATTCTATTCCTCCGGATTGCTCTCGCAACGGAGATAACGATGGAGGAACAACATCAGAAACATCTCGAAGAACTCAAAATGCTCGATGAAAAGCACTTGGAAGCTCAACAGCACATTGAGTTCTACCAAGCTAGAATTTCTAGAGCTTTTGATAAAAAGGTTCGACAACGGAGTTTTAAAGAAGGAGACTTGGTCTTAGCCGTATGACGGCCAATAATCCTTAATTCTAAGAAGAAATGTAAGTTCGAACCCAAATAGGAAGGACCGTTTGTGATAGAGATAGTCTATTCAAATGGCGCATATCACCTTATTACCAAGGAAGGCGCTCGGCTTATGATGCTAATAAACAGGAAGTTCCTAAAAAAGTACTACCTGTAGTATATTCAGGATAACCCATATAACAGGAAGTTCCCGAAAAAATATTATATGTGGTATTCTTAGGGATAACCCAGTCACTACAAAAGTGATAAATAAGAAATCCTTACTTGGACTCTCAATGTCCTCAAGGTTGAAATGTATCTCACTGTCAAGATCAAATTCACCAACCCTCATGAATACTTTTGCTGAGACTAGATTCGATCACTTTGATAGATCAATCTTTCCTCAAAAAACCCCTAATGGTATTTAACAATTCATAATCTTCCACCACAAAATCCTCTACAGATCAAATCAATTGACGGTGGGTCCACCAAAATTCCCATCGGTTAAATCCGTTCAAACTCTCGTTGTGTTTGTGCACTTAACACTCACGTTGTTAAAATCCTAACATGACACTCAAGAAATCCTTTCCGCCAATCTGTGGTAATTTTCAGACTTGGCGTGTTAAGTCCTGATCACTTAACACTGAGATCCCCCATCGAGTGGCTAGTACGAGTCAGCATTTTTACTGCTATTTATACTCTACTCCCATTGCTTGCTTGGTCAAACTTATAAAAGTTAGGGCCAAAACCAGAATCTCCTCTCGATTCTTTCTATGAACAAGAGGTCCACTTTCAAGTTGAGTAATCAAACCTATAAAAGTTAGGATTGCCTCCAACCCCACTCGATCAAACCTGCAAACAGTTAGGACTAAAATCGGAATGCTATTTTCGATAAACAAAAAGCTTCCATATTTTCCTATTCGGTCAAACCTAAAAAAGTTAGGACTGAAGTCAGAATTTCACCTTGATAAACGAGGAACTCTTATTTTTTAGATTAAGTAACTAATCCTATAAAAGTTAGGTTTGCTTGAATCTTCTCGATTCTCGGAGTGGAGATCCCACTCTTAGTTTCACCTTTCTGGATTCTTAGGGTGGAGCTCCCACTTTGAGTTTTCTTTATAACTAGAGATAAAATATAAAATTCTTCCTCTTTAATTTTGGGAGATAAAATATATAATTCTTTCTTTCCCGCTTCGGTTCATCTTTACCTTAAAGAATACCCGGAGATAGAATATAAAATTATTCCTCTCCAGCATCGGGTTTGTCTTTACCCTAAGAAAAGACACAATTCTCAACTCTAAATCTGTGCACTTCATGCACGGGGGATTTTATCTCGATCCCTAACTAGAGATAAGTCTATGTCTAACACACGTTACTGGTTTAGTCTTTCACCGAGTGAAAAAGACACCAGAATATAAGTCTGGGGAATTATAGTCCGAAGTCTAAGTAGGGATAAGTCAGCGCTTAACACGCATTGCTGTGTAGTCTATTCCCATGAGAAAGACAGAATCTACATATTTAATATCATAGTACTAAGAGAGTTAACTCTCTTAGCATAACGTTACATGTAGAATGGACTTAAACAATCTGCATGTAAGCCTGATTCAAATGGTAATCAGTAAAGGCACGTCAAATTCGTTAAGGGCTGAGGGTTTGCTAAAAATCCTAAGTCTATGTCTAAGACACGTTGTCGGTTTAGTCTTTCACCGAGTGAAAAAGATATCAGAATACAAGTCTGGGGAATTTTATCCTAAGCCTAAGTAGGGATAAATCAGCGTTTAACACGCATTATCGGGTAGTCTATTTCTGTGAGAAAGACGAAGACTATGTATTCAACATCATAGCACTAAAAGAGTTAACTCTTTTAGCATAATGTTACGTATGAAACGGACTTAAACAATCCACATGCTAGCCCGACTCAAACGATAGTCGGTAAAGGCTCATCAAACCTGTTGATGGCTGAGGGTTTTCCAAAAATCCTATAAATATTATGGTTGATTATTCCAAACAGAATGAGATCATAATAAAAGAGACATAATGAATGAAAAGGAAATATCTTCTATTAATAAAGAATAAAGTTTGTAGATACAAGAGTCACGATCAATCTACATGAAGCTTATGGCTAAGAACTTGTTGTTCTAACTTAGACAATTCCACAGTATAAGCTTGCTCGAGCTCGCTTTGCAGGGTAGTCTTCATGGATTCCTCATCAGCAGCCAATGTTTGTGCGTCCTCCGCCTTCATCACAGCCAACTTCTCTTTGGAAAGTTCTAGTTGCTTAGACACTGTATCTATAGCACCCTCCGCATGGACCTTTGTCATCTCCAAAACAATCTGAGCATCCTTTGCCGCTTTAAGTTTCAACTTGAGTCGCTCTATCATGGTGGCACCTGATGCGAGAGAAGAGTTAATGTTACGAAGGGCTACCAATTTATCATTAAAAATTGCCTCTGTTTGATGAACACGACCCTCTTGTTCTCGAATTTTAGAATTGGCAGATGCTTAAGCCTCACGCCACGCCTGCAGCCTAGTCTCCATCTGAGCGGCGACATATGAAGGAGCACCGGTAGCCTAAAATCCCTTCAGCCTTTGAAACTCACGCTCGAGATGGTCTAAGTCTACAGTAATAGCATCTACCAGATTCGAATGTCCTTGATTTCTTATGAAGGCCACTTGGTAATCAAGATATGATTTGAAAAGACCGGGAGAAAGTCCTTTGTTGATAAGCTTGTCAATTATATCGTTCACGAACAAGAAGAAGGAGGTGATTTCCATACGAAGAAGGACTTTATCTAGGTCATCATCAGATAACAAAGCATTGACTATGTCATTGAGCCAGGAAGATGGCCCTACAAGGAAAAGAGGATATAAATATTTTGAAATGTTAGCCAAAGTTCTGAATTAGTATCAGCATAAAAATTACCAAAGTCAAATGATGTTTCCTCGAGTTAATGCCCCGTACTCGGTTATGCCTACACGACCTCACGAACCATTAGGGTTATTGCCGGTGTCACAGTCGTTGAGGTAGCAACCTCTTTAGTTGGTCTCACGGCCTGCTCAACAAGGCTGGTCCCCGCAGCTACAGCGGTCATTTCAGTCGTCGGGATTATGGGTTGAGGTTGAGCAACTAATGACTGATCTTCTATGATAATTCCTGCTAACAAAAAGAAATCAAGACCCTCAGGATCGTCAGATGTCCCAAAAATAGTAGCTGCATTAGTCTCAACGACTGGTCCTACAAGTAAAACTCCCTTACGGTTAAGTAAAACTGATAAATGAATAACTGTCATAGGGAATAAAATTCATACCTACAGAGGAACTGGCCTCGATGATCGGTTCAATAGCCTCACAATGAGCTTGTTCTGACAACATGTCGTCGAACGACCTGTCGCCAGATCCCAAAGGGTCTTGTACCAGATCAGATAAAGGTGTGCCTGACTCTTCAAGGGCTACGTTGTGAAAGATTTCTTCGTCACTTAAACCTATCATCAAAATATCTACAGGAAAGTCTAAATGTTAAGATATGGAAAGAGAAATTGAAAATTGACAATGAATGGGAATTAAATTTACCTCCGGTAGCAACGGTAGGCTCTGTGATCCTGGCATCAGCATTCGCCTCTTGTTGCTTTTCTGAAAGAGCTAGAAGCATGTAAAAAATTAGGGGAGGGATGGACTCTAAGTTGTTTAATGCCTAATATTGTCATTTGAAAGGTGTACTATCTATAATAGTTGCACCTGGGCTAGCGACCATTGTGGACGAATCAGGTTCTACAACAGCACCTTCGTCGGTTTCAATGGTCGCACCTGTTTCAACACCTGCTGGATCCTCAGCCATAGCCTCATCCATTTGTGGCACGAAGTTGGATCCTCCAAAAAAATCTAAGTCGGCAGAAGGAGGGTTGTATGTCATTTCATCTTCTTCATGACCCCCTAAAATATAAAATTTGTTAAGTCTAAGACTTAATAGATGAAAAGATTGAAAGATAACAAAGATTGAGACATTACCTTCTCTACTGATGGGCACATCACTGACCACTTCTGTTTGAGAAGCCTGGGGCTTGGCGTGTCACTTGAAAATCATTTTCATTCATTTTGCAGTTTGAGCCTCTTCAGGATCCATAGGTCTATCTTGTGTTGATGTAGCACGCGGCCTAATTTGTAATCAAGTTTGAGTTGTGGTCCGAGATCGGATAGTGGTGACAAGGCTACTTCTCCCCTCTTCTTCCTCAGAACCTACATCTGAAAGTTCAACCATCATTCTATTATAAGTGGGCAAAAGTTTCCACTTCTTTTGAGCATTAAGTCGGCGAGCTCGATCAGTGATCGATAGATCCCATAGCTCTTTATAAAAAGACTCAGACAAACCTGCCGCCTGTTCCTCAAAATTAATGTTAACTTCTATACCCCCACCAACAGTGACTTCTTCCTCTTCAGAAGTCTCTTCGTCGGAAGTGAACGACTCTGTATGTTGGAAAATGGTAATAAAGAGAAGAAAAGAAATTTGATTTGTATTCTTTCAATTCCGATTAAAACTTGATTACAAAAAAAAGGAGAACGAATTTGATTCTCCCCTTTGTTTAAAACTGGGTTCTTCTCGGTTGCGATGGAGTGCCTCCTTCGATTGCTTGCGTCGAATTTGCTCTCCGTTGACGATCTGACCATTTCTTATCTCGTGGGAACGATGAACTTCTGTGAAAAGTTTGATGGGTAACTCTTAACGAGTTTAAGAACTCAGAACGAGTTAGAACTCTATGACCAGAGTTGTTAGAACCAAAAATTTAGTTAATTGCCAAGCTGAATTTTCTGTTGCTAAAGGATTCTCTCAGATTTGATCATCTGGATCTGAACCAAATCCTCTCTTTTGAAGAATTCGCCTCTGCTGCCAACTCCTCTACGGTTTTCGAACTAAAAATCTTCAACCCCTTATGGTTTTGATCCTCAGAATCCAACCTAAAAATCCAATCCTTTTTTTGTTGGGTTTGTTGAGTTTTTATAGGGGGATAAGAGGCTGTAACTACCCTCTAAATCCGCTCCTAAGTGGGCGTGATTTCCTCAGATCGTGAGGAAAACGGTTCTGAAACCGTTCGACTCATATTTGAATGAGTCAAACGCCCAATCTGGCGTTCAGGACCCTAACCTCGCGTCTTAGAATTAAGACGCGAGGTTGGGTGTTGACTGAACATCCAGAACGTGAGAGTCGCTCGCGTTTCACTTGTTGTGACTTAGAAACACGGGGGTCGCCTGCATTTCTAGAATTGTAACGCGAATGTGAATTCCACGTTTTAGGAGAAGTTGGTTGACTTGTAACTTCTTCTGAAAGGTGTTGCAAGGACTGTCGTTCAGTAATCCTCGCTTTAGCTATTGTAGGATTTGAAAGTCGTCAGATTGTAACTTCCACTGTAGATGGTGAAGACTGCTGAATAGAATTTTCATCGGTTGTCGGAAGTGTCGTCGAATTGTAACTCTTCTCGCTTTATGTGAAAAGTCCTCTATTCGCAGCTTTCGTTTGTTGGCATGAAAGCTATCTAATTATAGCTTTTATTGTTAGAACTTGATGGGAATCAGTGAATATTTGCCCACAGCTCTCTACCAAGCAACTCACCAACTAAGTCCAACCTTTTATTTCTGAAATCATTACACTGCTCATCAGCATCTCTAATAGTTGCTAATATAATATTAGTCATGTTGTTGTCGCAGCCATCAAGATCAATCATCTCAAACATGAGGTCGTGTTTGTAGCGATTATAATGCCGTGGATGCAATGATTTAGAAATCTCTTCTGTTTTGATTGTAAGGATGAATTCTACTTCTTGATTTGAAGGAACCATTGCCTTGTAATCTCATGGGGATCGGCTATCCATTGTGATTTTTAGACAGCCTACAGAACCCCCTCCAAAGTTTTCGAAAGTTCACGGTTGACTGGGACGAATTTTCGGAATACTTTGGATTCCAAAATTTAGTGGATTAATTGTTCGCTTCGTCGGAATGTTGAAACGTTGTTTCCTCGAACCAAACAAAACAACTTTTGAGCCTTGATGATAATTAAGAATGAGGTGTGCTCCAAATCGAATCTGATGGTTTTAGCGTTGCTGATTGTAATCTGCCTGCACCCATCTGATAGACTCCCCAGCGGAGTCGCCTGAACTCTACGCTTGAGAGTTTGAACGCGTAGGTAAGCCTCGCGTTTGGAATTTCAACCAACTCGAACGCTAAGATCGAGTTTGGGCGGGATTCTGGCCTCGAATCCCGTCCGTTATGATTTGACAGCTCACAGCTGTCTATAAATAGACGGCTGGAGGTCAAATCAAGAGTCATTCGACTCTTCTTGAAACTTTAACGAAAGTTTTTGTTCGCATCTCCGGCGAGCACCGTTCTTCTTCTCCTCCGACTGGGATCTATGACACCCAAGAAGGCTGTCTCTCAACCCTCTAAGTCTGACGTCGCCGCAGCTCAGAGGTCGGCGCCGTCTGCACCGGTCGGTGGCGCTACTGCTCAGGCGAATGTGCCGCCCTCATCTCCGGCCGGTGGAACTAATCACCCAAGCTTCTCCTGAGACCCTTAGGATATTGGTTACGGATGCTCGATTTGAGAACCCAAGCCGCAAACCAATAGTCAAGCCTGCATTCCTCTTTGGGGATTTTGTTGACTTTGAGGTAGGCGTCGCTTATGATGGGGTCTACAAGTGGTTGTGGAAAGTTGGAGAACGCAACCTCTTCTTGCCCAATATGGAGAGGATGTTCCCCATGTCTTACTTCCAGTGCGCTTCCATCCCAAGACACATGGATTGGAACCTCGTCAAGGATCGGGATGGAGTTGTTCTCGGGACCTTAACTTTTCAAGGGGTCCGTACAGTTGGTTACAACAGGCAGGTGACAGCTTTACGGCCAGGATTGTTTGCTAAGGAGTATCCTATCGGTGAAGTGGCTAGTCCGACGAACACCTTTGTCAAGAAATTTCTGGCAAAGAAAGGAGAATTTCCCGCGCAAGGATTTAGAACTCCTGGCTGGGTTCATTCTCCAGTGACGGGGTGGTGGACTCGAATGACCAAGTTTGTTTTGGAAGAATTGGAAACGCCTCTTACCTAAGCTGGCTTGAAGATTCTAGTACGGGCTACTAAGTTCGGGATCGTCCAGAGCCATTTTTATTTCTTCTCCATATTAGAGAAGTATAATCCTGAAACTTGTACTTTCTTCACCCTTGTGGGGGAGTTAGGTTTCGTTCTTCACGAGATGCATGAAGTCTCGGGTCTTCTTCTTGGGGATTTACCGTACGAAGAATTTGTTCCGGGATCAGTGGAACTTAAAATTTTAAAGAAGACCAGCCCTGAAATTTATTCCACCCTCTGGGAAGTCATGTGTCACTTCCACATTTGTATGCAGCAGACAGGGGCTCGAGGAAGCGACATTAAACAAGTGTCTTGGATGGAATATTTATTCCAGAACTTGACCAATAAGGGAGCCTCAGTGACCAAATTACCTGCAAGCACTTTGGAGGAGGTCCAGACCCGAATCGACAATGCTACCTCCCACTACACCAATGAGGCCAAGGAAGATGTTTTCCCGGCTCATACGGAATTTGAAAGCTTCCACTACCAAGCTTTGATTCCTATTTCTGACACGGCGCTGTTGGCCGGATTTTTAATGCTGTGGCTCAAGCGGTGCGTCGTCCCTACCAGGCCGGTTGATGCTCTTGCTGTTGAGGTGATCTACCCTGCTGTTCTCTTGGCGTACGGGAGGCCATTGAATCTACTTTACGCCATGGTGGGCCGTTTGCAGAATGGACTGCGAGCGTTGGCCTTGGATTTCATTGATGTTACAGAGGTGGAGTCTGGGGGTAATAAGGTTTTCAAAACTCCCAATCCCAGGGTACCATTGCCTTATACTTATCTAATGGCTTGGTATGTGCTTCATTGTCCTCCCCTAATGAGTGTAGCCTCTCCTCTAGGAGACTCATTCCTCCCGTTTGCGCAACGGCTAGAATCTACAAAATGGGAAGGGGGTTATATGGTTAAGATTCGCCAAATTTTGTCACGAGACACCCACTATCATATCTTCCGTTGTTTCCCTGATTTCGAGGGTGGCGTCTATGGAGCAGAATATCAGGATACAGCGAGCCCTAACGGATTCACTCAGCTGAGTGGGGGTGTTTTCCATTGGCTTCTCTCTATCAGGCCAGGTTACTTGATCTTCTGGCAAGGCGCCAACTATTTCCTCGAGCCCTACCAACCCTATAGGTTCGCCCGCCAGTTTGGGTATGATCAGTTATATGTTAGGAACCCTCGTCCTCAGCTCTCGGCTGTGGGCAACATATATGAAGGGGCCAGGGCTTGGTACTATTCTGTGGCAGGTTGTACCAAAGCGATCTTCAGGCTTCCCCACAAAACACCCAACTCCTATACTTCCATGAGCTTCTGTAATTGGTATTTTGCCGCTTCCCAGATTACAAATTACAACTTGAACACATCTTGCCTGAAGGACATCAGGAATATGTATGCTTTAAGGAGAGGGTCTAAAACGTCTCGTTTGAGAGGGATCGACGAGTTTCTATTTATTGAAGACCAATCTGCTGGGCAGGAAGAGGAACAAGGAGCTGAGCCTATTCTAGGAGAGGAGCAACAAGTGGTTGATCCCCCAAAGACGAGAGCAGCGGGGAAAAGAAAGCTCTCTGCAGATGAAGCCGGCCGATACGATAAGCAGATCCATCGGAAGTTGATGGTTGAGTCTCCTCCCCCTAAAGGCCAGCAAAAATCCAAGTTGATGGCTGATGCTATCAGAGCTGCTGAAGATGAAGACCAACAGGAATCTTCAATTGCAGGCCTGCCACATAGAACTGGGCTTCGTTCTCATGGCCCAGCCCTATCGAGCGATGCTTCTTCTTACCATCCCCCCGAGGACGAAGAGGGTGAATTAATGGCTGCCGATGCAGAATCTGCCCCGGTGATAGACCTTCCTAAGTCTCCTGCATTAGAACCAGGGGGTCTCGAAGAGAATCCATCCCCTCCTCCTTCAGCACTAATGTCGCAAGCTGGTGGTTTAAGTCCTAGTCCGACAACGAGACTTATGACTAAACCAGCTGCTGGCACAAATCTTCCTGAACCTTCAGCTACCCGGGATGATGAGGAGCGGGTTGATTATGAAGGCTCCTCAATTGGTGATGCAGTTGACGAAGATAGAGGTGATGAGGATGCTGAAGTTAGCAACTTGCCAGGCGATGATGTGGAAGATGAAGAGCATAATTCTATGGATGGCATAACCATTTTTGATGATGCTCCTAAGGTCCCATCCGATAAAGCATCCGGCTACACTCCTTTTTATCCCACTGGTAAGCTTAGTTTGTTTCGAATTCTTCCACATGTTTTATCCACGTTCCGACCCTTTTTTCGCGCAGGTTCACCTACTCCCGGGACTACTACCGCTGCTCCTTCTTTAGAACAAGAACTTGCACCGGCGTCGACTTCCCTACCAGAACAGCATTTACCTGGCTCATCTACGGCAACTACTTCACCTGCAGCATTGCCTGAGACCACTACCGCGACTCCTCCTTCGGAACAACAGCTCATGTAGGTGTCAGCGCCTACGCAAGAGCAGCCTCTGCCAGCCTCATCCACTGTAGCTGCTTCACCTACCGCATTGCTGAAGATCTCGCTTACTCCAGCAGAGGCACGGCCAAGCACATCTCAGGTAAGGGCAATGATGGCTTTGACCTTAAGCCCATCACAATTGAATGTTTCTACTGCTTCTACAGCTTCGGCGCCCGGATCCCCTGCACCAATTTCAATGGCTAGGGGAGTATCCCTGAGTGTCACTTCAAGTCTCGCAGGCGCACCTGAGTTCCTTCAAATTTCCTTGGTGTATTTGAATAGCCTTGCGAAGAAGGTGATTGAATATGTGGTGAGTGGTCAAGGAACTTTTAATTCCTTCCGACCTTTTCTGGAGGCAGGCTTAAACGAAGTCAGAAGTATGGGGAACACTCCGTGGTTTGAGCGCTGTTTGGAGATTATCCTTCGTTTGGAAGAACAATTATAGCATTTTGAAGCCTTGGGTCGTAGAGAGCTCCAACCACAAATTATATCTACTTTGGTTGGTCTTCAAGTTGCGGAAGTGGCTCGTCAGGAGGCGATAGAGCGGGACTTAGCTGCAAGAGAGCATCAAATCACGGAGCTTCGTGAGCACAATATGCGGAAGCGAGAGGAGTTAGAACGCTCAACTTCTTCTATGAATTCGCTTCGTGATAGACTTGTTGAAGCTGAGGCTGAAGTCCTACGATTAAAGGCTAAACTCTCCCGTGAAGAGAACGTTGTCAACATCCTTAGCACCCAGAGTGCAAAGGGTTCTTTGGAGTATCATACACAGGCTCAAGCCTTGGAACAAGCCAGGAACGAAGCAGCGGCTATCATCATACCCAGTGAGGAAGAACTCCGGGCAAAGGCTGAAGCCATGGTGAGAACCACTCACGAGGAGGAGCTAACCGAAGTTAGGACCCAACTTATTTCTTTTGATTTGATGTGCGAGTGAATTTTGCACTTGTAATGTTCTTTTGATAAGAACAAGTTTGTTTTGTATCACTTTCTTTTGGCTCTCGAATAAAAAGTGATATTGGTCCCTCATTGTTTCTTGCATTTGTCATTATTTTGATTTTAAGCAACAAATCATGGGAAATGTTCGAGGTGTATCCATGACTTAGCATAGATTTCCACGATAGCCCTGATTTAGAATCTTTTCTTTATTATCATTTAAGATAACTCGAGAAAATTTCAAAATGTTAGGGATAAATGTTGAATCATTCTCCCGGAACAGAGCTACAGAGTAGAATTCTTCCTGTGTTATTTTGGTTTTAAACACTGAAAGAAGTCTATAAGTGCCAGAGGTGTAAATTTAACTTGGCGTGGACCTTCCCCTGTAGGGAGATTCTGAACTTTTCCTTATTATCACCAGGGATAATTCTGGGAAGTGCTTGGTCCATCGGGGGTTTTATGAGAACACTTCTTATATAGTGGGATAAAAAGGTTCAAATAAGGGGGGTTTAAACTGTTAGAGGTGTGAGATTAACATAACAGGAAAGGACGTTGCGATCGGAGCAATTGTGAGGACTTATCGCTCTATTGGGGAAAGTCGATAAGTTGATTTTTGTCAGAGGTATGATTTTAACTTGACAAGAGAGAGATTGCGATCGGGGCAATTTTGAGGACTTATCGCTCTGTTGGGGAGAGTCGATAAGTTGGTTTTTTGTCAGAGGTGTAATTTTAACGTAACATGAGAGAGATTACGATCGGGGCAATTTTGAAGACTTATCGCTCTGTTGGGGAGAGTCGATAAGTTGGTTTTTTGTCAGAGGTGTAATTTTAACGTGACATGAGAGAGATTGGGATCGGGGCAATTTTGAGGACTTATCGCTCTATTGGAGAGAGTCGATAAGTTGGTTTTTTGTCAGAGGTGTAATTTTAACGTGACATTTGTGGGGGAAAATCCTTTTGTGTCTCGCTGGGGAGAATTGCTAAGTGTTTTGTTATCAGAATGATGAATGGTAATACTTGTGATTTGAACAAGATTTTGGGAGTTTTATTACCCCACTGAAAGGAGTTGATAAACTGGTTATTTATTGCTCTGCTAAAGAGAGCTAATAAATTGGCAATAATCTGAGTGATTTTGAAGACTTATCGTTCTGTTAATGAGAATCAATAAGTGAATTCTGACATAGGAGTTATAGCCGTACTGGTATTTGATGCCAGCTAAACTTAAACTCTGTGGTGATGACGATCGTTTGGGGTGAAGCATTAATCTAATGAGAATTTTGATTCTACTGAGGAGATACAGAGGTTTTGATTAACACTCTGTTAGGAGGACTCATGACTTTGAGGAATAAGTGTTGATTCTTCATTTAGAAGAATAGCAACGCTAAGGTGACCTTCGCGTTTCAGATTTAAAACGCGGGATTATAGGCCTTCTTAACGCTGGCTTGAGCCTTGCGCTTGGGAATTTGAACGCGGCTGTGAGCTTAGCGTTTTAAAAATGGTTGGGATTCCCTCCTAGAATCCCGTGCTATCTTAACAGCTTGACGGCTGTTATAAATAGACCTGAGTGGTCACATCAAGAGTCACTTGACTCTTTTCATTTTCGGCTATTTCCAAGAACGAGAACTCTCGTTTGATTTCGACGAGACCTCTGATGAACTCTGACTCCCTCGTTCGACAGTGCTTCCTCTGATCGATTGTATTGATGGCGCCGCGAAGAGTGGGTTCCAACTCCAAGAAAGTCGTCGGAGCTACTTCTAAAACACCGTCGGCTGAGGACGCCGGCGGTGTTCTTGTTCCCGTAGGAACGTCACCGTTACCGCCGCCGTCGCGGGGTCTTCCCTGTCATGGTGAGTGTTGACCGAAATAACTTGCCTTAGCAAGTTCTCTGAAAACCCTAGATGGGTTCTTGATAACGAGAAAGATGACTCGTTTTGTGGTTTAATGAAAATGCGAAGTTGGGATTCCTTGTGGGTCTCGACCATCGCGTTTGAGTTTTTTCAACATGAGATTCGACTCTCGTGTTTGGAGTTTCTGACGCGGGGCTCGACCTCCGCGTCTGAGATTTTTGACACGAAGCTTGACTCTCGCGTTTGTGATTTCTGATTCTGTATTTATGTTATTAGCTTGTTTTCAGCTGCTAACCCCTGCTTTTGATTGTGCAGTGCTTCTTCCAAACGTGCCGCTTTTATAAGAGCATCATTTTGGGTATATTGGCGGACCTGACGTGAATGAAATTTTTAGTCTCCAAAACATAATTCCGCTGTGTACTTTCTCTGACTCGAAGAGGACAGACATGATTAAATTCCCCCGATGTTCTACTCTCAGGATTCTGATCACTGACTTAGACATGGAGACTCCTGTCGGTCGTGCTTAGTTTTCCAAACCAGCGTTCATATTCGGAGATCGTATACCAATTGACGATCACTTCATACGTGCAGAAGATTCGAAATTGCTGCGGAGAGTTGACAATTGCTTCTTTTTCCTTCCAAACATGAAGAGGATGTACCCACTCTCTTATTTCTTGAATATAAGCTGTCGCCGAGGTTTGACTTTTGACATAGTCAAGGAGAAAGAGAATGTGTCGCTTGGATTTGGTCGGCGAGCTCGTACACAAATCGGGGGACAACTCAAGGGGTTAAGACCCGGCTTATTTGAGAAGAAGGATCTCGCTCCAGAGGTGCCACGTCCCACGAATATTTTCATTCGTCAATTTATTGCAACTCGGGGTGAATTCTCCACCCAGATGTTCAGATCCCCAGGATGGGTTTGTTCTGGAGAAGGAGGTTGGTGGACCCGTATGGTTGACTTCGTCCTTGAGGAGCTTAAGGAACCGCTTGCTCAATCGGGTCTCACAATTCCTGTGTCAGCTACCCGACGGGGGGTTGTGCAAAGTTATCACAATTTCTTCACTATGTTGGAGAAATATAACCCGGACAGGTGCACATTCTTCACACCTATAGGGGAGTTAGGTTTTGCTCTTCATGAGATGCAGGCAGTGTCGGGGTTGCTGTTTGGCAGAATGCCATATGAAGAATTTATTCCTACCACTGAGGAGCTCTCCCTATTGAGGACTGCACACCCAGAAGTTTATGCCACATTCTGGGAGCTAATGTGCCACTTCCACATATGTGCTCAAGTCTTTGGGATGCGTGGGGGAGGCATCATGCATACCACATGAGCGGAATATCTCTTTCAGCACTTAAATCGGAAAGACATAGCCGTGTCTCGTGTTGCAGCTATTTCTCGTGAGGACGCTAAAGCTCAAATTAAGGCTTCCAATGCTACCTACAAAACAGAGCATGCAAAGGGTGATTTTGAGGCTGGTATCGAATTTGAAAGCTTTCATTATCAAGCCACAGTTCCTATTTCTGATACGGCTCTTCTTGCTGGCTTCTTCATGATTTGGTTGAAGTAATATGTGGTGCCGTCGAAGCCAATAGAAGCAATTTTAGCTGAGGTTGTATACCCAGCTGTTTTGTTGACGCATGGGAGACCTATGAGTCTCCTCACTGCTATGGTAGGCTGCATACAGAATGGCCTAAGGATGTTGACCTCCGATCTTCTCTGCGCCTCGAGAATTAAGGCTGCTAGGAAGAAAGCCGGGAAAACTCCTCAGCCACGTATACCAGTGTCGTATACATACTTGGTGGTCTGGTTAGTGCTGCATTGTCCCTCACTGATGAAGGGGGTATCTGAAGGCGTTGATGCTTATGCTCCCTTCCTTCAGATATTGGAGTCGTCCACATGGACTTGTACTTACATAGTAAAGGCTCGACAGCTTTTGTCTCGGGAAGACAATTACAGAATTTTTTGCTGTGTTCCTAATTTTGATGGAGTTGACAGGGAGAACACCCGCTTCATGGATGTGCTTATTGAGGGTTCATCCTCTTTGGAAGAAGGCACTTTTAGATGGCTTCTCATGATCAGGCTGGGCTATCTGGTGTATTGTTTGAGGGAGAAGTGCATCATTGAACCTTATATGCCTTCCAGATTCGCCAGACAGTTTGGATATGACCAACTTTACGTTGGTAATCCCTACCCGGCCTTGGCTCAAGTTGGGAACTTATATGAGGGGGCCCGTGCATGGTATTTCTTCTCTGCTGGAGGAACTCATGCGCACTTCACTTTACCTAATTCACCGCTCGGTTGTTCTACCATTGTAGATTTTCGCAACTGGTTCTACGAGGCTTCTCAAATCCCTGAATATGATATTTACACTTCCTGTATAAAGGAGATTCGGGAATTGTATCGTTCGAGGAGCGGTTCTTCAAGTACTCGTCTACTGGGGATAGAAGAATATCTATTGTGTGAGCAGGAAGTGACTAGAGCCATTGAAGCCAATAGAGATTCGCCTACCCTAGAACCTTCTGAGGAAGAGGTTACTATGAGAACTGAAGAGGAAACACCAATTGCTGATTCCCCTGAGGGAAAGGTGGTTGAAGAGATTCCTGTAGAAGTGCCTGATCCCGAACTCCGTTCTTCGCGATCTGGTAAGAAGGCACTTTCTGCTGCTGAAGAGGGTGAATATGACAGAAAAATTCGTAAACGAATACCTGTCATGGCCAAAAATTCAAAGAGGGCCAAGTTAATGAGGGACACGATGAAGTCTGCGCCTGTCGCGCGTTTGACTGGTAGGGAGGACGAAATGCTTCGATCGATCTCTCCTATTCCTAAGGAAGCTGAAGCCGAGGAGGCACTGCCCGTTGGGGGGTCTGAATCTACTTCTCCTTCTCTTTCTCAGGATGAAAGTACGCATGAAGGCCCTTCTTCCGAAGCCGCTCCATTACCCGCTCAGGATGAGCCTACGGGTCCGATTTATCCAACCATTCCTCCTCCACGCTCAAGATCTTCGAAGAAATTAATTGAGGAGTTGGAACATTGGATGCAGACGACTATTAATATTGTCAGTGTTGGGGGATCTTCTTTTGAAAATTGTGAACCTATCCTGACCAAGTGTTTGGACAACATCAAGGATAAAGGGGATGTGCCATGGACCGAGCACTGTCAAGGAGGAGTCACTCTTTTGAAGGCAGAGTTGGTAGCCTTTAAGAGGCTGCAGCGCACCAATCTAGACTCTGAAGTGGAGCCAGCTCTTTCCTTGGCCACGATCTCAAAGCTGCATCATCGAGAGATCCTTCGTAAGGACTTGTCTGATAAGAAGGCTCGCATATCCCACTTATGGAAACATCATAATCGGGTATATACTAACATCAAGGGTGTTGTTTCTGACATTCGTGCCATTGAGGAAGACATCGCTCGATTGGAGGCTGAGTTGGACCAGAAGAAAGCCCGGTTAGCTCAATATGAGGATGCTAGAAGAGGGTTTGAGCTTCGAAGCGATCGCATCTATACTGATTTTTGCCGTACGCTTCATGCAGCCGAGAGGATTCGTGGAGACATTGTTGCTGCTACTCCTATTGAAGCTAAACTCAGGAGAGAGATCAAGGAACAGGTCAGGGCGGCTCACGAGAAGAAACTCTCCACCTTCAAGTCCAGGCTGAAATCTTTTAAGTTGATGAAGCCTGATGCTTAGGTCTTGTACCTCTCTTTTTTTTTTGCTAAGAGATTTTGTATCATTTTCATTTTGCTCATCGTCGCTTTGTATTCAAGTTAACAATGTTGAATAAAAATGATATCATTTTGCCTTTCATTATCTCTTTTGTTGAATTCTATTTCAGGACAATGAAAAGTAATGCGAATGTCATAAGCGTAGTGCAAAATCGAAACTCTCTTTATTACTACTTAGAATAATTC
The DNA here is from genome assembly GCA_022839385.1 of Asparagus kiusianus. Lineage (NCBI taxonomy): Eukaryota > Viridiplantae > Streptophyta > Magnoliopsida > Asparagales > Asparagaceae > Asparagus > Asparagus kiusianus. Next base: position 92,678 of record BQKN01066761.1, read on the forward strand.
TAGAAAATTTCAATCGTCAGAGGTGTAATGTTAACATGATGACATACAAAACAGAAAACTAAACATTTATTCCCAAAATACACTACGAATCGATAACCCCCAGCTTGACTCGGCTGGAATTTACAAGAGAAAGAAGTAGGCTACATGATTTATGGAAAGTATCTCTTAAGGAACTTCCCATTAATTTGCATCATGAGCCTGTCTCCTTTTTGATTGATAAGGCGATAAGCTCCATTCGAATAAACTGATTTTATTACGAAGGGCCCCTCCCATTTAGGATTGAACTTCCCTTTGGTTTTGTGTGTCATCACCATGGGTCGTCTGTTGGCCAAAACTAAATCGTCCTTCTTGAAAATCCGTTCCTTAACCTTTTTATTGTAGGCTTTGGAAATCCGGGCTTGATACAATTCGATCTGCTGCTGAGCTTGAAGTTGTTTGTCGTCTAGGACTTCAAGTTCTTGCAGACGTCGTTGATGTTTTTCTTCTTCTGTGAGTCCCGTTGTAATTGCGACTCTTAGAGAAGGGATTTGAATCTCAAGTGGCAGTACATCTTCACAGCCGTATACTAAGGAGAACGGCGTAGCTCTTGTAGGGGTCCTCACCGTTGTACGATAGGCCCACAAACATTCGCCTAGTCTTTCGTCCCAATCACGTCGGCTCTTAGAAACGAATTTCTTAAGAAGTTTCACAATGGTTTTGTTAAAGGCTTCTGCAAGACCATTCTCTGGCGGATAATACGCCGTAGATGCGACACTTTGGATTCTGAATTTATCACAAAATCTCTGAAACCCAAAACTGACAAATTGTGTCCCGTTATCGTGAACTATCCGTCTCGGGACTCCAAAACGATAGATGACGTGATGTTTGATGAACTTGATTATATTAGAAGTTTTAACTTCTTTCAACGGGATTGCCTCCGCCCATTTGGAGAAATAATCGGTCACGGTCAGGATGAACCGGTGTCCTTTGGAGGTCGGAGGAGAAATTGGTCCCACAATATCCATAACCCACACTTCAAATGGCCAAGATGCAGATGTGGGATGTAAATTTCCCGGTGCCTGGTGGATGAAATCACCATGAATTTGATATGCATGAGAACGTTTAGCATAGTCGACCGTATCTGCAAACATCTTTGGCCAATAATAGTCAATTCGCCTAAGGCGGTCTCCCAACTTGGCTCCGGGCTGATGAGCTCCACACATTCCATCATGAGCCTCTTTAAGAGCCTCCCTTGATTCCTTTCGAGAAAGACATCAAAGTAAAACTCCGTTATGTGATTTACGATACAGGATTTGAGAGACTGCATCGTAATAGAATTGGAGGGCCCTTCATTTGACAGCGGCCGCTTCCTTAGGATCGTCGAGCAAAATTCTGTACAAGACGTAGTCAATATACGAAAACTGCCAATCTCTAGATTCAAACTCCATAGAGGTTGTACAGACTTCTCCTGTCGTCGTCTTATCTGAGCTTTCCTCTATAAGAATCTTGGAGTAGTATAGTTCACGTCCTGTGGCTGGGATCGTTGTTTCGGCACCTGGCGGTAATGCCAGCGAAGTTGCCAATGAGGCCAAAGCATTTGCATAAGTGTTCTGAGCTCATGGAATGTATTCAATAAAGAATCCTTCGAACTTCTTAGCTTGCTTTAGCACTGCGAAGTAATACGGGATTAGGTCCTCGTGACGTACTTCATATTCCCCTCGGACTTGATTTACAATGAGCTGAGAGTCACCGTAAGCCTCAAGATGTCGAATATTAAGTTTTTCGGCAAATTGCATTCCTAGTTACAGAGCATTATACTCAGCTATATTGTTGGTGCAAGGTTTGATTAGGGAAAATCCTCTTGGGATCACGTGACCGTTTGGGGAGACGAACACCACTCCTACTCCCGCGGTAATTGCTCCATGAGGATTTGCTCTGGAAGCACCATCGAAGAATAATTTCCATACTTGCGTAGCTTCTCGAGTAACACAAGCTTCGGCGACTTCGTCGGGCAATTCTTCATACAACTTAGATGTCCCTGGCACTGGGTGATCAGCTAAAAAGTCTGCCAACGCTTGACCCTTGACCGCCTTTTGGGGCATGAATTGCATATCATATTGTGACAAGAGGATGGCCCATTTTGCAAGTCGATAATTTAGAGACGATGGTTTCGTCATCAGGACTCTTAAGGGATTCACCTTGGAGATGACGTGAATTGTTTGTCCAACTAGGTAATATCGCATCTTTTGAACTGCGAATACCAAAGCGAGACATTCTTTCTCAACTGGATTGTATCGGTGTTCGGTTCCCATCATAGTCCTACTTAGGTAATAGAGAGCTTGCTCTTGACCTTGATCGTCGTTCTGGGCCAATAACGCTCCTAGAGAATGATCCATAGCCCTAACATATAACAGGAATGGTTTTCCTGATATAGGGGCCACGAGAACAGGTGGTTGGATGAGATATTTCTTAATCTCCTCAAAAACTTTCTGGCATTCTTCATCCCAAATAAAGGACACGCCTTTCTTCATAAGCTTTGAGAAAGGTTAGCAGCATCCCGAGAGATTAGATATGAACCTCCAAATATAGGCCAGTCTACCTTGCAAACCTCTAAGCTCTTTGAGATTCTTCGGCGGCGGCATGTCTTGGATGGCACGCATCTTCTCTGGATCAAGAGAGATTCCCTTGGACGTGACGATAAATCCTAGGAATTTTCCGCTTGATACTCCGAGGAACGATTTTGTTGGGTTCATCTTTAATTAATGTGTTCGCATGATATCGAACATTGTCTTCAAGTCTGTAAGATGATCACCCTTATGTTGGCTTTTTACTGCTATATCATCAACGTAGCACTCTATCTTCTTACGTAGATGTTCGTAAAAGATGGCGTTCATTGTGCGTTGATAAGTCACACCTGTGTTTTTCAGGCCGAATGGCATTACTGTATAGCAATACACCCCCAGCGGTGTTCTGAATGTAGTATGCTTTTCATCTTCAGGATACATCTTGATCTGATTATACCCAGAAAATCCATCCATGAAAGATATTCTTTCATACCCGCAGGTATTGTCAATCATAACATCTGTGATGGGAAGTGGAAACTCATCTTTTGGACAAGCTACGTTAAGGTCCCGAAAGTCGATGCATATACGGACCTTACCGTTTTTCGTGGGCACTGGAATAATGTTGGTCACCCAGTCCGGGTGTTATTCCTCTCTGATAAAACCTGAGTCTATAAGCTTTTTAACTTCAGACTCAATTGCTTCCATGATCTCTGGACGAAACTGACGTTGCTATTGTTTAACAGGTTTGGCGTCCGGATCGATGTTGAGACGATGCACAGCCACTTTTGGATCGAGACCGGGCATATCTTCATAATTCTAAGCAAAGACATCTATATATTCTCGGACGAGAGATATAAGGTCTTCTTTCTCAGATGATGATAGGCTTTCACTTATGAAAATTGGTTTAGGGTCAGATTCGTCCCCCATGTTGACTTGGATCACATTATCTTCGGTAGGTGGTTCGCGTTGTTCGAAACGCATATCCCACAATATGTTAAGGCGTTTGATCTATGGGTCACTAGTTGATTCGATTAACCCTTCGTCACCCCCTGTGTCTTCATCTGGATGACTAGTCGAAACCATGTTCACAGTCATACTTTTAAAGAAAGACCCGACGCTGACGTCAGATTCCCAGGAAGATGTTCCGGATGAATGATCCTGTCACAGGTAATTACTCATTTCATTCTCTGAGATAGAGGGAGGTGTGTTATAACCTAAGCCCCTTCTGGTTTTTTGATAGTAGTCCGGAGGTTTTCCTTTGGGGGTTAGAGACATTCGAATTGGTGTTCGTCTTCCTTTCCCGAAATTTAAACCTTATTTTTCGTTAAAGTTATACCCCATTTGTTTCATTAATTGGAGGGAATTGGGTTCGTGATAATAGAATTGAGGAACTCCGTCATCTTCCTCTGAACTTCCTCATTTGAGATGTTCGGGTTTGACTTTACCAAAATAGATCGGCTTCTGCCCTTTCCTTTTGGACGGGACTTTGAAGAAAGCCTTTTGTGCATCTTCTACTTCTTCGTCTGAAGTGAAGGATGACTTAATTGACAATGTAAGGGATGCTTCTGCACACAATGTGCGCCACGGGTTGGTACCTACATTATGATCATTCTCTATTTGTTTATTTTTAGAGGACACATCAGACAAGTACGCCAAAATAAAATCTTCATTAATGCACCATTCACCCTCACTCGGTACATTATTATTACTCTCATCTTGACCCATTACATTCAAATTCAATTCCCATGGACAATCTTCTTCAGGATCCGGTTCAGTGTTGGCTTCATTGCCGCTGTCCCCGTCTTCTTTCTCCTGGGATTAGAGGTAGAAGACGGAGTCGGTGTGAAAGTTTTCAACTCCTCTGAAAGGATATTTCTCCGCAATTAGAGTTCGAACCTCTCCTTCATCATTGGCATATTTCATGACCTGATGTAGAGTAGATGGGACAATGCGGTTTGCATGTATCCATGGTCGACCTAACGAAAGATTATAGGACGTGTCCGCATCTATTATGTAACAGGTCACTTTGGACTTAAGGTCTCCTATTTGACACCTGAGTTTGATCTTCCCCAGGGGCCGAGTGCTGTTTGCATTGTACCCGAAGATGGTAGTCTGAGTAGTATTCAGTCGATGCATGGGAATCCCTAAGACTTGCATGACCCTGTAGAGCATGATGCTAAGCACTGAGCCCGGGTCAACCTGGACACAACTGATTTTCGACAACCCAATGTACCCTGTATAATACAGAGGTCTTTCATGCTTGTGTTTGACCTGCATATCTTCCTGGGTAAAGGATATGCAGGGTAGGCTTCTTGCCGCTTGCAGACATTGCAAACAAGGTTGGTCCTCAGAAGCTTCTGGAATTAGAGCAACTTGTGTAATGAAGCTCTCCGTATTCTTTAATGCTTCAATTAGAGCTTCCTTGATGGTTTTGGACAACCTTAGGAGCTCGTATAAGGTAATCCTGGTCGGTATGTTGGCCAGCTGTGCCATGACATTGAACTGAAAAGGAGCGCTCGATTCTCCGGGTTCCTGGTGAAGATTTCTGTTGAACCGGATCTCCTTTTGTTTTCCTTTATCGACTGGCTTTTTTGATACAGAACCCCCAGCGTCCTAGGGCTTCTCTTCAGCTTCTTGAGGATTCTGATTGTAGTCTCTTAAGTAAGCCTTTCCTGATCGCGTGGCCGGATTGTCTCCTGGGTATGCCGCCAGGGCAATCCTTTCTTCCTCTGAATCAGTAAGAGGTTTGAGGAAGTCATCGTTCTCAGTAATGGAGGGGCTAATCATGTTGGAAGACTTAGCCTTTCCTCCTTTCTTCTTGGACGAGGTGTTCGTCCACTGTTGGTCTCCCACAAGGTCAGGGTGGACCCACATGATCTCTCCTTTTGGGGTGGTGAGGGGTACCAACCCCCTGTCTTTCTGACCATGCAAATCGATGTTCTTCATATGCATCTCTCCCTTGTAGACGGGAATGACGCCATTTGCAGTTGTTACTAGTGGGAAGTCGCCGAATTGGACCGCTATCAAGTTGGTAGACACGGTCTTTTGCTCGGGCTTCAGGGTGAGCACGTTTGCATTTACCAGGTTTTGTAAAATGTCTTTAAAGACATAACATTTTCTGGTAGGGTGGCCCAGGAACCTGTGATAGTGGTAATAGTTGGGATCGTTAACTTTTCCTGTCTCATCCGGTTTCCTGATTTCGGGAAGCTGCAGTTTGTTGTTCTTCCGAAGTAGTTGGAACAAGGTGTCCACATGTTCTTCTTTGAACGAATACTTCTTGGGCACTCTCTGTTGATTTGGCGCCTTGCCTTGCTTTGCGGGAGGTGGTACTCACGTGTTGGCGTCAGCCGCTAAAGTCTCCTTTCCTTTAGACCGCTGGGCATTGTGCTGGTTGCGTTGCTGCTGCGACTTGGGTTGTGCGACTTCTTCAGCCTTAACACAAGCAACTATCTCTTCAGCTTGTTCTCCCTGCGAAACCAGCTGTCTCCAGGATCGACATTCTGCCACCCCTGTCTGAGCGAGGAGTTAGGTCTGCAAATTATGCTTGCAAGTTTCAACCAAAGTTGATTGAGTCATACCTGACGGGCATCGCAGTGCCATGCTTCGGAATCTCTCAACATATGCTTTGATGGACTCTCCTTTCTTTTGTTTAGTGGCTAGAAGAGTCGGGACTGAGACTTCCGTATCGTCCTCAAAGAACCTGGCCAAGAATAGCCTTTCCAAATCTACCCATTTCTGGATAGATCCAGCAGGCAGTTTTATAAACCACTCAAAAGCGACACCCTTGAGCGTACCGATGAATAGTCAAGTCAGAATGACGTCGTTTGCTACTACATCTCTAGTCTGTGACTTGAAGTAGTAGATGTGCTGATTGGGTGACCCTGTGCCATCGAAAGGTTGTAGGGTTGGTGCCTTAAACTTTGGTGGGTAAGGGGCTGTGTCCCACTCAGCGGGATAAGGTTGTATGACCCCCTCTTCACGGAGCTCACTTCTATTGGCGATTGCATTGAGGCGAGCCTCCAGCTCGTCCACTTTAACAGACTGAGGATGAAGTTCCTTTTCTGTCTCCTTCTTATTTTCCGAGGAGGATTTCAAGTTGTGAGTTTCGCGATCTGAATGTTCAGTCTCTTTCTTCTTTCCCTTTGATGTGGTTCTTCGGGAAGATTCGGGTCTTTGGCCTTTTTCGGCAAGGAGCTGGGCTAACATATCCTTCATCTGAAGAAGGGTCTCCTGTTGTGCTTGGAGCATGACATGATGTTCGTCTACTCTCTTAGCTAGGTCTTCAGGATTTCCTGCCATGTAAGCGGAAACTTCACGAGCCACAGCAGAGCTGGAAAATTAAGATTCGGCTATTGCCGAGTGTTCGTCATCAGAAGTGATCCCCTTGGCTAATCTTTGGTAGTTAACCGCGCGAATGGCTCCTGTACGAGTCCGGGTGTGTCGGTATACCCCTTCAAACACTTCACACATTTCCCGAACAGTCGGGGAATGACTCCTTTGTGATTCTTCAGAACTAGGATTTGAAGCCTTTCCCCTGCCTATCACATTTATAGTGACTTCGGGGTATTCAGTCTCAGCTGACTTCTTTTTATATCGACATCGTCGTTTGGTAGGTCTAACAACGTTTGTCAACCTGTCGAATACAGACTGTCGAGGTGCGGATGCACAACAATGGCATTCTAAAAGAACTGCAGAAATAAGTCTCTCACATTGGCATGAGTGAGCTGCTTGCTGCGCTGGCTTTCCTCTTGACAATAATTCCCGCAGATCAGGAACTTGGGAGGAAGCTATCCCTGGGCGTGAAGGTGGAGATGGAACCCCCTGCCCTTGGGTGGGTGAAATCGGTTCTCGTCGAACGTGGATTTTAAACCCATGTGGACTATTTTTCACTTGACGGACCTCTTGAGGATCGCGTTCTTGAAGAGCAACGCTAGGGTCGCGTTCTTGAAGAATAACGCGAGGGTCGCGTTTGGGTTTATAAACATTAGGCCGAGGCCTACGTTTAAATGATGAAACAGACCCCTGAGGGTCATGTTTTAGTTGAACGCGCCCCTGAGGGTCGCGTTTGGTTGGTGAAACAGACTCCTGAGAGTCATGTTCTGTTTGAACGCGCACCTGAGGTGTGCGTTTACTTTTGGCGGCACTTTTCTGAGGGCCGCGTTTTGCAGGAACAACGCGCCATTCAGGGTCGTGTTTCAGCTGTATCAGCCGAGGCTCATAGTCGGGCTCATTGCCGTGAAGCAAGCATTCTGTTTTGGGAACGCTATGCTCGGGTAAAATTTTAAGAACGCGATCCTCGCGTTGGGCTAACATTCAGCTTTCGCGCAAGTGTGCTCGTCGTATGGATCTCCTCCATCTGCGAGCGGCATTCTTCTTGGCTTGTCTCAAAGCCTTAGCAGCAGCATCATTGATATTTATGGAGCTTGTCTCCCCTAGGGGCCGTTTATGGCCTAAAATGCGTCTGGCTGACGCGGATGTGGGATATTGAGCCTGCTCCTGAAGCGGAGGGGCTGTTCGACGATTTTAGGCCAAAGGAGAGGACTTTCTTTGGCGTTTCATCAGCAGATTTGACCTCCTAGGAGATCTTGCGGACATCACGCCTAGCCTTGGGGCTAAGCGATCCAGAGGAGAGGGCTTCCTCGTATTTTGCTTGGTCGAACTTCACGATGAGAGTTTCAACAATCGCTCCCATGAGGTGGACGTCGGACTGCGCCACCACTTTTTCGTCAGAAAAGCTAGTCCCCAGTAGAGTCGTCATCTTTTGTATGTTGGAAAATTATAATAAAGAGAAGAAAACAAATTTGATTTGTATTCTTTCAATTCTGATTACAACTTGATTACAAAAGAGAGGAGAACGAATTTGATTCTCCCCTTTGTTTAAAACTAGGTTCTTCTCGGTAGCGATGGAGTGCCTCCTTCGATTGCTTGCGTCGAATTTGCTCTCCGTTGACGATCTGACCATCTCTTATCTCGTGGGAACGATGAACTTCTGTGGAAAGTTTGATGGGTAACTCTTAACGAGTTTAAGAACTCAGAACGAGTTAGAACTCTATGACCAGAGTTGTTAGAACCGAAAATTTGGTTAATTGCCAAGCTGAATTTTCTGTTGCTGAAGGATTCTCTCAGATTTGATCCTCTGGATCTGAACCAAATCCCCTCTTTTGAAGAATTCGCCTCTGCTGCCAACTCCTCTACAGTTTTCGAACTGAAAATCTTCAACCCCTTATGGTTTTGATCCTCAGAATCCAACCTGAAAATCCAACCCTTTTTTCGTTGGGTTTGTTGAGTTTTTATAGGAGGATAAGAGGCTGTAATTGCCCTCTAAATCCGCTCCTAAGTGGGCGTGATTTCCTCAGATCGTGGGGAAAACGGTTCTGAAACCGTTCGACTCATATTTGAATGAGTCAAACGCCCAACCTGGCGTTCAAGACCCTAACCTCGCGTCTTAGAATTGAGACGCGAGGTTGGGTGTTGACTGAACATCCAGAACGCGAGGGTCGCTCGCGTTTCACTTGTTGTGACTTAGAAACGTGAGGGTCGCCTGCATTTCTAGAATTGTAACGCGAATGTGAATTCCGTGTTTTAGGAGAAGTTGGTTGACTTGTAACTTCTTCTGAAAGGCATTGTAAGGACCGTCGTTCAGTAATCCTCGCTTTAGCTATTGTAGGATGTGAAAGTCGTCAGATTGTAACTTCCACTGTAGATGGTGAAGACTGCTGAATAGAGTTTTCATCGGTTGTTGGAAGTATCGTCGAATTGTAACTCTTCTCGCTTTATGTGAAAAGTCCTCTATTCGCAGCTTTCGTTTGTTAGCATGAAAGCTATCTAATTGTAGCTTTCATTGTTGGAACTTGATGGGAATCAGTGAATATTTGCCCACAGCTCTCTACCAAGCAACTCACCAACTAAGTCCGACCTTTTATTTCTGAAATCATTATACTGCTCATCAGCATCTCTAATAGTTACTAATATAATATTAGTCATGTTGTTGTCGCAGCCATCAAGATCAATCATCTCAAACATGAGGTCGTGTTTGTAGCGATTATAATGCCGCAGATGCAATGATTTAGAAATCTCTTCTGTTTTGATTGTAAGGATGAATTCTGCTTCTTGATTTGAAAGAATCATTGCCTTGTAATCTCGTGGGGATCAGCTATCCATTGTGATTTTTAGACAGCCTACAGACTCCTCTTCTAATTCCTCCATTTTTCGCTTCCCTTTACTCGAGGGACCAACAGGCTTTTTACTGCATCTCCTTCATTGCTGCATACTTTCTCGGACCATCCTATCAGTAATTCAGGATGCAGCTTCAGCCATTAGCTCCATGATTGGCCTTAGAGGGACGGACTCATTAGCTGCCATAAGCCACTTGCAACATAAATGTGTTAACTCTAAGCGGCATTCAGCATTCAGAAGACTGAACTTAGTATCGGTTCAGCCCATCACACACATCTAAGCTCGAGCACCGTCTATTAATCCATCATGAGTATGAAACTGTCGGATCGGATTCCCGATGAATAATTGGTCGTATCCAAATTAATGGGCAAACCGGCACGACAGGTAAGGCTCCAAGTAGCAGCGATCCTTCACTCAAAAGACGAGATGGTCTAGCCTTATGTTCATCAGCCATCTGAAATAGCCAACTTTGAGAGAAGTCCGACTGGTTCCCGGTGCTTCTACGTCAGCTAGCAACCCACTATATCGGCTGGCAAATCGAGGGAAGCATGGGTTGTACACCCAACCCTTGTGGATATGCAAGCTCTTCCTAACGTTCGAGAGGTCTCAAGCTTTCCATTTGCATGCATCGAGTAATCCTAGCAAGGGAGTGGATAGATCTGTATTAGTTAGGGCTAACATCAGATCGGGGTGATGGAGAACTAGCCACGCCATCAGATAAGTATAAGGAAGCTCCGCTTTCTCCATGGGGATCTTATCGGATGGAGTATTCTCTTCTTGAGTAAAAGTCATGACCACTTGAAGAAGACCATGATGGATGTCGGTGACCATCGTTGGAAGTAGAGATAAGCTTTTCCCGTAGGTAAGCTAGACAGCAGGGAATAATACCTCTATCGGCAAAGCGTCGGAAGTCTAATATGGCACCACGCACTTCTTCAACCGAATTGCAATGTAACCGACCAACAAAATCTTAGGGTTAATGGGCTTCTGGACGCACCATAAGAAAGTCTTAAACTTAGTCCCCGCAGAGAATCTACCTTGTGCACTCGCAATGGTGTAGGATCGGGCACCACATTTCTCAATCAACTCATTGATCTCCGAAGGAGTTAGCGGTTTTAGCTCACAAACTGCCTCATCGAATTTTTCCAAATTCTTGAATAGATAACTCGAGAACTACTTCAGGCTTATCTGAGAAGACTTCTTCTTCACTATTGGACTGATTCTGGCTAGGGTTATCTGATAGTGACAAATAAGTTCCCATAATGTGTCATATCGAGCAGACTTGTGGGCTTTCAATTGAAGCAACTCCCGGTTGGAGGGAAAATACTCCCGATATGGCATGTCTCCCATCGGTAATTAAGAGACTTTATGCATCTCGTGGAAAGGTAGTCCCAACTCTCCGTTCCTGGTTAGAAAAGTGTTGGTGTCCGGATTGTACAGCTCTATTAGTCTGGCGAAGTGGATAACGCTCACCGGTAGCCCATATTTGGTGGCATGAATGGCTTCATATAACCCCATCACCTTCAATTCAGCACCCCATTGGTTGAGGACATAACCCGTCATCCTACCCCACCATAACTTATCTGAAGAATGAGACCAGTCATAACATCTATAACCTTTGACAGGTAACTCTCACCCTAGCATAGCAAGGCGATACTTTACTGTGTGAGCCACTATAAATAGCTCCCCTTTAGGTGGGTCCTCCAATCCCAACACATCGGGATGTAATCGGATGATGTGGTTTCTACCACTTGAGCCCGGGAGTGAGTGGCTGGTGACATATCCGTAATGAATATTGGTGTGCTCCTCTGTCAGGGTCCATGGCATTTGTCGCGTCATCGCTTGCCTTCGCAATTCTATCAGTGAGCGATGACGAGGGAATGGAGGAAGGTATAAACAAACTGTGCCATCCCTATATAACCACTGCTCATCTTCAAGGGATATGGCGGTTGGATCTGTCATGGAATCGTCGAACATATAATTCACCTTCCTTAGAGGCTGAATGGGATCTATATCTTCTACGAACAGTGTGTTAGTAATTAGCTAGCACAGGATGCGGCAATCCCCTTCCCGCACCAGCTGAGAGAGTTCGTGTGGGATATCCGAAGAAAATTGAGAAATGGACAGAATCGATGTTGGATCATCAATAGTAGTGTAATACCCACTTATGTGGCCATCTAGCTTGAATGAAGAAAATACAGTCACAGGGTATTCAACTGAAACAAATAACGCATGTTTATTAAACACAGTTATAAGAAGATGTTAAGGTGATACAAGGCGTTGAACTCATCTCACGAATCTGGGAGAAAGAGTCACTACCTTGTAATTGGCGAGACGATTTTAACTGTTTCGCGAACACGCAGGATAACATACATTATCACAATGATAGCGTGATGATATACCCTATCTTATAGAATGTGATATGGCAAGAAATCACTCCATATTGCCTTAAGATGCGTTTTGACCAAGCTAAACATATTTGATAAGCGTCTACCCCCACAAAGGAGGGTATCAACTCTTCCTAATTATCTCACCAAGGAGGACAAAGCGGGAATACAATATGTAATATGATATGTTAGTACTGAGTTCAGAAGTAGAAAATTATACCTGCAAAAGATAGAGGCTCCCTCTCAGGTGACTGGGTGGCTGAGCGACTCCTCGGAATGCGTGATCTCCTCGTCGACATGGCTAACCTATAATGAAGATCAATAATTCAGTTATATCGAGAATCAAGATGCATAAATCCAATAATTAAAGGGAAAATGCGAATTTTAGATGAAATAGGATTTTTCGGTTAAGAGTCCAATTAAACCTATAAGATGTCGCCAATTCAAAATTAAAAGCTTTGGATATCTCAGGTCATAGCTAAGTCAAGCAGGAGATAAGGTAGATTCTTAGTTGAAGCTAAGCTAAACACCTCATACAATCGAGCTAAGTTTTAGACCAAGGATTAAATTCGATCACAAGCTTTAAAAATTTTTCTTCAACATCAGGTCAAGGGTTTTGACTTTTCCACAAGTTCACAAAATCATTCAAAATGAGAGTGTGGCATGCACACAAATTTAAGTCATGAACAACTGAGGGATTAGATTAAAATGCCAATATGTAACCGAACAAAGGGTCTCAAAGCTCCCCTCAAAACCTGATGGATATTAAAGGTACAAACCAAATTATATATACTCTACAAGTCAGGAAGAACTCCAGCAGTCATGCCTAAAGTTCGGCCATTCCTCATGACCCCTATGCACGATAGAGTTTTCCTAACAATCCAAAGTTCAACCAAGTTCAGTACACGTCTCATGCACATACAACCGAGCAGTTCAAGCTATGTTCATCAGCCAAACCACCTAAGGTTTCGACTACCCCTTTGCAACCAAGTACACAAGAGGGGATTCAAGTAAAATCAAAGCTAAAAGAGGGTAATTCTTACCTGAGTTTGAAGAAGAACCAACGAAGAGAGCTCAAAAATTCTTCGGGTACCAAACAGGGGATGGTTCCTGTAGGATTCAAAAGGAAAATTGATCAACAAACCACATTAGGGTTTCGGCCCTAACCCCAAAGCCCCAAAATCAAAGATGAAGGAGCAAGAAATAGATCAAAGTTAGAGCCATGAAGAGATGAAATTCTTACCTGAGTTTGAAGAAAGGCAAAACTTTGCCAAGAGAAACCAAGACCACTAGAACCCAAATCGAAACCCTAGTTCTCAGAGTAAAGATCTCGCTTAAATCAAGAAAGTGAAGAGAGGATTTAAGAGAGATTGGGGGAGTTTTGATCTTGTTCTGAACTCTTGAAGCAGAGGAATTCTTGAGGGAATAGAGTTCTGAAACGACTATGAAGTGAAGAGGAAGAGAAAAAGATCGAGTCTTTTAACACTTAGCCAAAAAAAACTACCCATGATCAACTTCTGACCTGCACTCATGCGAGACAACACTTGCTGACCTGCTCGAGTGCGGGACAGCGATTGCTAACCCGCTGGAGTGCGGGATAGCACTGGCTGACCCGTTTGAGTGTGGAACAATGTTTGCTAACCCACTAGAGCACGGGACAGTACAAACTGACCCGCACTCACGCGGGTCACCACAAGCTGACCCGCACACAAAGCTAGCCCGTGATCAATTTTTGTGGTATTTTCACCCTTTTCATCCATTATTGATGTATTTGGGATCCATATTCATACTTCAACGGGTATATGAGTCTAATATATTTCCCACTCTTGATGAGAAGTTTCTGGAGAATATTATATACAATATTCTTAAGGATAACCCGCCAACCTTTAATGGGTACACGAGGTTAAACCGATTCCCGAAACTTCTACGAGTATATGAGTATAAACTGGTCCTCCTCACTCTAACACTTTAAGAGCCTAAACTATGTAGTCTCCAGCAGACGTATGAGTATAAACTATGTCAATGTCGGTCAACACATTATAATGAAAATCAATATCGGTCGGCGCATTGATGATTCTTGCTAAAATAAAGATTTGTTGATGTTCACACCACAGCAGAAATCGACGTCGGTCAACGCGTTGATAGTTTTGCCAAATAAGGCTTAGGATGATTGTTCAGATAGAAAAATTATTCTTGGGAGTTCGATCGTACTCAGATGTAAATTCCCGACAAAAGATGATCACTTCAAAGTCAATTCAACGACACGAGCTATTTCAGACATCAACACGCCAATCCTAGTTCAAGATTTTGACAACGGTCATACGATAAACGTAGTACCGGAAGAATTTTAGCTATTCGATAAAATATTGAATTGGCTGAAAGCTGAAGAAATCCAAGAGTTAAAGATTAGGCATATCATATCCAAAGTATTTTAGGCTTCTATATAAAGGAATGAGACGAGAACACTTTGGAGGGGGTATCTGTAGGCGTCAAAAATTATCTATAGGTTCTCGTACACAGCTCTAAACAAAGAAAAAATGATGAACGTCATTATCTAATTCTAAACGGGATTATCCAAGGCTGTAAAGAAGCTAACAAATGCACGAAACAAGTTGGCGGAGAGTACAAGTCAACTAAATGACAAAAGATGTGAAACGGTGGAAAATATCAATCCAGAGAAGCCCTGGTAGCCGAGCCGCAACAAAGGGGTCGAACAGACGCTACTGTCCTGCGCTAACGCGGGACAACAGCTACTGTCCGTGCCAACACGGGATAGCAGCAACTATCCCGTGCCAACACGGGATAGTAATAGTTGTCCTGCGCTCTCACGGGACAACCGTGGTTGACTCGCACCCCTACGGGTCACCAATGTCTGTAGCGCATACCAACTACCCGAAAAAGTGTTTGTTGATAGATTTTTAGGATTTCTTCATTTCTAGGCTTCCCAACTAATTTGATATTGTATCTAAGTGTGGGTAGGCTGTTATTAACTGAAGATATAGCTAATCCCTTCATTCTTATCCAATTAACCGTATCCGAAACCCTATAAATACAAGCCTAGGGTCCCTATTCTACAGGGCTAGAATTTTTATCAAGAGGGCAAGGTGCTGCTAGATTGGAGAGTTAAGGAGCATAAAATTGCAGAGAAGGCTAGCTAGATCCTGGCAAACTTCGGCATAAAGAAGGAGTCTTTCGAAGGATTTGAAGCCCGTCCTCTTTCCTTGAGATTAGGTTTGGTCTTAATCTCGAGAAGAGTACTGATTTTGCTTGATCGATATTAGTACTTCAGCAAATACTTCCTTGGTGAAGTAGGATCTCAGAATATCACTTTTGCTAATTGAATCTAACACCAAGGCGGTCCACGGATAAACCTGGGCACCGGCAAAGATCCCGCGCAAACAATAGGCGATAAACACCTATTGTGTGTAGTTTGAAAGAGAGTTGTAATTTATTTTTATTATGTTAAAAGTCTTATAAAAAGACTATTTTCTTGAATTTATTGTAACACTCAAAGTTATAATAGATTCTTCAATGAAAATAACTTTCCACCCAAACACCTACAGGTACCGCGTATCAGCCTCATCGCATCTTCGTGCGGGAGGATTACCTACTCAAGAATCCTACGGAGCATGGGTGCATCGGCCTACTCTAGTGTGGTGTACCAATGCACTACCCTAGGTAATACTGATCTATGCCCATCAACGGTACCCATTCAAACATATGCAACTCTATCTTGTCGTCTCCTATCGTGACGAAATCAACACATGAGGCTACACCATCTCAAAGGGTCAGTGTATGCTCAAACTCCACACGTATACTCCTAGGGTCATGCACATGTATCGATGTGTGGGACCATATATCTTGTCCATAGCCTAACACACGTGGAAGATCAACACACGCAAAGACAACATCAAGTTGATCGACTGGTCCTTGGAGATCAATCGACTGACACTTGATCAGTCGACTGGTTTCCCATCAGTCGACCGA
>BQKN01066761.1:123770-137529 GCA_022839385.1 Asparagus kiusianus
TAAATTATTATCATCAAAACACTATCATGGAGATATGATATTCAACAAAAACCTCAAAATTTTAAATATTATATGATAAATAATAATGAATATATTATATGTGATAAATAACATATTTTGATCTTTGAGTATGCTAGGAATTGACTTGAGATCAATTCAATTTATACGTGTAATTATATGAGTGCAAATGCAGAAATCATGCACGAAGAAGAAATCTGGAAAATGATGAGTTAAGAGTTTATATATTTTTCACACCGATACAGTCAGAATATGAAAAAACTCAAAAGACAAAAGTTGTAGATATATTCAACAGATTTCCAACAAATCTTAAATCACCTCATTCCGAGGTCGGATGTGAAAGTCATAGCCAAAATACTAAACATAATTTACAAAAATACAGAGTAGTCGACTACACTGTATTGTAGTCGACTAGCGGGGTTTTTCTGGAAACACCATGTTTGATTTCGGGTCTGTTTTGTTTTATTTCGACCCGATAACTTGTAGGAGTATATATACATATTTTTTCTAAGTTGTAAAGGGCTTTTCACAAAATTTTTAGCAGCAGCCACCCCCTTTATCAAATCCTAAACCCTAGATCTCATTTAACCTTTCTCTGAGGTGTTTGTTGAAGAAAAAGTGAGATTTTGCGGCAATTCCCAGAGGAGGGATCTTGCACGTGTGTCCAGAGGCTCGACACGATGTTTCAGACAAGATAACTTGCATCCAAACATGCACTCTTAGTTCATGAATAATTTAAGATGTTTAAATTGATGTTTTACATGTTTAGATCTTAATCTCATGTGAAAAAGTTAGAATTTTGATATTAACGGTAAACAAATGTTAGATCTCCATGGTGCTCTTATTGTTTATGATAGAAACATGATCATAATCACTAGGGTTGATAAGGGTGTATCTTTTCTTCGGAACTTACTGATCCTCATGGGAGCTTGAGGATAGATGATTCTCATGGTAACTTAAGAATAGAGGTGTAAAACAACACAGTGGAACGCAGGTTGAAGCGTGGAACGAGACGGCAAATCAAAGAATCGAAGCATTCAGTTTTCAGCCCGTGAGTTGACTCATAACAGTCATGAGTCGACTCATCAGGTTGAGTCGACTCATGTCTGTCATAAGTCGACTCATGAAACTCAGCCGTTTTGTCAAAAGTCTCTGACCAGTCGACTCATCACAGTATGAATCGACCCATGTGTCATGAGTCGACTCATATATGCACATGAGTCGACTCATCGATGGTTTCCTGGTTCGTTTGGGTTTCTGTTTGCACGAATTCATGTGGGGTTTGGGCTTGGTTATTTACCACTTTTCCATCCACGTTGTTACACATATATAAGGGATTGTTTTAGGATTTCTAAACAGAGGAGATTGTTAGAGATGTAGATCTAAGGAGATTAGGTCTAAGAGAGATCAGTTTTGATCTAGAGAGAATCAGATGTAATCAAAGAGAGATTCTAATCAAGAGAGATTAGGGTTTAGAGAGAATTAAGAGTTTGCTTTCGATTCTAGTGAGATTATAAGAGAGAGATTATAATCTTTTCATACTCATAATCTAGAGAGGGTATTTTTCTTCGTCACATACTGAATTATTCTTGTGTTTTTGTCATCCTCTTCTCAACCCACCTTTGATAATTCCGTGATCAAAGGTGCTCGTACGGCGACTCGTATCAAGTTGGTATCAGAACGATCAGATCCTGTGAAGAGGGCATCCTGTGTATGGTCCTTACTCGATCACAATACAAGAAGCTAGGTGAGATCCTTATTTCATTGGAAGGAGTCCAGAAATTAAGGAAGAAGAAGATGATAAAGGTGACGACAAGGTGATCTTGCCGCATGTTTGAAGACTTATGGTTTGATAGAGAGGAGCCGCCGAAGGAAGATTGCATGTTGGAGCAGAAGATGACCATGATGAGGCGGGGGACGAAGGAGTCGTTTCTCATTGGACGTCAAGATCAGGTTCCTAGCAAGGCTAAGTGGTTCAACAGAGAAGGAGGATCTCGTGAGTTTCCTCAGCTGAAGTTCAAACTTGAGCGGGACTTCAAGTTCCTAAAGAGGGATTGTGATTTGTGATTTGTGATTTGTGAGATTGAGCTTACATTGAGTTCTCACCTATTGTAGAGAACATTTTATTGTAATTAAGCCTAATTGTGAGTTACACGTTGTATCACACTTGTACACCGAGAGAAGTGTGTGGTGAGAGACAGGATTGTCCCAAGAGGAGTAGCGTCGGTAGTAATGCCTAGAGGTAGGTCGTAATTCTGAGCACTTGAGGAAAACACGGGCTAGAGACCAACACTTAGAGGGTGTTGATACGGGTGTATCTTCTCTTTGGAACTTAGCGATCCTCATGGGAACTTGAGGATAGATTATTCTCATGGTAACTTGAGAATAGAGGTGTAAAACAACACAGTGGAACGCAGGTTAAAGTGTGGAACGAGACGACAAATCAAAGAATCGAAGCATCCAGTTTTTAGCCGGTGAGTTGACTCATAACAGTCATGAGTCGACTCATCAGGTTGAGTCGACTCATGTCTGTCATAAGTCGACTCATGAAACTTAGCCGTTTTGTCAAAAGTCTTTGACCAGTCGACTCATCACAGTATGAGTCGACCCATGTGTCATGAGTCGACTCATATATGCACATGAGTCGACTCATCGATGGTTTCCTGGTTCGTTTGGGTTTCTGTTTGCATGAATTCCTGTGGGGTTTGGGCTTAGTTATTTACCACTTTACCATCCACGTTGTTACACCTATATAAGGGATTGTTTTAAGGTTTCTAAATAGAGTAGATTGTTAGAGATGTAGATCTAAGGAGATTAGGTCTAAGAGAGATCGGTTTTGATCTAGAGAGAATCAGATGTAATCAAAGAGATATTCTAATCAAGAGAGATTAGGGTTTAGAGAGAATTGAGAGTATGTTCTTGATTCTAGTGAGATTGTGAGAGAGGGATTGTAATCTTTTTATACTCATAATCTAGAGAGGGTATTTTCCTTCGTCACATACTAAATTATTCTTGTGTTTCTGTCATCCTCTTCTCAACCCGCCTTTGATAATTCCGTGATCAAAGGTGCTCGCATGCCGACTCGTATCAAGGGTTGTTTCTTATTTCGTTTGTAATGGTTAAATCATGCTTAGGACATGTTTAAACCCTAGTTCGACCTTTATTTGAGGTTTCTATGTTATATTCAGGCTTAAACCCTAGACTTGTGAAAAAAAGAGCTTACATGTTAATATTAATTCTGATTAAACCCTAGTTTTGGGATATTTTTGATTCTATAAATATGAATAAATAAAATTATATCAGTTTCAAGCTTAATATGCAAGCATGCTCATGTTGATTTAATCAAAAACTATGACTCATGTCAATTTCTTGATTAATGAGAAGATTAAACCTAATTAGTTAAATCAAGGGTTTAAATAATCATGGAGATGATTCTTTTGATTTGTATTTACTAGTTTTGTATTGTATTAAAGCATGATAACCACATGGCGATTGCTAAGTGTTATATGTACACGGAGCTGTGCATTTTTCTGCTTAGTAGTCGACTACTAAGAGTAGTAGTCGACTACTAATATTTAGTTTAGTTTTATAGAAACTATCTGATTATGTTTTACTAATGTACAGTGTAGTCAACTACTAATACTGATTTATATTTTACAGAGTCTGAGTAGGCTCAGTGTAGTTGACTACTAAGCTTAGTAGTCGGCTATTAAGGCTGATATTTGTAGGCGTTAAAAATTACCTATAGGTTCCTGCATGCAATTCGAGACGGAGAGAAGACGATGAACGTTATTATCCGAGTCAAGGAGGATTATCTCATGCCGACAAGTGCATGAAGCACATCGGCGAACCGTTGATGACGTAGCAACAAATCACCGGAATAGCAAAGTAAGGGAGTGCGCACTCATCAGCCACCTCCAAGTGGCCCGCGCGCTCACTGGCCACCTCCAAGTGGCCCGCATGCTCATCAGCCACCTCTAAGTGGCCCGCGCGCTCATCGGCCAGCACCAAGTGGCCCGTACGCTCATCAGCCACCTCCAAGGGGCCCGTGCGCTCACTGGTCAGCTCTAAGTGGCCTGCGCGCTCACCGATCAGCTCCAAATGGCATGCACGCTCATCAGCTAGCTTAAAGTAGCCCGTACACTCGTCAACTGCCTCTAAGTTAACAAAACACATGAAGAGAATCGGTGAAGCGTACAAGTTAGAGAAATAATGAAATGCGCGTAACGACAAAACAAGTCAAACCCGAAAAACCGTAATAGCCCCTGGCGGCCGAGTCGCATCGAAACGATCAAGTGGCTCAGCCAGATCCGAGCTACCGTGAGGTGGCTCGGCCAGATCCGAGCCACCGTGAGGTGGCTTGCGCCCGGAAGAGCCCAAAACACATTTTTTGACGGGTTTTCTCGGGATTTGTTGGTTTCAAACCCTCCTAACTATTTTGAGGTGGTTAAGTAGTTGTTAACTGAGGATAACATCAAATCATTGATTCCTATCTAAAAGCACTACAACTGAAGCCTATAAATACAAGCTTATGGCCCTATACGTAGGGGATCAAAATCTGAAGGCGAGGTGCTATCAAATTGAAGAGTGGAGCACGAATTTCAGAGGATAGCTAGCAGATCTTGACGAACTTCAGCATAAAGATGAAGCTATTCGAAGGATCTAAGGCACGTTCCCCCTTTCCTTTGGATTAAACTTGGTTTTGATCTCAAAAAGAGTCATAATCTTGCTTGGTCGAGATTATCACTTCTGCGATTATTATTTTTGTGAAGCAAGAGCATTAATTAACTTTTCTGTCAATCGGATCTGATCCGCACTGGTCTACGGACTAACACGTCTCTTGTACAGGCAAAGATCCCACGCGAAGCAGCAGGTGATAAATATCTGTTGCGTGTGTTTTAAGGAGATTGTATTTGTTTATTTTTTCATTGTGTAAGAAGATCTTATAAAAATATCGACTTTTCTCTTTTTTTTTTGAATTTGTAATCGATAAACGATTGTAACATATTCAATAACAATGGAGAAATCAATTTTTAACACAAACACGCTGGCGACCACAGTGGGAGATTACAACCTTGCTTCCGAGACAGTCGTGTCACAACCACAGATTAAGATCCTGGTTGAAGAAGAGGTCGAGTACGAGTTTGACCAGGTCAAGTTTTAGGAATACCTCTTCTCATCCTCATCAAGATCTTCCTCGTCCCGCAAGAATAGGAATATATCAGCATCAAAGAAGGCTCGGGATGACTCTCGCCCAATTATTGATGAGGCATCCCCTCGCAATGATCCTCCAGCATCTAATGAAGCCAAGATTTCAGATCACAACTCTTATTCAGTCAAAGAGTTGTTTAACGAAGGCATGCCAATTCTGACAAAGAGGGCTCATCAAAAGCAACGACAACACGTCGCGTGTCAGCTTGCTAAGGCTTTGTAGCCGATCAACGGGATCTATTATCACACGGATCTAAAGTTCAGGGAGTGCCAAGCACCTCAACAGCAAGCAAATGGCCCCTCCTCCAAGCCATCGGCTAGCGAATAGATCCGTATCAAAAGGACTCGTTCAACTCTCCAGAAGCGCATCCAAAAGTGTCTTGTGCGTGCCTTAGCACGAAAGGTGCAAGACACGAAGGAGGACAAGGTGGACAAGAAACCACCAAAACCACACCAAGAATGGAGACCAAAATCCAAAACAACAATTCGGACAAGTACCGAGACACGCGAAAATTGTGAGCCAGCCAACCGTGGCTCGACCAGGGCCAGGCCAGCCTATGGTGGCTCGACCAAGGCCGAGCCAACAAAGGGTGACTCGGCCAAGGCCGAGCCACCTCGAGCTGGCCCGCGCCGTGGCCGAGCTAGTTCAGCCTGACCGGCACTTGCCTCGCCTCCCGCGGCCATTTCTAAGTCCTCGTCTGCTTCCGTTCTTGTTCAAGTTGATCCAGTACCTTTGATGAAGTTCCATGGCAGCGTGGATCTTTTCCGATTCAAGATGAAGGTCACGGATCACCTTGGTCTTTTACACGGGAATCGAGTCAAACTTCTAATCAAAGAACGCTTGGGTCCGGCATATGAATCCCAAGTGGCTATTCAAGCTGGGGGTCGTACACGCACTCCCTTCAAGTCAAAGCCATCCCATGAAGGGAAAATTCTGATAACCGCTCGCTTAGGGTTATGCGTTGAAGTCTAAGATCCCGATGAGGTCTCACGTTCTCGTAGGCATGGTTCCAAACGTGTGACTTCTGAGAACGCTATAAGGCGTCGCATCATCAGAAGAAGACGTCTCTATTACATGATAATGTTAGACCTAAGGATTCAAACCAACCACTGATAGGTTGCTCCGGCCATAACGTTGATGAGTTGTACTATCGAGATGGGGGTACGAATAAATCTCAAAAAAGAAGTATCCCAGAATCAGACTCTCACTATCCTTGTAAGAGGTTAATTAGGGCAGTATTATCAGAGTGTAGTTGCCCTAAAACCGCTCCACTAAGGGTCTCGTTATTCAAAAGAATCTCCACCGAATTGTCTAAATCTAAATCAAGACGCTTCTACAAGAAGAAATCTGTCGGTCATGATGACGAGCTTCCAGAAGTTACCATCAATGTGGCTGATAAAGAAAAATTGACAAGGCGTTATAGCCCTAACTCTTTCTCGAAGGCATCTTAGCGCATCACTTGGTTACGATCAGGAACTAGATGACCTAGACCGGATAGAGGACACTCCTCGGAGGATGAAAAGTCAGATGCTAATTCTGCGATCGCTTCCGACTATACGGTGTCCAGCACAGGACAATCTCGTGAGGTGTTCATGATCAATGCTGAATAAATGGCCAAAATCCTCAAAAACGCTCTGGCCAAGCAGAAAGAGAATTTCAAATTCGAAATGGAAATGATTATACAACGGATAAGGGAATTACATGATCAAAAGATTCAAGCCTTATCAAATCAGATCGGTGAATCTAGCCGTCGTAACACTACTAATCAAGTAGATAGCGATTCAAATGTGGATGAAAATCTCAATGCTAATACCCCTCCTATTGACCAAAATGCTAGAGGTGGTCCCACCAAGGATGACAATGCTGGGGGTAGTCCAGTTGTTCCTCCCTGAAATTACCCGAAGGAAAATGCGGGCGAGGACGAGAAAATGAAACACCTGAAGAGCAAGATCAACGCACTGATGTCCACGCAAGAGATAAAGAAGACTTGTATTACATGTCCCTACCTAAGGGAGTGGGAGTCAATCCTGTACCCGGTGAAGTTTAATCTAATTAACTTCATGCCACTCGACGGAAAAGGCTTACCCACTCAACACCTAATTTATTTTAAGTCCCACCTGGGTGTGATCTCCGGTAATGAACATTTTATGGTCCGGTTATTCGTTGACACCCTTCGCGGAGCCGCCTTCGATTAATATCATCATCTCAAGCCAGAAAGTATCAACAGCTGGGACGATATGGAAAGCTCGTTCCTCAACGACTTCTTCGACGATGACACCAAAGTGTCTATCGGAGCCCTTTTGGACGAGAAGCAAAAAAACGGGGAGTCAGATGATAGCTTTGTTAAACGATTCTACAACAAGGTAATGAATTGTAGGGATCCTATCACATAAGAATTCATCTAGCAAACATGCCACAATAATCTCTCCATTGATGTGCTGGAAGTCCTGTGGGTCGTGTTATCCATAACATGGAAAGAACTAAAATTATGCGGGGAACAGGCCGAACGCTTTCACAAAAGAAAAAAAGCTAAAAAGCGGTCAACCAATGACTAACCCCCCTCCCCCCCCCTCCCCCCGAACTCGAATTTTTCTTCTCGTGGTAAGGAAAAGGCACCTGCAGTGGCTGTTAATGCTAATCAGACGTCACAACAGCAACCTCAGAAACAGGGAAGGACTCCGGATCCAAGACTCCAAAAAGAGTACTCCTTCAAGAATGAAGAGTTTCCAGCTATCTTCAAATACCTCCTTAAAAATAACAAAACCAAGCTGCCACCTATTACGAATCAGGAAGAAGCTAACAACACTTCGGATCCAAAATATTATGTGTACCATAGGAGGATTCTTCATCCTACTAAGGCTTGCTTCACTCTCAAGGACAGCATTCAAGCCTTGGTTGACGCCAGCATCATAACACCGAAATGAGCCGCATGAGAACGGTTTCCTCCGATGAGTATAAGAGGTTAAACTGTTTCTCATATTCCTCCGATGGGTATACGAGATTAAACTGCTTTCCTTATTTCCAACAACAGGAAGTTCCTAGCGAATGTTACTCTTAATATTCTTAAGGATAACCTGACAGTAAGGCTTAATACAATTGGATTCAGGTTCGCCAAAGAGCTGAGGGTGGGATACCTCAATTCATTCCCATGGGAAGTTCCAGGAGAATGCTATACATGGTATTCTTAAGGATAAGCCCAACTGGTTATTCAAGATGAAAACCAATCATTGAAATAATTCATTCTTAATCACAATTAAGAACATCCCACTGTGGTTACTTAATCATTTCCAAGATGATTAAAACACTCTCATCGTGACTTTCGGAGCACTCTTTCGTTAAGATGAGATTCAACGACTGCATATGGTCAATCTTTCTTCACAAAACTCTCAGGGTATAATTGTGGAGTGCTTGATGATTCACGGTCCTCCATCACAAAATTCCTCACTGATCAAATTAATTGACAGTGAGTCTACCAAAATTCTTCATGGTTAAATCCATTCAAACTCCCACTGTGTCTAAGCCTTTAACACTCCTATTGTTGAAGTCCTGACACTATCCAAAATTTCAATCTGCTGATCCATTGTGATTTTCAAACCCCTTCATGTTAAGTCCTAGCCACTTGACACCAAAAACCCCACTGAGTGATTTGTACGAGTCAACATTCCCAGTGTTATTTGTATCTTCACTCCCACTGTTTCTTGGTCAAACCTTCCTATAGTTAAGACCAAAGCCAAAATCCCCTCTTGATTCCTTTCATGAACGAGATGTTCACTCTCAAATTGAGCGATCGAACCTTCCGACAGTTAGGGTCGTCTCAAACCTCCTACTTGGGCAAACCTTTCTATAGTTAGGGCTAAAACTGGAGTTCCCTCTTGATAAACGAGAAATTCACCTTCAGATTGGGTAATCAAGCCTTCCGACAGTTAGGGTTGTTGGGTCCTTTTGTTTTTATAATGATTTATAAATAATTTATATCTAATGTTGTTTATCTAGTATTTATGTTTTGTATCTATTCTAGGCAAACAATATGTTAGAGGTTGGATGGATTGCGCCACAACGATCATATCAAATGGAGGTTGGCGGAAATAGTAGAGTGAAGCAATACAATTCAAGTTCAAGATCCAAGTTCAAGCTTCATCCGCAAGTTTACCAAGTCGTGATTATTGAAGAACTTCATAGCTTGGGTAATTTAGTTTAGGAGTTTATACTTTGTGTATTGGTACTTTAAGCTCAATCATATATACACACACATATTTGGTTTATATATAAATACACACACACACACACACACACACACACACACACACACACAAGTTTTGGTTTTTGATTTTCACGTTTAAATATGAAACAAATGAATATAATTGGAAAATACATACTTGTTTCATGTTTATATACTTATAGATGATTTCATCAATATCAAGTTTATATAGTTCAATGAAATCATGATTATTGTTTTAAAAGTTTGCAAAACATGCATTTTTGTGAAAATATTAAATTATTTGTTTATGGACTTCATAACAATATTTTATATCAATTCATTAAGTCAGTAAAATCTTTTTACAAAAGTTTCAATATTGTGTTTATGTCAAATGATAAAAACATGTATGTTTAGTTTTTATGTTTTTGGACATATTTGAAAAATGATGTGTTTTTACTATTGAGAAATGCAATTCCAAAAATTCTTTTTGTAACATGTTCATTTACATGTTTACAATGATTTCCCAAAGTTTTACATTTTTGAAATTTATTTGCTATTTTTAAAGGCACTTCAAAAATCAGTTTTACTATTTGATTCAGGCTGATAACTCTTATCAGTCGACTGGTAAGTCAACTGATAACAGCAGTCGACTAATGTGTCGACTGAAGAATATGTCTGGGATCAACAAAAAGTTTCTGTTTTATTTTGGTCGACTGACCAGTCGACTGATGATCCATAAGTCGACTGATAAATACTGTCAATCGACTGAAGAGCTAAAAAATACCTCTAACGGTCAGCTCATCAGTCGTCTGATGAAAGCCGTCAGTCGACTGATGCTGTACGGTTAGTTTTTTCCAGCCTGTTGTTTTCGTCAAAAGTTGTTTCCATTGTCGATTCCATTAAACTTCGATCGTTTACAGAAAATTACAATGAAAATAAGCAAAAATACAACTCTCGAGAAAATAACAAGAAATTGTTTATCAACTCATGCTTTTGTGGGACTTTGCCTGTGCCGGGAGCGCGTTAGCTCGTGGACCGCCGAATCACAGATCGTGAAGGGGGTTTACTGATTCTAACTTCGTTTATCGAAGTGAGAATTTGAAACGAGGATCTTATCAAAGTAAGATGGTCGTTCTTCTTAAGATCAAGTCAAAGCTCGAACTCAAGGAATTGCTGAAATATCTGCTCTCTCTGCTCTGGAATGCTCTAACAAGTGCTCGATCCTCGTCAGAAGTGACCGTAGGGGGGTATTTTGGTTTTTTGGTCTTATTGCCTTGTTTTCTCTTGGCTTTGGGGTTCCTATAAATACCCCCACATATCCTCGGTTTTATCAACTCAAGAGAATGATTTAAGAAAGTTTAACAAGGGTTTAAAAGTTTGTTTAAGTTTGTTGAAGAAGCTTTTAAGCATTTTAGAGTTTCGGTTTGTGAAGAGAATTTCACAAGAGCTAGAGGAGATCATCCTTGCTGTTTGAGCTTCAACTCTTCTCTCTCTCCCTCTTGTCATTTATTGGAGAAGTTTTCTAAAC
The DNA here is from genome assembly GCA_022839385.1 of Asparagus kiusianus. Lineage (NCBI taxonomy): Eukaryota > Viridiplantae > Streptophyta > Magnoliopsida > Asparagales > Asparagaceae > Asparagus > Asparagus kiusianus. The sequence continues at coordinate 134,727 of BQKN01066761.1, forward strand.
TCAATCTAGCTTTGCATTTATATATAATTGTTTGATTATCATTTTTCTAAGATGGAGTTTATATTGAGTTTAGTTTGATTTTGATTTATTGAATCTCATTGTTACACACACCCACTTGAGTTTTTAGTATTTACATGCATAGTATTATTAGGGTTGTGAGAGTTGTAACAATTGAGTGTGAGCCTACATAGAGTTCTCATCCATTATAGAGAACAAATTTGTTGTATTCAAGCCTAATCATGAGATCATTTTGTAATACACTTGTACACCGGTCGTCCTAAGAGGAGTGGGGTAGGTGGTAATGCCTAGAGGCAGGTTGTAATTACTAACACTTGAGGGAGACACGTGCTAGAGACCAACACTTAGAGGGTGTAAAATAAGATTGCAAGAGTGTGAGATTGTAAAGTTTTCGATGAGCTATAAAACCGAGTGTGAGGTGTAAATATTTTTGGGTGAACGTTAAAAACCCGGTGTGATAGTAGATTTCTCCCCGGGAGTGGGGAGCGGAGACAGAGGACAGAAGGTCCGAACTCCGTGATCATATTGATTGTTTGAGTTTGCATTGACGTACTTTTTTATTTATATTTTTAGCCATTGTCTCTTTGTTTATATTGTCCACTATTTTGTTTACCCTTATTTATATTTGTATATCCTTGTACATATATTGTTCATATCTCATTTGCTAGGATATATTTGTTAATAAGTTTTAATTTGGCAAAAATTGGATTAGATTAGCATAAATCCTATTCACACCCCCCCCCCCCCCCCCCCCCCCTCTAGGGTTCTTTCCTAGTGGCGTTAGGGTGCTTTCACTTGGTATCAGAGCTTGGTGCTCTTTGATTTAAGGTTTAATCGTCTTGAGTTAAAGATCTAAGTTATCTTTTTGTGTTAATCTAGTTTTAAGATTTATTGTTATCTTGCTTGCATACATATAGATATTATGGACATGCATTGTGCATCTTGTTTAAGCTATGATCCTAATGTTGCTCTTAGAATAGATAATTTCCCCTATGACCAATGGTGTTCTAGATTTAATATTTTTGTTAGATCTAGATATTTTAATTTATGGGAAATAATTGATAATGTTTATATCGTACCCACTTCAAAGAAATCCAAGTGGGGTAAAAATGATAAAAGAATGTTTACAATGAACAATATTTTGTTAGAATATTTGCTAAATGCTTTTGATTCATTATTTTCTAACAAGTTTGTTCATTTTGATAGTGCTTACACTTTATGAAAATTTATTGAAGTACATCAAGGGAACTTGGAGGCGATCCGACAAGTTTTGGAGGCTTCCTCTTTAAGTTCTATTAGAGCATCATGCACACGGCCACTAGGCGATAGTCCTAGTGTGGTAAGCGATTCGGAATCCGATAGTGATATATCCATTAATGAACTCGCTTGTGCGTATGATAGGTTAATGCATGCCTACACTAAGTTGCATAATAATTTCATTAATTTAAAAAGCAAGCACGTAGAACTAAAATCCGATCATGAAAAGCTAGCTTCCAAATTTGATATCATTGATAAAGAAAACAATGATATTTTAAGTTTGGAAAATGAAAAAGTGAGCTCATCTATTGCTAGCATAACTCATGAAAGAGATGATGTCATATTAGAAGTAGAACCCATTAGAAATGAATTTAATTCATTTAAGTATGATCATGCTTTTTCTACTTCTAATTCCAATGCATTTGTGCCTAATGACGAGTTGAAAAATGTTAAAAATCACATTTCATCTTTAGATTCAACTCTTAAAACATGCATTGTTAAAAATAAGAAGCTTATGGACTTGTGTGCAAAGTCCTGTGCTAACACTTCCAAATCAAATACTCACTATGCACAAATGTATAGCAAGATTTACAAATGCTCTATTTACGGCCGTAAAGACCATTTAGCTAAATTTTGCTATGATACATAAAAAACCTATAATAAACAATCATAATTGTGCATCCCATCAAGCTTCTTCATACCATGCATACACACATGCACCAATTGTTCATCATAAGCATGCTAGTGTGTATCAATATGATCTTTATGGTCGTTGTAGTCATTTAGCCAAATATTATTTTGATTTGAAAAAGAAATCTCATTTGCCAAATGGTTTTAGTAGACCACATGTTTTTAAGTGTAATGTTTGCGGTAAGTTTGGACATCCTGCAAAATTTTGTTTTGATTTGCAAAAAGCTTCCCTTTTGTAAAATGTTCCAATAAGATCACCTTTGTTTGATGATGTTTCACATTTGCAAAATAATTTTAAAAGACCATCCATGTTTACAAATGTTTCAAATATTTCCCGTGCATAAGTTAATGGTCCACAATGGATCTCTTTCATTGCACATATTACAATCAGAAGGGTCATTTGCAAGATTATTGTTATGACCGTATTAGTACACCGCATGCACTCAAAAGGGTTCATAACCCTAGGGCATTAAGCTTTCATGATAGGGGTCATGTCCCTAGACTCTTAGGTACCAAGAGTAATTGGGTACCAAATTTTGTTTGATCTTTAAGAACAAATTTTTTTTTGAATTTTTTACTTTTTTTCATGTTTTTAAAGATGATTTTTTAGTTTTTCAAATCCATAGTTCATGATTCTTGTATGTTTTGAAATCTTAATTTGAACTATGAAGATTTTGTTTTGGTATGTACTCTTGGATTCATTGTAAATCACTTACATGATGACATTTATGTGTTTGTGCTTATGGATCATCTGTTTGTGCTTTATAATGTATTCTTTATATGGTTTGATCAAATTTGTTAACAAAAATTTACTTTCTTGATCAAACATCTTTTATAT
>BQKN01066761.1:137929-173966 GCA_022839385.1 Asparagus kiusianus
ACACACACACACACACACACACACACACACACACACACAAGTTTTGGTTTTTGATTTTCAAGTTTAAATATGAAATATAGTTGGAAAATACATACTTGTTTTATGTTTATATACTTATATATGATTTCATCAATATCAAGTTTATATAGTTCAATAAAATCATATTTATTGTTTTAAAAGTTTGCAAAACATGCATTTTTGTGAAAAAATATTAAATTATTTATTTAGGACTTCATAACAATATTTTATATCAATTCATTAAGTCTAAAAAAATTTTACAAAAGTTTTAATATTGTGTTTATGTCAAATGACAACAACATGTATGTTTAGTTTTCATGTTTTTGGACATATTTGAAAAATAATGTATTTTTACTATTAAGAAGTGCAATTCCAAAAATTCTTTTTGTTACATATTCATTTACATGTTTACAATAATTTCCCAAAGTTTTATATTTTTTGGAATTTATTTTTTATTTTTAAAGGCACTTCAAAAATCAAATTTACTATTTGATTCAGACTGATAACCTCTTATCAGTCGACTGATGTATCGACTGAAGAATATTTTTAGAATCAACAAAATATTTCTGTTTCATTTTGGTCGATTAACCAGTCGACTGATGATCCATCAGTCAACTGATAAATATCGTCAGTCGACTGATGAGCTGGAAAATACCTCTAGCGGTAAGCTCATCAGTCGACTGATGTTGTAACGGCTAGTTTTTTCTAGGATGTTCCAGTTTTAGTTTTTTGGTCTTTTTGCCTTGTTTCTCTTGGCTTTGGAGTTCCTATAAATACCACCGCATATCCTCAGTTTTATCAACTCAAGAGAATAGTTTAAGAAAGTTTAAAAATGGTTTAAAAGTTTATTTAAGTTTGTTTAAGAAGCATTTAAGCATTTTAGAGTTTTGGTTTGTGAAGAGAATTTCACAAGAGCTAGAGGAGATTATCCTTGCTGTTTGAGCTTCAACTCTTCTCTCTCTCCCTCTTGTCACTTATTGGAGAAGTTTTCTAAACTCAATCTAGCTTTACATTTATATATAATTGTTTGATTATCATTTTTCTAAGCTAGAGTTTATATTGAGTTTAGTTTGATTTTGATTTATTGAATCTCATTGTTACACACACCCACTTGAGCTTTTAGTATTTACATACATAGTATTATTTGGGTTGTGAGAGTTGTAATAATTGGGTGTGAGCCTACATAAAGTTTTCATCCATTGTAGAGAATAAATTTGTTATATTCGAGCCTAATTGTGAGATTATTTTGTAATACACTTGTACACTGAGAGAAGTGTGTGATGAGAGACGGGGTCGTCCTAAGAGGAGTAAGATAAGTAGTAATACCTAGACGTAGGTTAAAATTCCTAACACTTGAGGGAGACACGGGCGTTAGGGTGCTTTCAAAGGTTATCCAAATCTTTTTTGATTCTTGAAATGGAGATCCCACTTTGAGTTTCTTTTGCATCTGGAGATAGAATATAAAAAATTTCCTCTCTAGCATCGGGTTCGTCTTTGCCCTAAGAGAATACACCACCTTCCAACACCAAAATCCATGCATAACACGCATGGGAGACTTTATCTTGATCCCTAAATAGAGATAAGTCTGCATCTAACACATGCTACAGGGTGGTCCTTTTCCGTGAAAACGACCAAGTCTACGAATTCAACACCATAGCACTAGAAATACTTGTCTTTCATGCATGGGAAATTTTATCCCAAATCCTAAGTAGGGATAAGTCAACGCCTAACACACGTTGTCGGTTAGCCCTTTACCGTAAACAGGACAAAAGCTCACGTATTCGACATCGTGGTAGATCATTATTAATAACACCAAAATCCATGCCTTACACGTATGAGAAATTTTATCTCAAATCCAAAGTAGGGATAAATCAATGCCTAACACGTATTGCCGGTTAGTCTTTTACCGTAAACAGGATAAAAGCCCATATATTCGACATCATGTCAGGCCGTTATTTATAACGCCATAATCCATGCCTTACACACATGGGGAATTTTTTTCTGAATCCTAAGTAGGGATAAGTCATCGCCTAACATGCGTTGTCGATTAGTCTTTCACCGAAAAAAGGACAAAAGTCCATGTATTCGACATCAAGGCAGGTCGTTATTAATAACGCTAAAATCTGTGTCTTACACGTGCGGGGAATTTTATTCCGAATCCTAAGTAAGGATAAGTCAGCGCCTAACACGCATTGTCGGTTAGTCTTTTGTCGTAAAAAGGATAAAAACCCACGTATTCAACATCGTGATAGGCCGTTATTAATAACGCTAAAATCCGTACCTTACATGCACGAGGAATTTTATCTCGAACCCTAAGTAGAGATAAATCAACGTCTAACACGTGTTGTCGGTTAACCTTTCTCCGTGAAAAGAATGTCAGGATTCACATCTGGGAGATGTTATCTCAATCCCTAAATAGAGATATGTCTATGCCTAACACGTATTATCGGTTAGTCTTTTCCTGTAAAAAGGATGAAGCCTATGTATTCGATATTATATCACCAAGTCTAAGAGAGTTCATTCTCGTAGCACAACGTCACATGTGAAACGGATTTAGATAATTCATATGTATGCCTGATTAAAACGGTAATCGGTAAAGGCATATCAAATCCGTTGATGGATGAGGGTTTGACAAAAATCCTAAAGTTTGTGCCTAACACGCGTTGCTGGGTAGTCTATTACTGTGACAAATAATAAAGCATATGTATTCAATATCATAGCATCAAGTCTAAGAGAGTTCATTCTTTTAGCATAACGTCATCTACGGAACGGACTTAAACAATCCGCATACTAGCCCGACTCAAATGGTAGTCGGTAAAAGCTCGTCAAACCCGTTTATGGCTGAGGGTTTGCCAAAAATTCTATAAGTACGATAGTCACTGATACACCAGCTTCATCAGTTGGTCTCGTGACTTGAACACCCGGGAGAACATCAATTCCAACTGAAGTTTCCACAAAGAACTTTGAACATGTTGCAAATGAAAGTCAACACCGATCAACGTGTTGCGATGAAGGTCAATTCCAATCAACATGTAGTCAACACGTCGTTAATTCTCACCAAAACAAGACTCGGATCAACTACGAAACAAATGATAATCCCAAGGATTTCAACCGTAATTCAGATACGAATCCCCGGTGAAGATAGTCAGTTCAACGTCGACTCAACGACACAAGCTAAAATCAGAGATCAATACACTAGTTTCAATTCGAGACTTCGACAATGGTCAGATGATAAACACAGAGCCGAAAGATTTTTAGCTATTTGATAAAATACTGAATAGACTGAGAATTAAAGAAGTTAAAAACTGAAGCCAATTACAGGTCCTTTTACACCAACTGAATGTTAGGCCTATCACATCCAAAGTATTTTTGGCTCTTTTATAAAAGAAACGTGACTAAAATACTTTGGAGGGATATCTGTAGGCATCAAAAATTACCTGTAGGTTCCCACATGCAGTTCGAGATAGAGAAAAGACGATAGACGTCATTATCCAAGTCAAGGAGGATTGTCTAACGCTGACAAGCGCATGAAGTGAATCGGTAAACCATTAATGACGTAGCAACAAACCACCAGAATAGCAAAGCAAGGGAGCACACACTCATCAGCCACATCCAAGTAGCCCGCGCGCTCACCAGCCAGCACCAAGTGGCCCATGCGCTCATCAGCCACTTCCAAGTGGCCCGCGAGCTCACCGGCTAGCTCCAAGTAGCCCGCGTGCTCATCGGCCAGCTCTAAGTGGCCTACGCACTCATCAGCTAGTTCCAAGTAGCTCACACACTTATCAGCTACCTCTAAGTTAACAAAACACATTAAGCAAATCGGTGAAGGTACAAGTCAGCGAAACAACGAAATGTGCGTAACGATGAAACAAGCCAAACCCAAAAGACCGGAATAGCCCCTTGCGGCTGAGTCGTATCGAAATGACTCGGCCAAAGCCAGGTGGCTCTGCTAAGGCCGAGCCACCATGTGGTGGGTCGCACAGATCCGAGCCACCGTGAGGTGGCTCACGCCCAGAAGAGCCCAAAATGCATTTTTTGATAGGTTTTCTCGAGATTTGTTTATTTCAAAGCCTCCCAACTATTTTAAGGCTATCTCTAAACATGGTTAAGCAATTGTTAACTGAGGATAACATCAAATCGTCGATTCCTATCTGGAAACGCTATAACAGAAGCCTATAAATACAAGTCTATGGCCTTATACGCAGGGGATCGAAAATCTAAAAGCGATGTGCTGTCAAATTGAAGAGTGGAGCACGAATTTCAGAGAAGGGCTAGCAGATCTTAATGAACTTCAGCACAAAGAGGAAGCTATTCGAAGAATTTGAGGCCCATTCACCCTTTCCTCTGGATCAAACTTGGTTTTGATCTCGAGAAGAGTTGTAATCTTTCTTGGTCAAAATTATCACTTCTGCGATTGTTTCCTTTGTGAAGCAAGAGCATTAATTAACTTTTATGTTAACCGGATCTGATCTGCGGTGGTCCACAGACTAACGCATCCCAGGTACAGGCAAAGATCTCATGCGAAGAAGTGGGTGATAAATGTTTATTGCGTGTATTTTAAAGAGATTGTATTTATTTACTTTTTATTGTGTAAGAAGATCTTATAAAAAATCAACTTTTCTCTTTTTTTGAATTTGTAATCGATAAACGATTGTAATAGATTCAATGACAATGAAGAAATCAATTTTCGACGCAAACAATCTTCCTGATATTGTGTTGTTTTGTTTTGAATTACGATTGCGGGCTTGAGTTACACATTTTAGACATAATTATAAATAAATAGTGTTATAGTACATGTGGTAATACCCTAGTGAGAGATTTTATTAAGTATTAATTCGAATACACTTTTCTTACGATATTGTATCCGCACTGGTGTGCGCAGAGGTAAGTGAACCTATATTATGGTATCCGCGCTAGAGTGTGCGCAGAGGTCGGTGAACCTATATTAAGGTATCTGCACTTGAATGTGCGCAGATGTTTGTGAACCTATGTTGTTGTATCCGCACTAGAGAGTGCGTAGAGGTTTGTAAACCTATGTTGTTGTATCCGTACTAGAGAGTGCGCAGAGGTTTATGAATCTATGTTGTTGTATCCGCACGAGTGTACGAGTGTGTGCAGAGTTCGATGTACCTATGTTGTTGTATCCGCACGAGTGTGCGCAAAGGTCGATATACTTATGTTGTTGTATCCACATGAGTGTGCGCAGAGGTAAAGGAACCTATATCTTCGTTTTCGCATAGTTATGCGCAGAGTTTGAAATGGTTATTACTGGCATGCACGAATGTGCTATTAGTTGAGAAGAATCAGAAAAGAAAACTTATATGACTTGATAGCCCAAAAATATATATCGGACACTAAATATGATATAACTCATTCATGAGTAGTTTACATCTGAGACACTCACATGTTAGTACATGAAATATCTATATATTCTACCCTGATGTTGAATATGATGCTTCACTTACATGCTTTCATTCAAGTCATTTTTGAGTATTATTATTTCATAGTTATGGGGGAAAAGGATTCTTAGGTGGACTATACTTAATAGATAGAGCTTCCACTATATGTAGTAGTCCTTCCCCTGGGGGTGGATGTAGGTGATCTTGCTTAAGCGCGCTGACGCTTTTGTTATTGTTCTTTTTATTTTTATTTTCCTTTCAGACGGTTCAGAGCATCGGAGAGTCGCGTGATGACGGAGTTCTTGCATAGTCACTTTCATATGAGCTAGTAGATGAGACTTCACAGTAGATAGACTTTATATTCAGTTATTAGAGTTTTTTTATTTTCTCATTTTGTAAAAGTAGTGAGCCTTGGTACATTCTTAGTTGATCCATATCGCGATACATTCATATATTTCATGATGACAGATGTGTTCCAGACTTTTTCATTGAGACATGATTTATTTATGAGATATTCTTTCTTATATCATGTCAGTTGCAGTTATTTTCCTTCTTTTGCCCCTGTACTTTATTTTTGATTCCACTATAGGATATTATTGTGATTGGTAAAATTTGTTGTTGCACAGTGTGGGTGCATGATTGGTTTGACATCTCTAGGTTTATCTTGGACTGCAGCTATGTGTGAAACTAGGGGCGTCACATAATTTTTAGGGGTGTTTTTAATTTTCAAAACTTACAAGACATTTTCTCTAAGTCAAAAAACTTTAAGTTTCTAGCTAGCATATGTTCAGATTTCTCACTAAATTGAAATAAGTAAATTTTATAATTTTTAAAATGTTTTAATAAAATTTTAAATTTATAGGGATGTTTTTACAATTTAAAAAACATGGAGGATATTTCTTACAAAGTCCAAATATTTTTAGGTGTTGGCTAGCTATGTTTTTTAGATTTCTCTGCAAATTGAAATAAGAAAATGATTTGAATTATATCAAACATATCTCCTTTATTCAATAACATATTAAGTCTCATTATGAATAGGATAAATTATTTAATTACCAATTCAAAGAAGATAGGATAATTAGAATATAGAGTAGGATAACAATATAACATTTAAAAAAATTAAGGGTAATATTGACAATGGAAAGATTTTTCCGAACTCGTACTTTTAAAGGACCTATGATATAGGTGCATTTGGATGCAAATTAATTATGTAATATATTTGATAAAATACTCAAAAGTGGAGGTTACAATAAAGTCTCATAGGAAAATGTTCCTCAGGGCGATATGCATCTGAAAAGGATTGAGGAGGTCCAAAAATTAAAATTAACAAAGAAATGGGAAAATGTAGAAAATTACAAATATTATTTCTCTCTCCTCGTTATTCACTCTCTATCCACTTTCTCCATATTTATGAGAAAGTCAAAAACTAAAATCCTGAAATGATAACTTTTACTTTCCAATTACTTGTCACTTATTTTTCATGTGCCAAATAAGAAAATAGTAAGTGGAGTCACTTTTTATTTTTATTTTTTGCTCCAATTTCTATCTACATTCCAATTGTCAAACACGCCCTTAATTCATAGAGGTAAATAATTATCATGGGTGTTTGGAGCGGCTTATTTTTTGGTCAAATTAACTAGTTTTTAAGCTAGTTTTTTTATTTCTACCTATCTGGTAAAGTACCAAATAAGTTAGATTATAAGTCACATTTTAAAAAGTTGTTATACCCTAGTTTTTTTTTTAAGTTATAAGCTCACCAAAATATACTAAGCTTAACCAAACAAATTACGATACTAACTAATTAATTTTTATAATATTTTATTATGAAAACCAAAAACCATTAAAAGCTAGCATAACTTATAAATTTTAATTAATAAACCTTCCCAAATAACTATAAGCCAGTTTAGAGTTTAAATGGAAGAGAATCCAATTTACATTAGCCAATGTTGCTGTTTTTGTCACTGATATTATAGTTAGTTGTACAAACATCCCAAGAAGTCTTTTCAGATAGTAGTTTAGTTGAAATTCTTTTTTCCTTCTCTTTTTATTAATCCCTACTAATAATCATGAGATCTGAGTACTGGACAGCTAATCGGCTGATGAGAATCTAATATATTACCTGAATGAGAAACTTAATAGAGAAGTGAACAGAATTTAGTTAGATCCGATTTTTTATAGAAATCATACAAACATCAACACACCTAAAGCTTCGTTATCCATTTGCTAGTTTTGGGCATAGTTCTCAAGATGTATACTGATATTACTAACAAGAAATATGAAGAAAATGAAACAAGCTTTAAATCTCAGCCCCATGATTGATATCAGACGGCTGCGATCGAAAGAAAAAAGATCCGAATCTGTTGGATTTGTTGGGAAGATAGACAGGAGAACAAGTCCAATGCAGTTGAGCATTTGGCCCCGCTATTTGTTTGCTAAAAGAAGCAGTCAGGATCAGTAGAGATCAGTATATAAAGCACTGTGAAGCTCTCCTCTTTTTTTACTCTCTCTCTCTCTCTCTCTCTCTCTCATCGCAATTTCTTTTAATTTTTAGATTTTTTTTGTTTTAAGAGAGAATGCGAGAGATGGAGATTGGGAGAAAGAGTTCTCTTTGTTTAGTGGCTATTGTGATCTTTTGTTTGCACCTAAAGCCCGTGTTGGCAAGTAAAAAGGCAAGAGTTGCATCCTCTCTTGTTTTTTTTGTTTTGCACGTTTCATTTTAAAGAATAGTTTATATTTCAGTTTAACTTCTGTTTTCTCTACGAATTATCTAAAATTATTTGCCGATTTTTTTAATTACCTTTTGGAGAAATATTGGTTGATTCTTTTTTGTATCGTTCGTTATTCTCTCTCATCTAGTTATTCATCTGTTTGAACATGTATCAATGTTTCTTAATGAACGAATACATAAAAGGTATGAATAGGAAGAGGAGTCATCCTAAAAAATAAAGTATTTGAAGATAAAAGGAAAAATTAGAAAAGGAAATAGACTCTTATGTATAAACATTTCACAAACCTTGTATGTATTTTTTGTCATATATAGAATGTTAATTGAATTTCTAATTATTTCCAATGACAGTCTTATATTGTATACCTTGGAGGACACAGTCACGGCAAAGAAGCCACAGAAGAGGACTTCAAGCGAGCCACTGACTCGCACTATGAGCTCTTAGAACTCTACTTGGGAAGGTAAAATTAATAAAACTAAGGGAAAGGAAACTTCTTTTAGCACACAATAAGTTTGGGCTTTTGGACCTTAATTCTAAAAAGTTTTTCTCACTAAACCCCCTATAAGTTTTAGAATTTCAGAAAAATGACAAAAAAAAAATTGATTAACATAACATCCAGAACGGTGTACGTACACCCATCTTTTGAGTTCTCAAATAAAGAATATCACATAAACGTGTCATAAAGCAGTCAACAGGTAAGTGCGGAGAATCAAATGTTTTAGCTGATTTTCTGAAAATTTCAAACTTATTGAGATTTAGTGAAAGTTCAAACTTTTGGAACTTAAGTGCCATAATCAAATTTATTGGGGGTTTAGTGAAACTAACCAATTTAATTTGATTTCTACTCTCACTTTCAATAACCTCCTTGAACTTTGGGAGTTTTGCATACAATTTCCTGAACTCTTTTACCAAAACTCTCTCTCTTTCCGAACTTTGAGATATCTCAGACAATCCCAAAACCTTCAAGTTCTTCTTGGCATACCATTTATAATTGGCAAATAACTTTCTTGGAGAGAAAAGTTTTTACATTTAGTCTTTTGTCATTTATTGACGGTTCTTTCTAGCATATTTCAATTATTTGCCAATTACAAATAGTGATCCAATGGGAAAAGTTCAAAAATCTAGCAATTTTGTGAGCTAACCCAAAGTTAAGGAGGTTTTATTTGATAAAAAAATTCATGAGAGTTATGTGGAAAACCTCCCAAAGTTCAGGGGCTTGTGAAAATTAACCTTTATCTACAAGACTACAAACTTAACTAATAGTTCTTTCTTTTAATTAATTATACAGTAGAGAAAAGGCAAAAGAAGCTATTTTCTATTCGTACACGAAACACATCAATGGATTTGCAGCAAAATTGGATGAGGAAGAAGCCACGCAAATATCAAGTGAGGCATAATTACATATGTGCCAATGAAAATCATAATTATATTTATTTTTTCAAACATTTTGTCTCTAATTAATTCAAGTTTATTTTTTGCAGAGCATCCTAGTGTTATATCATTGTTTGAAAGCAAAATGATGAAGTTGCACACAACAAGGTCATGGGGGCTTCTAAACCTAGAAAGAAATGGAAGTATCATACCTACTTCAATCTGGGGAAAAGCAAGACTTGGAAATGATACAATTATTGGAAATCTAGATACTGGTTATTATTGTTATTAACTCTCATATTATTAATTGACTATACATTTTTAATAGCTACAAAATATTTGAGAACGATAATCGGGATTGTAGGAGTCTGGCCGGAGTCAGAGAGCTTTAGTGACAGAGGAATGGGACCCATTCCATCGAGATGGAAAGGATATTGTGATAATAATACCAAAGCCGGAGTTCCCTGCAACAGGTCTCATTTATATTTTCTTTCTCTTTTTTGTCCTTTTTTTTTTTTTTTTTGAATTTTTGGGATTGGGTTTAATTTCATCGTGAAAATTTAGGGCTAACAGCCTAACACCCTTTGGAAAGTTAAGTAAAAATTCAAATGTTTTTTGTCGGATTTATCAAAAATCCCAGGGGTTAGAGGGTTAAATGTCCACATCCAACAGAATCGAATAAAATGGATTTTCTTTTTTTTTTTTAACCCAAACGAATGTTACGTTTGCAGGAAGCTAATCGGAGCAAGGTACTTCAACCTGGGCTACTTATCCTCCGCCACCAGCCACAAACCCCACTCCGGCTCCTCTGCCCGCGACCTCCAGGGCCACGGCACCCACACCCTTTCCACCGCCGCCGGCAACCGCGTCCCAGGCGCCAGCATCTTCGGCCACGCTGCCGGTACCGCTGCCGGCGGCTCCCCGGCCGCCAGGGCTGCAATGTACAAGGTATGCTGGGACAGCGGTTGCGACGGCGCTGACATCATCGCCGGGTTTGACGCTGCAATCCATGACGGCGTCGACGTGCTATCGGTATCGCTCGGAGGGAACACCAATGACTATCTCGAGGACCCAATTGCGCTGGGGTCGTTCCACGCGGTGGCGGAGGGGATATCGGTGGCGGCGTCAGCCGGGAACGCAGGGCCGTACGAGGGGACGGTGTCGAACACGGCACCGTGGATCACGACGGTCGGAGCGAGTACCTTGGACAGGAAGTTTCCGACTTACCTGACCCTGGGGGGTGGGAGGAGGATCGAGGTTAGTCATGTTCTAGTTCGTAAGGGTATTTTGGTCACTTTTCACCTGGCTTTGGCGCCAGTTTCCTTGATTCAAATTACAGTTGGCAGCTACCGTGTCCGAATGATTTAAGGAAGTGTATCGCATTCTTTAGTATTCGACGATAGTACCTGTGCAACTTATCGCATGTTCAGCTTGAAACTCTTAATAGATTTCAAATTTGCACTTACTAAGTCCTTCTTTAATCCTCGCTAAACGTATTGACTTCAGGGACAAAGCCTCTCATCGGCGAAACTACCCACCAACAAATTCTATCCGTTGGTTAAGGCTGAAGATGTCAAGGCATCCCATGTACTGCCTGATGAAGCGTAAGCATCTCACTACTGGTGGTAATTAAAAGAAAAAAAAACCGTGCATCGACGAGGGTGAGGTTTACCGTTATATTTTCCATATTTCGCAGCGAGGTGTGCTACTCCGACTCCTTGGACCCGAAGAAGGCGAAGGGTAAAATCGTCATTTGCAGCGGAGGGAACAGCGAGAACATGGAGAAGGGAGAGGAGGTGATAAGAGCCGGCGGTGTGGGGCTGGTCGTTGTGAACGATGAGTGGGGTGGAAATGCGGTGACAGCTACTCTTTACCGTCTCCCTGCGATAAACATTGGTTGGACGTATGGCTCTGCTATTTACTCTTACATGAACACTACAAAGTAAGCTCTTACCGTACGGAGTAAACTCCTTGTATCTATGTTTGTTTCTCTCTGAAAATTTTGAGGCAAATTATTGTTAGGCTCTGTTTTTAGCAACCCAATACAAAATCAGGCCGACCTGGGTTTTTCGTTTAATCAGGTCATGACTGGTTCACGCTAGGGGATGGGCCAGTACTGGCCTAGTTTTACAACAACAACAACAAAAAGCTAAAAAAGAGACCAGAGTTAGGCCCAACATAACTTTTATGCAAGAACTATTTTCCCCTCTGTTTTCTCTCTGGCCAACTCTCACAAACTCTTGATTTCCTGTGTTTCTTTTTGGATTCAAACACTAATTCTTCTCCTTAAAACGTACCTTTAGGAGTAATTTCATAAAAACCACCCTTAATAACCTTAATTATTTTAATTCCACACAAAAAATACCCCTAAACTTTGAGGGGTTTGCACTCAACCCCCTGAACTTCTATATTCTTCTAAATCCCCTGAAGATTTTTCGCTTTCGCCCCTAAATTAATGCGGTCCAGTCTAACGTATCACGTGCCAAGCACCTGACCTAAAAAGGTTCAAACACTCTTCTACTGTCGAGAACTTAATGGAAATGACAAAAAAGGATAGAAGGATGGATTTAATTAGAAGACTCTCTTTCGCAGATCACCTACTGCTTGCATTTCAGCTCCGACAACAAGACTAGGAGTGAAACCTGCACCAGCCATGACAGATTTCTCATCTCGGGGGCCAAACACCATCACCCCCCAAATCCTCAAGGTCTGATACTCATAACAACACCCACCATCGCCACGCGCATCAAATTATTTTATTTCAAAGATTTTTGTGAAACGCTTTCCTCCTCTTTTCTCTCTTCGCTGCAGCCTGATGTAACTGCACCAGGATACATGATTCTTGCTGCATACAGTGGAGCTGCAAGTGCTACAGGTCGGGGCAACGATACACGACGCGTACAGTTCAATATGCTCTCTGGCACGTCAATGTCTTGCCCTCATGTTGCTGGACTCACTGGGCTTTTGAAGACTATGTACCCCAGATGGAGTCCTGCGGCAATTAGATCAGCTATTATGACTACAGGTAAAAACTCATTTTGCAACAAGCTGCAAAAGTTTTACAGGCTAATTGCATGTAGCTAGACCCCCCCGCCCTGCAGTTTCTCTGTTCTGCACTTGCTGCCCCTGATTCCATCGTTGCAGATAGACCCCCAGGGTTAAGTTTTGAGTTTTATTTTACCCCTGTTGAATTTTCTCAAATATTATCCGAATAGAAGAGTCAAAAAAAAATTAACCCTGGGTCTACATGCAACAACAAAACTACAGGGGTTAATAACTTTAAAACAATGATGCTACATGGGGTCAACTAACACAAATAATTATATTGAAGCTTTTTCGCTCGTATAACTAATTAAAGATTCTCGTGCTCTAAAATTACCCTCCAAATCTTCATATTTGACAATTTCCCTCGGTTTCTGGCAAGAGCCTAAGTAATTTTTCATGGTAGTTTGACATACGATTTGGTTCTTTATAGGACCAACTATCTTAAATTTTTGGATAAAATGGTTTTCATATGCTTTGTTTTCCATCTTATACTTAGTTTTCGAATCTTTTTTTACAGCAAGAACACGGGACAACAACGGTACGACGATACCAGACTATGACAACAAAAAGGCCACACCTTTCGCTTACGGATCCGGGCACATAAGACCCAACCGGGCAATGGATCCGGGTCTAGTCTTCGACTTGTCCACGACCAACTACCTGGACTTCCTTTGTGCTTTAGGCTACAATGCATCATCCATGGCAGCATTCTACAAGAAGCCATACAAGTGCCCCTCGAAGCCCATGAACTTGGAAGACCTAAACTACCCTTCGATCGCGGTCCCTAGCCTAAACGGGTCCCTAACCGTGACCCGGACAGTCAAGAATGTTGGATCCCCAAGCACCTATCGGGTACGGATTATGGCTCCAATAGACATATCTGTATCCGTCAGGCCGAGCGTGCTTAAATTCAGTAAGATTGGCGAGGAGAAGATGTTTGAGGTTAGTTTCAAGTCTACGAAAGGGAGTGTTGGGCCTGGATATGGATTCGGGGTGATAATTTGGTCAGATGGAAAGCATTACGTGAGGATTCCTTTGGCTGTTAACGCAGTCTCATGATGCGTTAGGGCTCGTAGAACTTCAGGGAGTCTTTTTCCGTAGGCGTTTAGATCTTTTAGACTCAATGTTTTTAGAGAAATAGTTCTTTTAGTTTGTTCAGCTACTATTTAGACTCGTTCATTCTGTTGAATATGGGAACCTCTTGTAAACTGAACTAGACCTTGATGGGAGAATTTGAGCTGTTTGACGTGGGATTTTCCTACTAGGATATCTGATGTCAAGTTTCAGTATGCTAAGATAAACGACATAAATGTTGAAACAAATTAATTGGACTGAAACAAGAGAGAGCTTATTATGGAAGACTTCACATTTATGGAAAAAGTTTGACAGAAACCTGCAAGGATTGATTCTGAAATTCACAAAGAAAGCATGTCGCGGCTTCAACGTGATTGCGCACAAGTTCTTTTTGAAGACCTTGTTTATCTCCACATTTTAAGCAAAGAAATTTTACAGCGTACTTTCTCATTCAAATTACTATCTGCAAGCAACGAAACTAAGCAGAAGCAATCATGCCAATAAGGAACGACATGAAATTCATGGTTCTAATTTATCTATTGCCTCAAGCAAAGTCATGGCAGACAATTTTGAAAGAGATTTCTTTAGTTGTTGAAGACAACTCATTCATGCATAGGGGTGCATTCAGTCCGGATACAACTCGGCTATGATGCTTATCACATCCATACTCGCTTACTCATTTCGGATACGGATATGAATACGAATATGCATCAATAAGGAAAATTCATATTCATATCCGCTAAATCGGATACGAATATACATGCAGAGACATAAATGTATATGCATACAGATATAAAACAGATAAAAGAAAACTAAATACTGTTGAAAAAAATACAATTCATGTGATACAAAAGAGTTCATTAATATGTTCATTGAAAAACTAAGATTAGATATCTTGATCGTGAAAATTAACATAATATCTATAATCTAAAGACTTAAATTATTGTAACAACATGACTAATATGTACTCAAATATTTTGGATACGGTTCCGGATATGACTAATATGAATTTGGACATTTACCAATTCGCAAACTTAAAATTTTCAACTTTTTGTAACCAGTAACATTCCACAATGCTAGCATAATAATAAACAAGACTTTACCTTCTTCCCTTTTCTTTTACTATTGAAAGAAGATCAGGGACGTTCAGAAGCCACATCTAAAAGCTCTCAAATATTCTAATCGAACTTCCAAATCAGAGAAGAAATATTGACCTTTATTCATAAAGTTGCAATTTGTAATGTGTCTTTAATTTTAAAAGGTATTAGATTGGATTAAACAACCAATATTCTATTGTTGAGAAAGAGTTATAAAAGCAAATTAAATAAAAGTGAAAAGGGGCGCGATTTGCTCATGTTTGAGATTAAGGTAAACCCAATGACATTGTAATTTTATACGAGAGAATATATTATCAGCCTCCAAATAAATAACCAGCTGCTTGTTCTTCATTGCCATTGAACAGCCTAAGAGCCTGCATTGCGGCTTGTCTATCAAATCCAAGCTCCACCAGCTTGGAGATTTTGACCTCAAAATCAACTCTCTGCAAATATATCAACCATTGAGTAAGCTTTCCTAACGAAAAGAACCTTTTATTCATAAACGTTAAGGACGTCTGTAAACCCGAAAGCAAAAAAAAACAAGGTCAGTTGTTTTATTGACCTGTGTATTAGTAATTTGTGTAGCACCTGCAAGAAAGGAGAAGAAATAAGAGAAAAATAAAACAAAAATAAGAAATGTGTTATTGGATAAGGAATATTCAAGAATCTAGCAACTTCTGGGATTTATGAGGGATTTATAGATGAATGAAACTAACCAGAACTTTGTGCCTGAGCAGGCACGTTAGCAGTCTTGTCACCTGAGCCAGATGTTCCCTAAATAATAAGGTGATGTTGGGATAATTTAGGTTAAAAAGCTTATTTAAATTTCACAATTAAGATACCGATATAAGAGGGCCACTGCATTGAAGAAGTGTTAATTGCAGATAGACCCCCTCTAGTTCCATTGCAACAGATAGACCCGTGAGTAAAAATTTTTGACTCTTTTACCCTCAGAGAAAGCAAAAAATTGTTTTCTAACAAATAGACCTTGTGAGGGTAAGTAGTCAAGAAAAATTCACTCAGGGGTCTATCTGCAATTGGGCGACAGTACAGTGGTCAATCTGCAATTAATCATATGAAAATAGTATATCCATGTTGTATGAGCCAGCAAAAATGAAATTATGTCATGGATATTCTTTTGCTAGATATTTTAATCATTTAAACAATAAAATAGATGGAAAAAATACTACTCACATTGTATATCCAAGTTATATAAATTCAAATAGGTACTAAAACAAGCCTAATACTTCATTAACCACATAAAAGTACAGAAATGAATCTACAAATGAAATGGAATGGGTATTCATTGCATTAGAATTTTTTTAACCTAAATCTCAAATACATCTAACTAAGATATTTTAGAGATAAAGATATTAAGATAACTATTAAGTTTTATGATAAATCATCTGACTATCCTCTGAGAATCCATCAACCATCTGAGTGTCAAAATATTAGATACGGGTGTATTTCCCGAGCATATTTAGAAAATAGATTGCACAGAATATGTGACAGTGGGACAAAAGTTGCAGGTTTACTTCTTAGGGAAGAAAAGATTATCGACCTTCCATTGTGATGTGTATTATCAAACATCAACAGCCACGTCAGGATGGGATATCTTTTGAAAGGTTTACACAGGCCCTGAACTACTAGAAAATGATTCCAATTTGAAGCAAGGGGTTCCATAAGAAAGAAGAACCGAGGGAAAGAGAATAGACCTACAACCAGATAATTGCATATAAAACGAATTTAATCATGCATGACTGATGTAGTTGGACCGTCATGAGTCAAATGTGAATACCGATGCATTGTTGACTTAACCACACAAAAAAACTATTCCCCAATCTGGAAGGTAGAATTAGATATATAATCTATGAAAATTGCCTATCTCGACAAGATGAAGCCCATTAGATCGGAAGAATCCTGAAATCCCATCAGCAATACCCGTATTTTGAAGAATTCCAAAATTTATCAACTTTTAGATTATTTTTAATATTAAATTAGTGTCTTGTTGAATTAAGAAACAAATCCAGTTTGATATCAAATTTGATCGATTAATATCCTCAATCATAGGGAGTCTTTATAAGGTAGTATTTTATACTTTTTATTTTTTTAGCAAATCATGTCCTATTAGGAGTAATTGGTTTTTCTATTTAAAAAGATAAATGTAAACCCCATGAGAACAATTAATTTTTATCAATGAAATTCTACTTGTATTATTTCTTCGTGAATTCGAAGTTTCTTCATGGGTTCGTAGTGCGCTTCTTGATGGATTCCAAGGTTTTTTAATTCCCTATTGCATTAATGACTTAGTTCAACATAAACTAAAACTTTCCAAAAATTATTGCTCGTAAGATCTTCTCTAAAATGGAATAACAATTGAATATCCTATAAGTATTCAATTATTCATCAACTATTAGAGTATCAAAATATGAGATTGGCTACATCTCCTCCCATGGGCGTACGTAAAAAATAGGTAGCACAGAATATGTGACTGTTAGAGCAGTGCCACAGTTTACTTAGGAAAAAGGGTTCTTTAGTTGTGATGATTAGCAATCAAATTACCTTTTAGCACTTTGTAGACACCCACAAACTACTAAAAACCAATCCTAAATTATATCAAAAATAAAGGAAAGTGTGCTTATGAGGAAGAGTGAAGAGCAACCGATGAAATTTACAATCTAAGAATAAGGTAAAAGACTTTTGCAAAGATACAAGATCTCGTTTGTAACCAGAACGCACGAAATGATCTCCCAATAATTTCTTCATTTTTGCTCATGTTCCAACCGGATTTTTCCGTTGATGCTATCGATTCACCAATACTTCTTCCCACCATGCAAATGTTCCCTCCTGAAGTTAGTAAACCACCAAAAACTTTTCAATCTTCAAGGATCAGCTTATTCTCGAATCTCTCTCCTCCTTAGCAATTTAATTAAGAAAATCCTATGCATGAAGTTTTTCTTTGAAGGGTGATATCCTAAATCCCCTAGCATCATAGTTCTCCTATCTTCTAAAGCCTCTACAATCATCGGGATTTTTAAGATACAAGTATTGCTGATGGACTTTCAATAATCTACCAATATGGTTGGCTCCATCTAGCTAAAGTAGTCAATTTTCATATATTACATGTCCAAATATGTTTTACAATTTGGGAGATATTGTCTTTTCTTCACGTTCAAGTCAACAATGCATCAGTATCCACATTTGACTTGTGACAGTTTAATTGTTGCATGAATTTGTTCATTATGTGTCCTACATCAATTTGAGTCACATAGACGGAAGGAATGCAGGAGGTGAGAGGTGGAGGAATTGAGCAGTGAAGTAGAAGGATTGTTGCAATTGAAAGACGAGGATGTGGGATTTAGATTCTTGTGATCTGTTCGAGAGAAAAATGAACCAAAAAGTAGAGCTTTAGGTATTCGCGATGAGAGTGGAGGATATAGATACGAGATGAGTTTGGCGACTGATTGAGATTTTAGGGTTTATTTATATGCACAATTGAATAACTAAGATTTTATATAAACGAATTGCACTTGAAACAAATAGGATAAAGGGAATCACTTACATCACCCATCACAGGAATAACTTTAGTATTTCTCTTCTATTTTATTCATCCAACATTTTTTAATACAATGAAAATAAAATTTATGACCCCTATATGTAGGATTTAAAATCTCCTACTAAAGCTTTTATAAGTCTAAGGTAGAAGTTAAACGTCAAACAAATATCTAATCTTACTACAAATAATTTATCCAACTAGATTCAAAATTCAAGTATTTCAAATTAAAACTAGAATGACACCACAAACCTAAAGATTAAACACAAACATTCATATCCATACTGGCTACTCCCAACTTGGAGTGATTCCCCCTTTAGTGAGTGATAGCGATAATAGTCGTCAAGCAAATAAGGGTCAAGCTTCTGAATATCTCAACGTAACAAAGAGCTTTCAGGCGGTGGACGTCCATGCCAATGAAGAAGTTGACGCTGAAAATCTATGTCATCAATCCACACAATCTCATCATCATGAATCTTCTCAATCACATCAGTGTCATGTTTGGTGTCATAGTAGGTAACGGCGACAAGCAAACTAATGCACGTGTCGCAGCATCAAAGCTGCATAATTTGTTAATTCGTGATATGGAACGAGACACTAAACTGAAGACTAGTCTTACACTCCCATTTATTTTAGAATTTTCAACTTATTAGCACCACTCTAATGCATCTAACAACTTAATATGGCTCTGTCATGTATGAAGTTATCTTCATAGTCCCAAAATAAAATCTCTCTAATTGCACTCGGACAAGTACCTAACTAGCAACTATAAAAACCTGCATAAGTTTATGCCTATCTATTGCAAATTTATAAATTTCATTACTCATGATTATATTTTCTCTCATATTTTTGAATGTTTATCATGCATATGATGTCCAAACGAGTCTGTTAAAGCACTCTATTTAGGACCTAAAGCTATAGGAATTAAAATTTTATTGGTTTTTAATATGAGAGCCCATAACAACTTCAAATGGACTTAATCCGATATATCTACTTTCAGAATTATTTTATGCAAATTCTACCATGGATATGACGAAGTCCTGAGTTTTAGTAAGGACTCATACATGATATTTAAAGCAATTTCCTAAACTCTTGCTAATTGAGTTTTAGTAAAGACTCTATATGGTATTTAAAGAAGTTTCCTGAACTCTTATTAACTATCTCGGTTTGACCATTGGTCTAAGGGAGGTATGTAGCAGAAAATTATCGTTCTGTACTTAGGTTCTTCTATAATGTGCGCCAAATTGACTACAAATCTCATGTCTCTATCAGAAATTATTGTTTTAGGTAATATGTGCAACTTAACAACCTTTGGGATGAGAATATAAGCAATATGAAACACATAAGATGTTTTAAGGAAAAAGTGTGTCATCTTGCAATCTACAATTACAAAATCGTATTTTCTACTAGCACAAGGTAATCCTAAGACAAAGTCCATACATAAATTGTTTGAAGCATTTCATGAAGCAGGAAGCGCAAACTTTAGTTATTCTTTAAATAGTAAGGTGTATATTTCAAGGAATAAATAGCTCCTTTTTCAGTTTCGAAGTAATGATTCTTCAAAAAATTCTAACGCAAATTTTTCCAA
Source organism: Asparagus kiusianus (assembly GCA_022839385.1). Taxonomy (NCBI): domain Eukaryota; kingdom Viridiplantae; phylum Streptophyta; class Magnoliopsida; order Asparagales; family Asparagaceae; genus Asparagus; species Asparagus kiusianus. The sequence continues at coordinate 157,801 of BQKN01066761.1, forward strand.
AGGTTGATTTGTGGTGGTGGATAAGTTTTCCAAGATGGCATGTTATTCAGTATAGTAAAACTTCTATCCATGCCACATTGGTTACCTTCTCGTAAAAGATCGCTAGGTTACATAGCTTATCTAAAACAATCATATCGGATAGGGATGATTGATTCATTAGTCACTTGTGGCCCTCATTACGAAAGAACCAAATATCAGATTAGAGTATTTCACTGCATACAACCTCAAACTAATGATCAAATTAAGATAGTTAATAAGAATTTTCGAAACTTACTAAAATGTTACTAAAAAGTAGGATCTGGTGTTGCCCATATGAAATCATGGCATCGTTCTAGATGAATTTGGAATTATAAGATTGTTAGATTTTGATTAGTTATTTGGCTTATTAGAGACAGAATTGAAGATGTTGAATTTTGTTTCAAGGTTGAGGTTGTGTTAGGGGACAGAAGTGAATTTGTGCTAGATAAGATTGAATTAATTATTTAGTTTAAATTCCAACACTATTGAAGAAGGTGGACTTCATGTAATTCAAATATTCTGAATGAATAAAACTGGTGTTATAGAATTTTTAGAATGAATCCACTTTTAGTTTTAAACCACATTTTTGCTTTGATTAATTTTCAACCTTTAATCTTATTCATCCCAAATCAAATCTCAAATAAAACATTACCTCGATTACATCTCAAATGCAATCCTCCTGCCATCTCAATGATGTCATATCTAACATCTCTCTGCTTCTCTCTCATGAAACAGAGAATATAAGTGCCCCTCCCACTCTACCTGTTCATCTCTAGCACAAATGAAGCTCCTCCTGACGCTCTCTCCTTCTGCTCCAAGTTCATGCATCCACTCCACTGCCTCCAATCTCCTTCAACCATGACCAACACATCCAACAACAGCACACACAAGTTCCTAAACGTCCCTATCGCCCATACTTCATCCTCCTTGTCATTCACCACCTCCAACCAGCCACTAATGTACTCCAACATCCTCAAACTTCCCCCTTGCACTTGCAGATCTTCATCTCATCAAACTGATCACAACCCTTTCCACCCACGTGGACCACCATCAAAACCAAATTTCATATTAAGACCTCCAGTTCAACTCACTTCTGTTAATTTTATTTTGTGATTAATCAAAGTTGTAAAATATACTACTCATATATTGCACTGATCTCATATTGAAATCTTTTACAGGACCAAACCTATACAACTTCCATTAAGAAGGTCATCATTCAATTTGGATATGTGAATCGTGAACGACTTCTTGCGCTTCAAGTATAATTTGAACATATCGTTTGCCACTACAGTTTTTATATCATTTAAGCTATTAGTTGTTAATTTATAATATTATCATTTGTAGTTCTTTTTATGCTCATCTTTTGTATCGATCTACATCTGCATTATATAAATCTTATAAAGTTGATTTCTAGAAAACCTATAAAATATATTGTTTCGCCTATGTTTCGTTCCTTTGCCTACCTTTCTTTTTAATATCTACTTTTATTCATGAAGTTCTACATTTTTCATAGGTACTTTAGAGGCGGTGGAGTAGAGGGAGATCTATGGGTCAGGTGAGAGGTGCATGGGGGGTCAAAAATGTAAGTCATGGATAGGGTGGATTGGTGAGAAGGATGGGCGGGAAGAAATGGCGCTGAAAGGTAGAGAATTGATGGATATGTTTGGTGTCAGATTAGAAGGAAAAAAGAGAATAAATAGAGAGAAAAGGTATCATTGGGATCATGCAAAAAGGATTGAAGAGAAGCTTTAGAAAATGCAATAGATTTTGCCAAAACAAAAGATGGGCAATTTCGTTTAGGGCGAAAAGTTATATAAAATGGCTAATTTCTACATAATTATGTCAAGACTACCAAAAAATCCTAATTACAGAAATACCATAGGTGACTAAAAATGGGATAAGAGGCAACTTTCTCAGGTTGTGTTGCAGAACAGAACCAGACTCCAATATGAAATAAAGATTTTGCATGCTTCTTTTCTTTTCCCTAATTAAAAAAAAGCCAAATAAGAGCTAAGCAGTTGCTAATCACTCGAAGTACTAATTTCACCTCTGACAATATTCAATTACTAAGACTAATAGGATATAAATAGATATAAGACGTGTTAAAATTTCAATGCAGATCAAGAGGCTATAAGTTCATGGAGAAATTCAATATAAAACGAGAGGAAAAGTAACAGAGATATCATTACAGTGTTACTTACTGGAGCTGATACTTGGCCCAAAGGAGCTTGCTGAGCTAACCTCTCATCATCACGGATATGTGAGGGGATGTCTTTCTCTAAAAACAATATATTGTTGGCAGTTAAGGAATTTCAGTCGTAACACTTTACAATATTATTCTTAAAAGTTTAATCAATCAATGAAGCATAAAACAAGGGAACTGACCTTGCAAAAATGGCACAGAAACCTCTCCCCCACCCACTCTTAAGACGTTTTCTTTTAGATCAATTATACACTACATCAAATTAATTAGGAAGCGAAATAAGATTCAATAGAAAGAAAAACCTAATATAACAGCTAAACATTTGGGATCAATACCTGATGCTTACGCAGCATGTCAAGCCCAAAGAGAAATTCCATGTTCGGAGCATCCAATACAGTGAAGGAGCAGTGGTAAAATAAATGGCCAATCTACCAAAAATTAAGGGGACGCGAAGAGATTGAAGTAAAATTGAAACAAACAACTATCGCTGAAATTTCAATGCTTAGTTTCGTAAATATAGTGTGTAATAACCTGAACTAGACCAAATTATTATTGGTGAGAAAGGAACAAAATAACATGCTGCTATTGGTCACACACACAATATAAATCATTCTGAACAAAAATTGCCAACTGAAAGGACAACAATAATCTGTTCTGAAATCAACATTTGACAAACAGAAAGTTGCAGGAAACAACAAAGTCCACAACAACCACCACGTCCGTCATTTAGATCAATGCAATATCTTATCTTGGATATAATCAGATACTCTTTAAAATGCAATTAATCTTGACATGATACATTGATTGAACATCTCTCTGCACACAGGACTACCTTAAGTTCACAGTGTGTACTTTGGCATTTAGATACTCGTCCTTTATAGGATGGAGTTAAATCTTTAAGGTCAACATGTTTGGGCACACGACTACACGTTGAACTGAGGTGCAGATTAAACCCATAAACAGGTAATGAGGTTAACCCATTAACCTAACTATAAAACCACCACTTAAAAAGTATTTACCATCAAACAAACTATTAAAGTTCAAGAATTGCTTTCATCCACCTAAAAGACAGGAATTACAGTTTGTCCTTTATGATATCCAACAACTAGCGGTTACAACTATGATCCACCGATGTTCCTACAATGGAATGGTAAACTCTCTCTTTAGTAAATTCATTTCTTAGACAAAATAACATGCCCCACCTTAAGTGCCAATGTCCCCTCAAATTACTAAAACAAATAACAGAAAGGAATACTATTGATGAACTAGATTGTTCCTATGCGCGAGATTCTACTAAGCGATATGGAAAAGCTTGTAAACTCATTTTGGAAGAACATCCATCTTACACACATTCAAAGAATGTCTTGGACTCACTACAGGAGTTTAATGCAATTCTCTATAGCAATTTTATCATCTTTCCTTTTCTTTTTCCTTTTCCTGTTCTCGACGGTTCTTCGCCATGGAGAGTTTTCAATACTTGCTCCTTAGTTGCATGAATTTCTATTGCATGAGCAATTAGCTTTTCCTACATGATAATTCTATATTTTAAGGAAAGCCCTTTCATCCATAGCCTCTGGCTACAATCTTGCCACTAAAGCAGAAGGTTGATATCATATGGACACAAGTCACATTGCCAATAGTTTATAAATTTAAGTACTAACCATTATGCAAGGCTGAGCCTACAAATACAATAAAATGATACAAACAGGAGAGATCACTAATTGTGAATGCATTGGCAAAAGAATAAAATCCACAAATATAAGTTACCTTCATGAAAACCTCAATAAAATAGAATTTTTGTTATAAGTTTTCATGTTTATTTCTGGTATGGACTGAATACATGCCCAGTGTGTGAATGGACACTTGATCGCAGTAGGTTCATGTCTAAATTGACACGAAGATGAAATGCCTCCTCAGGCGCTATATTAGTATAAACAGGAGACATCTATGATTCTATACTTGTAAAGTGCACTGGCAAAAAGAGGCCCGCTAATATTGTTGTTATCTTGAAGGAAAAAACTAAATAAAATCAAACTATTTATATAAATTCCTATTTATTTTTTGTCTGGATTTCAGACATGCCCAGGGCTACATAAAAATAAATGCATATGATGGCAGCAGGTTCATGTCCCAAGTGACAACAAGGAGAAATGTATAAAGATACTATGTTAGTATATAGTTCATTATTTGTTAGCCAGATATGGCTACTAAGAGCAGAGACAAAGTCAGCTGTCCAAGAAAAATTTATTATACGAATGACGCACATGATAAAATATCAATGATGTAATGCTGAACGTCAAAGTTATCAGAAAATGTATGCATATAACAGCTTTAACTATTAGAAAAATATAGATACAAAGTTCTCTTGGGGAAAGTAATTCTACTTCAAGATAAACATTGGACAACAAAGAATTGGAATAGAAGGAAATAAGTGGGCCCAAAAATTAGGTTAGTCAAACTGTTAGACAGATTACATCAAATTGAAACCTAATGAAAGGGGACAGTGTGCTTTGGGCTTTTGGAAGGCAGAGCAATAAGAAACAAGAAAAGAAATTTGAGTCAAAGGGAGAAGACAAAGAAATTTAGATTTTGCCTTGTTTTTTAAACCACTCCTTTGGCATCCCACCAATCTCAGTTGTAATTTGCCTCACAAATATATTAACAGCTTCACGCCAGTCGAAGTCTCAAACCTTCAAAAACAACTCTTTCATACCCAAGATTGCATCAAGCAATCCAAAGAAATCACAATATTTCATAAATATCTTCATACCTTCATTAAGAAAAACCACTCCTTGATAGAGCTACAGAATTTGGTCAACAAGAAACTAATTATTAATAGGAATGAATTCTAGTCATAACAAAACAAAAACTTTCCTAATGCTTATTAGATTCTTTAAAAAAAATCTTAATTCAATTAAACTTCATAAATGATAATTTATCGCCCAAATTACGGGTAAAAGGAAACTTCTACTAAAGCGAAGTGCAAAGCTAGCAGCTAACGCAAAAGGGGGGCTAGAGCAGTATTCGAGGTGAGTCTATGCTACTCTCACTCTTCACTAATTGTATAATTAAATGGATATCTCCTTGCCCATGGAAAGCATTGAATCATGTACTCTAGCTTCGCTAATGAGTACTAATTGCTCTTCTTAGCTTAGACTTAGAGATAGAGAGAAGGAGATGCTTGAACAACCTATTCTGAAACCAATTTAATTATTCTAGCACCTTAATCAATCAAACTTCTAATATAAAAAAGTGTTTGCCATCTTTTTTTTCATCTGTTCCTTTATGATTTTCCAAATGAAAGCCCTCCTGTATCGCCTAGCCTCTCGTATTAATCGCACTAAACTTACTGAAGACGCTTAAGAGAAGTACCTACCATATCTATGCACAATACATTGTCTGTAGATGAAAAGGCATAGTTAAAATGTGAAAGCATTACTTAATTATACAGAGCAGGCCTCTGGAAGATAGAGGTCTAGAAGTCAAGAAAGCATGTGAAGAAGCAGAGGGAAAAGGAACATAAATAAGTTGAATTGAATTGAATGCCAAGAAAAGGAAAACAAACTATTATATTAGATTCGTTACAAAGAGAATAGATATTAAATAACATTAGAGACTAGTGGTGAATAGCCAAGTTGTAAATTTAAGTTCGGTCAAAAGTAAAAAAGAAGCAAACAATATGTTAAACAATGTACATTACTTAAAGGTGAGTTGAAGTCTTGAACTTATGGACCAAAAGTGGTAGCGGACCAAATGATATGGTACAATCGTGGTGAATGAAAACCGAGAGAGCCTCAAATAGGAACGGAGCTCAATTTTGTATCAAAATACAAAAAAGAAGAGACAGAAAAAGAAAAGATAGCATAACTGAAGTTCTAGAATGGACAGTATCCAGTATCCAATATCCAATATGAAAGGAAGTACAAAAACCTTTACCAGAATGGAGGCAATTGATTGTTGCAACAGAATAAAACTAAAAGTGATGGAAAATTGAATACTATAATCAATACATAACATCTTATTCTCACAAATATTTAAATAAATATGTAATTAAAAATTAAGCATTATATGACAAAACTTTTGGTCGAAAGCATCATGAATGCAACAGGTAAAGACTAACTTCGGTTACCTTAATTGGTGCAACATGTATACGACCCAGTATCTCTGACTGGCCGACCCCAACAGCAATACCCTTATAACGCTGATCCAAGAGTCTCAATAACCTAGAAAAACAACAAAAAGGGTTGTCTCAGCCATGTCCCTCTTTATATAATAGCATGCAAATGATTGACCTCATTACTGAATGTAAAAACATGAAAAGAGGTCATGGTTGGTGATAAACAAATACCAAATACATCTATGACAATTTTAGATGAATAGTTTTGCTGTAAGAAAAAAGCAGAAATATGCATCCCATATTTATCTGTGACCTTCATATTAGTCAATCAAAGATCCCAAGAAATATAATCCCATGAAAAAACACAACCATGAGATTTTGACTGACGCCAGAATCAAAAAACCTTTGCAGTCCTATTAGTCCCCAGAGTAAGAGAAAAACAAGTGTAAAATAGCTAGAAGCACAGTGTTTTATGACTTTGTGTCAGGCAGTGCTAAACAGATTGCTTTTGAAAAGATCACATCTTCTTTTCAGATTGTTTAGTGAGTGCTTTGGTTTGAAACCCTATTTTAAAGGTGTGGGGTTTCGTCCATATTATCCTTAACATTTCTATTTTCAGTTTATTCAAGGTTTCACCGTTTAAGACCGTATTAAGCCTCTTAGAGTCGACATCTTTAATCCGATAGTTGCTTCCAGCTTCAATAATAGGTTAAAACCCCCACAAGCTGCCACAAATCTACTTCATCCTAATCACACCCGGTAACATTTAAATGCAGATACGCCGTAAATCTGATCCATTTACAATCTAGTCAACTGAAACAATCCACATCGGTTCCACTATATCCAAACCCTATGAACACTTCACCCTTTTCTTCCAATCATTCAATACGTAAACCCTCAGGAACTGATCTGATTGTGTGGATCATCTTCAACTTTTCAAAAGAATGCAGCAAAAGGTGTGCAAGAAAGATATTCTGTCTTCTTCAGTCCTTGGTTTGAACTTAAGATCATTATTTGGGCATCTTCCTGTGATTTCTTCATAACTTGATAACCTCGATTCTTGAACTTCAAAAGATCACATTAGATGTTTGATAATTTCGCAATTGACTCTCACATTTACTTGACTAGCATCATGATATTATGTTGGAGCATCATCAGGCATCTATTTTGCAAATACTTGACTATTTATTGATCTGTTACATGCCTAATTCTCATATTCACATCACAAAATAGATTAGGGCATCACTTGGCACCTATATGGCATTGTTATTGATTATTACATGTTTTTATTGAATTCGCCTGGAGTTTTTTTTTCTTTGCATCAAAGCCCTCCCCTTGATTTTAGCTTTCATTGGGTATCTTTAGAGTAAATTTAATCCGAGATTACATTGTCACTATAGTTTTAGGGTATTATTTGCATCACATTTAGCTATTTACCTAAGCAGGGTCTTGCTTATAATAGCAGTTTTAGTGAACATGTGCCTTAGTCATCAGGTGCCTCTCGTCATCATGTAAAAGCAACCAGCTTAGCAAACGAATATTGTCAAATGATAAGCAAAAAGGCATTTGGAATGGCCTATCATGTTTTAAATGTCTGCACTTCATTTTTATTGGCAAGACATTAAGTAAATAAATGCAGCACTAATGCTAGTCAAATGATAAGCAAAAGACTCCTTTGATAATGTATCATGATTTAAATGTCCGCATGATCATTGTTACTGGCACTGCTCCAAATAAATGAAGGCCTCATAGACAGTAGTCAAGTCAATCACATTTTTTATTTAATTTACTAATGTAACATATGAAATTCTTCTTTAATTATTGTAGTTCAATTGATTTTTTTCCCTTAATATTGACGTATGTGAAATATTAATGTAGATTAATATAATAATTTTAATGACCCACTCAACTGCTCTTATAGACACATTTCCTACAACATTTCTAACGCTGCTACAAATATTTTCAACTATTTTCACCAAATTAAGGGGGTACCAAAGGCAACCATATCTTTAAGATTTATTTTATATGTCAAAAGGTAAAGCAAATCTGATATTTCATGGTAGTTGAATCATATGCTTTTGACATTTGAGTGCAACATGAGAATTCAAAACACGTAAGTTTTGCAGAAGATGTGCACTAAATATGATCCTCTTTGGAAGGAAAAAGATTGTACCCGCAACGTTCAGCACATTGTTTTGATATTATTGTAGATTGTGCTCCACTGTCAACAAAAGCCTGAAAGGTAGAAAGAGCACCTAAGTACTAACACCATGCGGTAACTATTTAGCATAAAGCATATACCAGGGAATTGAAGTATCTTTACACATAGTGTACGATAATGCCAAATAAGAAAGAAATAGATAAAAATCCAGTGCCTAAACATAAGATGCCCATGTCCTGTCAACAGAATTCAGAAATGTGATACTAATGATGACAAAAATAAATACAGCAACTTTGCCATTGATTGATTATGCACAACTTTAAGAAAGAGTAGCTTCTAATTCAGGATACAAACATTTTGATCATTGAACACACTCTCCTAATTTTCTTAATGAATGGATATAACCAGGCATGTTCTTGGTGGATAATGAAACCTTCTTAGTGGCTGTTGAAACTTGTGAAGAATTACATAGGGTTTTACTGACTTAAAACACACGAGGAGCCCCAGCAAGACAAGAGCAGACTCTTGAAAAGAAAAGGTGTTCAACAGAACTATGAATAAGATGTGCATGCATTGGAGTGAGCCTCAGAGCACTCTTCAATAAGCTTTTTCAAACATTGGGTAAAACTTAACACATCTAGAAGAACAGATTGTGTATAACAAAATAAAAATGCAAAAAGCACAAGATAATGAGACTAAATTACTTTTATATATCAAAGAAACATACGTTACATCTAGAAATGTTTTATAGTTACTGTTCAAGCAAGAATCACAACCAAGTTATTGCCACTCAATAAAGTATAATTACATATGAGTGGAAATAATAACACCAATTCCAATAAAATGTATGCTGAATAGTGTGTTACGGTACAAGCAGAATCATATGCAAGTTATAAAGCACAATAACATATGAGCAGTTAAAATGGTAAAACAAGTTCTACATAAATGTACACTTAACAGTGTGTCTCTGTTCAGGAAGAATCATAACCAAGTTCTGCCACTCAATAGAGCACAAATAACATATGCGTAGTTGAAATAGTAATACAAATTACTGAAGAAAATCAATATTACAACATAAAACTAGGATTAAACTGTTACCATTCTTCAACACTACCTTCAAAGGTACACCATTGACTTCCATATCCACATATAACATGACCTACAGGAAGGAAGAGTTAAACATGAGCACAAAAACAACAAAAATGCATGAGGTGAAAACAATGCGAAGGTACCACTTACAACACGTGCAAACGCTTCAGGGTTGTGCTCTATTGCCGCCTCCCAATTTTCATCTATTCCTTTCTGCAGCTCAAAATAATAATCAGAAACATAAGAAATTGTGAAGAAGAAAAATGTTACCCAGTGCATGTTATGCAATAAAACTTTAAAAACTCATTCTGAAGCAGTTTTAAAACCAAAATTTTCAACGTGGAAGGCATCAGTATACATTTTAGTGAAGTACTGCAGCTCTACCATGCTGTTGGACCATTACTTTCCTCAAAGCTTCAAATCACAAGTAAGAACCTGTATTTCAACTTCATTTTGTTTTTGAAACAGAAAAGAGCTGTAACCTCGCACTTTAAATTCTAGAAGGGATTACTAGACTCCAACTTCCACTTTCAGTCCTAAATTGCTTTTTGTACATAAACTATTTTTACTTGTTTGGCACTGGATTTCAAAATAACACAGGTTTTATATATTTGTGTACCAAAAAATTCCATCTATTGAAGTTGAAGCTTGAAAGTATATTGTCCTGCTTCAGTGTTCATCCCCTCAAATTTCAGAAAGATGCTGAAGTGAAAATTTCAGGTATCATTTATTACAAAAGCAGAAATTAGGATCAATGACACCACAGCACTAAAATAAATAAGTAATAATCGAGTCTCAAATTAGATAAATAACATAGGGATTAGGAAGGAAAATACACAAGGCACAGCACATAGGATATAAATTATAAAATAAAAATATACATTAGATTATCACTTCAAATACTTTCTAATATAGCCTTTTTGCTAGTATTCAGCAGATACAGAAAGGAATCATCTAATCAACAAATAAGAAAAATATTTAACCTGTCGTATAGCTGCTTCAATTTTTTTCTGTGCTTCGACATCAAAAGGATCTGCATACATCAGAGCCTGATAAAGAGGAAAACTCTGTCAGAAGTGTCGCTCATTTTATATTATAAAGATATTAATAAAAAAAAGTATACTGAGCTCAAAGAAACTCATAAAGTATGTGATGCTAAAGTACTGAAAAATATGAAGTCATAATATTATCAATAAAAGAAGAGAACATCATATGTTCAATAGTGGGATAAGTTCCATACAAGCTCTTCTTCTTGTTTACGGCGTAGTACCAACTTCTGTTGGTGACGCTCTTTCAAAAGGTTCTGGAGGTTATCAAGGCTATCCCCCAAGATAGCTTGTGCAAGTGAAGGATCGTTCTGCAAGTTGAACAGTAATTACTAACATTAAACTAAATAAAAAACAGGAACTAGTATTAATATATACTTGCTGGTTAAAAATACAAACCTCATAATTGATAATTTTAAAAGGCAACAAGTAAGAAACTAAAACATGGTTCAATTAACTAAAACAATCATATCTTTGTATGCTTAAAACCATAATTATAGTCACTGCTAGTCGATCCATACTAGCACATGCTCCATTGTATAACGTTAATGTAAAGTTTGACAAATGGATAATTTGAAAGACAGCAAGTTAAAAAACCTAAAGCATAGTTTAATTAACTAAACAAGCATACCATATTGTGTTCAAAATATTATTAGTAGGCTGTCATTTACAATACAGCAATGCACATGCTTTAACATTCATATTGTGTTTCAAAAAACTTGATTGAATTATAAACTAGCTCATTTTCAAAATTTAAACATTACACCCACACCAGCTATCTTATAACTTCCATTATTCCATACTGTGACGAACCATACTTCACAAAGCTCATTTATGCATATTGATTACATTACTTAATAGGGATAAGTTTCAGATCCATGTCAGGTACATCCAGTACAAACCCATCATGTTTCCGTTGCAAGAAACTATGGCACAAGGACACATTTCAGTTTGGTTACCTTTCGCTTTGTCAAGTTGAATACACATGGACTTGCACCAGCCTTTTGGGATTTATGAGACATTTACAATACAGCAATGCACATGCTTTAACATTCATATTATGTTTCATAAAACTTGATTGAATTATAAACTAGCTCAATTCCAAAATTTAAACATTACGCCTACACCAGCTATCTTATAACTTCCATACTGTAATGGATCATACTTCACAAAGCTCATTTATGCATATTGATTACATAACCTAATAAGGATAAGCTTCATATCCATGCCACGTACATCCAGTACAAATCCATCATGTTTCCGTTGCAGGAAACTATGGCACAAGGACACATTTCAGTTTGGTTACCTTTCACTTTGTCAAGTTGAATACACATGGACTTGCACCAGTCTTTTGGGATTTATGAGATGCAGGTAGATTAAAGCTTTCACACCCATGACCTAGTAATTCAAATTCCTCTGAAGTTAAACTCTAGGTTGCGACTGACATCATCTTGATAATTCTCATCTTCTACTGGTCTCCTCCACGATCTCATTCCTGAATGGTTTCTTTTTTAGAAGGAATATTCGAAACTTTATATCGAACTGGTTACTTTTATGTTTGTTTGATTTAGGATAAAATGTCAGTCCATGGTTACTTATCAATCAAATTTATTCCTTGCATTTGTTGACATTGTTTAAGCAATATCTTGAGTCTTGAAACATGAGTTGGAAATGTAAAGAATAAGTTATCCTTACTAAGAAGATTAACATCTATCTCTTCTATATAATTTTAATGGAACTTGAGTGTCATGAAATGGATTCATGCCATGCTTGATATATCCATGTTAATCCAGACCATCCATTCAAAGCCTAATAGTTTCATCTATCTCTTCTATATATTTTCTTAATGGAACTCCAGGTGTCATGAAGTGGATTCATGCCATGCTTCATGTATCCATGTTAGTCCTGACCATCCACTCAAAGCCTAATACTTTCAACTATCTCTTTATATATATTTTTCAATGGAACTCCTGGTGTCACGAAATGGATTAATGTCATGTTTGATGTATCCATGTTAAATAGCAGATCGTCCACTCAAAGACTAATAGCTCCTCCAAAATCCAAAATGGCATTAGGTAGTAGTCTTGAGATCCATTTAGTATTTGCCTAATGAAGTCATGTACAATTGCTTTGAAAAACAAGAGCATGTAAATGAAGGAAGTTCCCAACTATCAATCCTTTAAACGGGTCGCGGATTGTCGTTATTTTATTGGAAACTCCCATACGACTAGAACAATAACATTTTGGGTAGTTACATGTGCTACAAGACTATGGCAAGAAGGGTAATATTTTAGCTTGTTAGTTTTCTAAACCATTAACACTTTTTCAGGCGCATGAATTACAATAGATATAAATATGTACTAGTTATTCATCTGATTTCATATCCAAGGAATATCAGCATCGAGGGTTTTCAAAATTCTACATATACATATCTTATTGTGATTCATCTGCCAGAATAATCTATGCAACCAAGCATCCATAAATTCCCTTGCAGGTCCAACTTCATACATAACAAGAGACAACTGCATCTAGCCTTAGTTCTACATTAAATATTTCTCAGCAAAAAGTTCGAAAAGGCATCAAAATCAAGTTCGTTCTTCAACGTATACAGTCCTAATATTCTATTAGTAGACAAGCATTCTACAGACTAAACTAAGACGAGGTCAGGGCTGGGTAATTTTAGATACAAGTGACAGAAATAAGCAAAAGCATGAATTCATGATTTAACAATTAAATTTGAAACAGGAATGCAAACCTTGAAGCTGAAATCAATGATTGGAGTTGAATATTTAAATAACATTTTGAAACTGGCTATTAACTCGAATGGCAGAAAACTGGAGAGCCATTGCTCGCGAAAATATTCATGCAAGGATCTAGGTTTCCCTTTAAAACCTCTGAATCTTTGAAGAAAGCAATTGTCTAAGTGCTACCTACTATGCAAGATAATACAATCCAATATTATGAAAACATTTCAGAACACAGCAGAGCCAACAATTTAATGTGGAAGAGTCAGGAAGTGATATTGATATAGACAATCCAAAGACTAGTTCATTTAAAATTCGAAAGACTTCAATGGACAGCCTACTAAAATACTTCAAAATTTACAAATTATCATAATCAAATTACTAAGCATATTAAGCACGACAAACAGCCCCAATTAACCAAATAGATCAAGCATCTAGACAACCTGAAGAAGTTGAGCCATCATCTGGGAATCCTGTCGAATCTTCTGCTGGAACGCCCCCGGATTCACAGCCGAACCGTCAGAATTCATTCTTAGATCATTGGGTGCTGGCCTGAAACGTAGTAGAGAGATCAATTAAGTGGAGAAACCCCCAGTGATGTTATATAAAATATTGCACAGATAGCAGAAGAAATTTTGATGATCTAACATAACCTGCTTATATAAGAACAAACAATCATAGGAATACTCTCATTTAAGCTAGGGCTGTTAATTAGAAACATGTATTTTGTCCATTGTAAAAAAGTTTGACTAGCACAGGAAGCAGCAAGCTTAATTGTAGAGCTCTTACCCCTTTTGCTCCCTCAAAATTGATAAATATAATTGGTTCACAGACCATTTGAACACCCAATCGGAATTATTCACTTTAAGACGTGTCGTAAAGTACCTAAGTCCATGCGCAGGTTGAAGAATACTGCATAGCACATCCTTGTTTTTACGTGAGATCGATCAGACTTAAATCATGTCATGGATGTTAGTGTTTTAGAAAGCACTGAGCATCTCTGGGTTCCAGACCCAACACCTAGTGTTCAGGCACCTACACACCGCTTAAGCCTCTATTTTGCAATTTTCCTTTTTTAGTTGGTGTTAGAGGCATAAGAATCAGAAGGGGGAAAAGGAAAAAAAAAGGGGTTAATTGTAGATAACCCCCTCCACTATTTCCCAATTGTGGATAGACCCATGTAGTTCTATTTGTGTGAAAAGACACCTGTACAATTTGCCCAAGTGCAGATAGTGCCCCTTCATGAACTTTTTTCTGCTAAAAGAGTCCATTCAGGGGGTCTATCCGCACAAATAGAACTACAGAGAGTCTATCTGCAATTGGGTTGTAAGTACAGGCAGGTGTGTCTGCAATTAACCCAGAAAGAAGACAATGACAAAAGCAGCGGGAGGATGAGGAGAAGGGAGAAGAGAAGTTATCGACAGTTGCTACTGCATGTGAAGGCCGTAACAGCAGATGAAGAGCAAGGAGGAGAAGAAAGGAGAGAGCTTTGAGAAATAAATAAAAATTGAACACAAAACAAAATTGAAAAGGATTCTTTTTTTTTCGCTTTGGCGGTGGTTGGAAGCAATTAAGAAGGCACAGGAGGCATAGGATCGATCGTCACCAGGGGTCGATGAAGATAAGCAGAATGAGGAGGTTGGTGAAAGAGGATAGTCTGACATAGAGAAAAGGGGAGGAGAGGCAACAGAATTAACCTTAGGATTTAAAACCCTGGTTAACTAAAAGCAGGTTCAACCTGATTAATTTAACCTCCAAAATCATATTTCAGATGGTCACCTACATATTCTTAACATAAAGCAGTCCACTTAATCAACCCACAAGTAGTTACGTCCCCTAGCATTTAATTGGGAGTGCCTAGACCAAATTTTTAAGCACTTGACCTAGATGTTGCTTCATCCAGGCGGCTGCCTAAATAGGCACTCAACTGCAAATTAAAAATATGTAAATAAATTCATTTTTTATATTCCTGTCTTTATTCAACATCAATGACAGAAAAAAAAATAATTTGGAAAGAGCCGTTCCGTGATGTCCAATAGCTTGACTACAATTTAAACACCACATACAAGTGAGGTTGGAAAAATCTCGCAGAAAAGAAAACTACTATTTTTCTACTGCTCTCTAAGTTTGCCTATCCATCACTATTAGTTTGTATTGACTTGAATCTCAGCTTTTTTTAGCTCTTCGGTCACCGTAGTAGCCTACTACGATGATGCTAAAAACTCTCTCCGTACTTTCTTCGACATATAAAACTGAAACTTCGTAGATATAATAGGGTAAAGCAATAGAATTCTGATTAGAAAAGGACAGAGATACCGAGATGCAGATGCAGCGGGAACCATCATAACCATATCTCCATCCCTTACACCTATCAAACTCAATCGATCCGAGTTCTTCATCACAATACCATTAAAATGAAGTTGCTGCTGTTGCAGCGACACGGTCGTCTATAGAAATTCGACCCATTGTCAAAACATAAGTAAAAGATCGCAGATTGAACTCAAAAACATCGAAAGCATGTTAACGGCAACATCTTACCTCCACCTCGAGCAGCGCTTTAACGTTCTCAACCTATTAATACCAGAAACCATAAAAAATTAGAACTTTTTTTAGAGATTTTCTTCTGAGGAAATAGGGGTGGGGGTTACTGATTCGTCGGGATCCACGTCGAGGGTGATGAACTGTTCGTCGGCGGTCATCACGGTGATCTTCATCTTGTAGGGTTTTAGCGGAGGGGACAATGGGAAGAGAAACCCTAGAATTTGAGGAGGGGGGGGGGGGGGGGGGG